>NDFZ01004935.1:9574-70119 GCA_002192655.3 Mamestra configurata | reverse complement strand
GGGGGGAAATCCTCATGGAAATCCTCCACCCTGGGGCGGGTGGAGGGGTCTGTCAGACTCTTACTGACTAAAACCACCCCAGTGTTCCATCTCCCACCTACGCCGGGGATCGCGGGAAGTCACAGTTTTAACCTAACCTAACCTACACATTTTGTTTAAAGAAGAAATTTGCTCGCAAAATATTTGGTGATCATTTACTTAATTGGTCCCCAAATACAATTTGAATTACAGTCGTGAATAAAACAGCTAGAACTATTATTTTTGTTGGCTTAATTTTTTTGGTGTTAAGTATATATTTTTGGTAAAAGAGCTTAGGGTATCGAAGTATTTTCTGGTGGTCATAATATTTATTCCCTTTAAAAAATGTTGAAATTGAAGTCGCAATAAAATTTTAAATAAATAAATATTCTTCTTTTTTTTTGGGTAACAGGTACCCTCCTTGAGGTGCCTTTACCTTAAGGGGGGTTCCTGTTAAATTGTGAAATCTTTGGAAGAGGCCTTCGTCTTCCAAAGATTGCTATTTTCCCGGTCTTCAGCTATAAGTTGCCATTTTTGTTCAGCTATTCTTTTGATGACGTCATCCCATCGCGTAAGGTCTTCCTTTGTAGCGATTGCCCTGTGGGCCTTTCCACGTTGTAACAGTTCCGGTCATCTGTGATGATAACAGCTGTTAACCAATAGCAAAAACTAGATAATAGGTTGTAATGCCAATGTATAAACAATATCAAAATCGTTGTGAAACACAGTTGTGAGCTCATGTTAACGATATACCAAAATTGAAAACCCCTTCAGCAAAACCGGGCATCGAAAAACAATAACCCTTACCTTGCCTTAACCAACGGACACAGCAGTATCCCAGATTATCACAACACGACCATTCAAAGCATGACGTTTCTACGTAAATTTATTCCCTCGCAATTTCCGTGACGTCACTGGCTGAAACTGAAACGCGTCGGAACAACACTGAGTCAAAGAATAGATGGTACAGAAGGTCGACTCGATGCAACGAGCAAAAACTCACGCACACATAGACAAGCTTCACGTACAGCAATAACAAGCGCACTCGCGACTGTCATTTCTGTGATATCGCCGTACGGTACGTGTGTGTGCGCCAGTTTTCGCTCCCTGCGTGTAACCTTCTGCAGTCAGTTCTATTCATTTTGTGACTGAGTTGTGCGTCTCGTTACCGTATCGAATATTCGATACCGCCACCATTCGATTCTAGGAATCGAATCGAAACGATGAATCGTTTTGAGTGAGCTGTAAATGTGTCTATTTGGGAAGTGTGGAATGATTTATGATATTCTACAGAATATACATGGAGATTGAGGTGGTTGTGTTCTGGACCTGGTTGCTCTTATAGTTAGAGTAATTGCTCTAATAGGTAGAGTCTAACTGATAATGCTAATTTATCAAAAAATCAGGTGTTTAGGTGTATGTCTTAGAGAAAAACAGTTTAAAATAAGCAATCTTAATTTATCGAGTCCCAAGACACTTCATTTCCAGCGTAATTTTAAGCTGCATGTAGAAGAAATAAAATTCACCGCTTGAAAACAGTAACCTTTTTTGAAGGCAGTCAAGTTCAAAAATGATAATTTATCACAAGCAGTTAAGTTTGCAATTAGCTGCGGATAAGGGTAACACATCTGCTTATGTTTAAACCTAATAAGTAATCAAAAGATATTTTTTCACATACACACAAAAAAAAAAAAAAAAATACAGCCCTGTATTTTCTTCCGGTTCCATTACAATTAAGTAAATGTAACCTCAAAATACACGAGCACTGTCAAAACAAAAATATAAAATAAGCTTACGGTTCCAATGTTTAGGGTCAAAGTGTTGTATATAAAATTGTATCAAGTGTTGGTCTGTATGTTGAAGATATAGTATACAAGCTAACGATGTAAATATACTGTGGTCGGTTGCTCGTGACCTAAGTTTTAGTGTTCCAAACACTCGCAAGAAACGGAACCCTTGTAGGAACACTCGGGTGTCTGTCTATCCGCCTGTCACAGCCAAATTTCTCCGAATCTACTGGACAAATCCTGTTGAAATTTTTGAGCATATATGAACTTCTGTAACCCAAATACGAAGGCGTTACGTAAATAAATACATCTGAGTATGGTGGTCACTTTAAGAGGCGAACGTCTTGAAAATTATGCCAAAGAAACATTCTCCCGGAATAAAAGTATCCAGGAGATAGTCTATCTGTTTGCTAAGTTTCACCCAAATCTGTTAGCTGTTAACACATGAACGGGCAGACTGAGAGAGTTACTTTCACATGTACAATAATGTAAGTATGAATTTACGTAAAGTTAGGTACATACATTCTACAATAGGAAAAATGCCCAAATGGCTATTAACAGCTTTGCGGGCAAATTTTTTGATGCTCGATATAGAATTCCATGGCAGCTTTGTATGGCTTAGAGCCAAATGGTAAACGGGCGGACTTTCACTCTATGTCAGTACGGTCAAATATTGGAAGACAGTTATGCATGAAGCTATTCTCCGAGGTCAGAGGGAATTCACCCGGGTTGATGTACGCTGGTATATCCAATATTTTATTGACAGGCAGATGAGAAAATATACCGTTTGAGTTTCAAAGCGGTACAATAGTATTTTAGATGATATTAACAGATATTTTGTTTCCTTTTTAAACTGAAGATTGGTAGGTAAAGATTGTCTTGTATCACTGTTTACTTGAAATTTATAAAATAAAATTATCTACGTTGTATGGCCGAGAATAAGTAAGTGAAGGTTTCCAACCGCCATACATATCATATCAGCTGAAAGTCGGCCACTGCTGGACATAGGCCTCTCCCAAGTGCCGCCACAACAACCGGCCCTGTGCGTCTCGCATCCATCGGCTACCTGCGACCCTCACCAGATCATCGGTCCCCGGGCGGTCGGACCTTGTGGGAGGCCTTCTAACACTGCGTCTTAAAAGTTACTAAAATCTAGTGCCTATTTTACAAATTCCAAACTTAACGTTGCAAATGCACCACACATGACCACACGCAACTATGTTTTTCTATAGTGTAGAACTGTCAACATGACCACGTCGTCTTATTGGCTTGTCGTAGCAACTCGTAGCAACAAAATAAATGGGAACAAATTCACGGTACAACATTAGTCTTGTTCATAAACTCGGCAGAAACAACAGTAATATGTACGTTTACCGATGGCGACCTTTTTACCACCTTTTTATGGCATATTACGAATCTACTTGGAACCAAACGAAATGGATATTACTTTTGGGTCTTTCGGCGTTGTAAAAATATTCGCCCATCTATAATAATTTGCCTTCTGCTTTACCGAGCTCTGTAAATGCGCTGACAAACGATATATTTAGAACTAAGATATTGTGCCATATAACAGTGATTTGTTGTGCAATAATAAAATTGTATGTTTGGCTGAAAATGTTGTCTCAGTACCTTTGACCGTTAAGAAGGTCTCTGGAATCTATCCTAGGCAAAAAATCAGGACATAATTATCATCCAAAATTCATTGTCATCAAATCTGAACCAAAATCTAAAATTTAAATTTTGTAGGATAGGAAAAAGTGGTGCTAAATAAGCTTGCAAGATTTGAACATGAAAAACAAAATTGCAAGTTAAATAAAAGCTTGTAAAACCAACATTGTCATATTCGTAAATGAGCGCCGTCAGTTAAGAATTTGAGACTGGTCATCTTTTAACAGCCATGGCTTGTCTTCAATAATATTATTTTGAATCTCTGAAGGCTGAAGAATCTTGAAACTCCAGAAAGCTGTGAAAAGGTCTATATTCAGCCTTTTCTATATAAGAAGAGAGCTATTTCAAGCTTCAGATATTATATCCCATTAGCCTTAAGACCTATTCAATTGATTTCAATAAACCTATAAACTTTTCGGTCCATTGAATTCTCAAGCCCGGCTCAAAGGTACCGTAGGCGGAAACACCGACTAGATCTAGCAAGCGTCACTGGTCACAAATTATGTGATAGTTACTTGGCTCTCCAATCAGGTCTATTGCCTGCCTTTGTGGCGGGTAGGGACGCCATGCGACTAACTTTGTGGGACATTCTGGTGCCAAATTATTCCAGGGTACCTAGTAAAACATTTGAGCTTAGATGTTTTGTTGAGATGCTCGTGGCTAAATAATAACATCTGCACAGGTCCATCTTCAATGTTAAAAAACGCTAGCCGAAGAGTCTGACAGACCCCTCCGCCCACCTCAGGGTGGAGGAAATCCATGAAGATTTCCCCCCGATATCAAAAAAAAAAAAAAGGTTGGTCTGTGGTTGGGATCTTAGCTTACCGAGACTCCTCCCTGCCTCGGAAAGCACGTTAAGCCGTTGGTCCCGGCTGTCATTTATAAATCTTTAGCAATCGTTACGTATTGTCAGAAGCCAGATAATCTACCACCATTCTTGCCAAGAAGTACCATGATACCCAGTTACTTGGTTTACGAGCTCAGATGGGCAGTCGCTTCATGAAAAATACTGGTATTCAGTTGAATCCGGTTTGACTTAAAGCCGACCCCAATGTAGTTGGGAAAAATGATGGTTTGTTGAGAGGATGAGTGAATAACGACTAACATACATAAGGCAAATGTGGGTGGAAACACCGAGACCGCCTTAAGACATTCTTCAGAAGAGTCAGGTGAGTAGTACCTACTCGCAACTGACGCGGGTGCATGAACGTAAACGATGCAATTGGACGCGTTCTGTGGTTTCTGTCGATACCCATGGAAAGAAGCGTGAGTTCATGTTTATTTTTGGAAGATCAAATTTTCTATATTCTAGCCTAACCTGTACAGGATGTTTCAGAAGTACGTGGTCATATTTAAGGATGGTGTTCTGTAGCTGCTATGGAGTTAAGATACCATATCAAATTAATATTGACTTTTTTTTTAAAAATCCGACCTCCAAAAACGACTAAGGCCTCAAAAAAAGTGTGTTTATTTTAGTTGAATCAAAGATTTGATGCTACCAACTGCATCAGACAGCTTGAAAAGTCAATATTTTTTCATTTGGATATTGTTTCCTAATCATATAGCAGATAAAGATCACTACCCTTAAATATGACCATGCACTTCTGGAACACACTGTATTAGTCACTAGTTTATTTCGTATTGGCGCAAAGAAATACTTTTTCATAATTTATTTGTTTTCATCTTTTGATATTAATTTTTGAAATTCTGTCACTTTGCATTGGGCTGTTCATTTTGATCATTTGGTTCCTTCTAAGAATTCCTTCACAAATTAATTGAATCTACCTTGTATGTCTGTATTGAACATGTGATCGGAAAACAATGACAGATAATAATACATTAAGTTTCCATCGAAATCAGAAAGTATATTCGCCTAAAGACAAAATATCCTGCGAACTGAAAATACCAGGAACGTCCTATCCAATACCAAAACCTTGTTACTGTTCTAACAACACGGCATTCAGGAAGGCAGGATGCCATTTAAACCCAATATCCAGATTGAGGCCCAACCTTTCAATAGTGATAGTGTCGGAATTAAAGGCTTTGTTATACTATAATAATGGCAACCACAACGGCGTTTACGACCTTCGTTGTCAGAGGTGTGTCACGTTTGTGGGGTTGCTCTGTGTTATGATTGGAACTGATTGAGCTGAACCATTGATACCACCACAGGAAGGGCACATTGCTAACAGAACAGATGGTCAATGAGGTCGAAAAGTTCTGGAGTTGTGGCCGCGTACCAGAAGACGCAACGTTGGAAAGCCTTCCACAAGGTGGACCGATGACCTGGTGAGGGTCGCGGGTAGCCGATGGATGCGAGACGCACAGGACCGGTTGTTGTAGCGACACTTGGGGGAGGCCGATGTCCAGCAGTGGACGTCTTTCGGCTGATATGATGATGATGATGATAATTGATACCATTAAATAAAAAAAAATCAAGGCTGTAAGGTGTCGAACGTAAAAGAAAAACACCATCCCATCACTTCTCGTGGGTGTCGTAAGAGGTGACTAAGGGACTCACCAGAAAATGGGCAGAAACATTCTCCTCTGTGCATTGCAACAGCTACACCGCGATCGCCAATATGCCTGCCAAGCGTGGCGATTATGGCAACCCCCCCTCCCTTCGGGGAGGCAGTTCTTTCTGCGAATATACCAACTGGAACAGGGTTGCTGTATTTTATTTCAATCAGCGTGTCTCACTGGTTTCATACGAAGCCCTAAGCGGATCCTGACTGGGCATGGGTCGTACATTAAATATTAGCAAGGTGTATCGTGTTACCGATACCACTGGATTGTGAAGGTGCTCCATGTAAAATACTGGTACTCAAAGTCAAAGTCAAAGCGTTTATTTCAATTAGGCCATTAAACGGCACTTTGAACGTCATCATTAACAGTTCAGTAAAATCTAGTAGGTATTCAATTAATAAAGACACTCTACTGTCCATTGGGAAAGGTAGATTCTTATGGAGAAGTACGGATAAGAAACTCCATAGTAACTCTTTTCAAATAAAGGTTTTACAATATTTGGTATACAAAAATAAATTTAATATTACGTGAGGACGATGTACCCAGACTATGCTACTTATAGGAACAAAGTATTACCAGCACAGGTAAACTTATTCATTTTCTAAATAAATTTAAGTACATGGTACTCATATATTTACAAATAATAGAACCATTCATTAAACAATGTGTGAGTTAACAGAAAAATAAAAAACACAAAAAAGTAACAGTATTTCTATAAAGTTAATGCATAAATCGAGTAAATCAACCAGTTTGATTTTCTCTACACCCTTGATTGTCCTATGGAGCAGGACCAGCATGTTTCCAAGAATTCTTATCCTAGATGTAATCTTCTAATTTGTAAAGTGTATTGTAAAGTGTGCTTTTAACTCAGTAGCTGCAACCGATTAGACTGGAAGCTGACCCAACATAGTAGGAAAAGGCAACACAGATTCATTGAATGATGCGCTAACAATCGATAAACTGAACTTTATGCACGAAGGGAACCAATCAAGGCAAGTACTACACATTGACGAAGCAATAACACCGAAGGCAGGCGACCGTACAATGTCCGTGTACTGTGTCGAGCGTTGTACTGGCATGGTAATCAGATTTTATATAGTACCTAAGTTAGCTTGTTTACTTTTTAAGAGCTATGTTATGTCTAAAGGATAATATATACAGTGCGTCACAGTCAGGTTAGTTGGCGGTGATATAACACTTCGAGGTAAAGAAAAATTTCACTTTAAAGAGCTGGGACTCAATTTACACTGCCGTGAAACGGAAGCATCAATTTTGCCTCGTCACGCGAGAATGCCTGAGAATTCTCGTGATAGCATCTTAAAGCTGTAGAGGACGTTCAGTTGTGTATTCTTGATCATTTACTTCTCTTCTCCCCCTTTGCTTCAATTCCCGCAGCGCAGATTCCTCAGACAGCGCCGACGTGACGGTAGCTACAGGAATCCTCGAGAATACGCCAGAATTCCCCGGAAGACGCGGGGCCTCTTTTTTGGCTAGTACCAAATTTGCATGTTACACAACATAAAACTAATTATATACCATTTGTACAATTTCGTGACAAAAAATTCGGGCAATACAAAGCCTGGGTTATCACTGATAAAACACTAGACAACATCTTCATTATCAGCATATTACGCAAACTTCGTCTAAACCCTTAACCGTCAACAGAAAAGCAGTGACGTCAGATATTGGTTGTTCGTCACCTAGATAATCCAGCATGTGGGCAGTGAGTACATGCGCCGGGATTTTGATGGTCGAGAAACAGTGTCGGTTCGGAACAAGTGAATTGTTTCGGGGCTACGAGAGTGGGATAGACTGTGGTGACGGACGAAAATCGTTTTTATAACAGTTGTGCAGCAGCTAATTGAACTATACTGACTTATTTATTGTTTTTGTGTTTATGCCGACCTAGTATAGGCAAAAAGCTAGGCTATGACAGAATGTCAGCACTGTGAGGGTCGCCTGGAGGACACGGTGGAGCATACGATGGAGGTCTGCCCTGCTTGGACGGAACATGCCGTGTCCTCGTCGAGGCGATCGGCGGTGGCGACCTCTCGCGTCCGGGCCTGGTTCAATCCATGGTCCGGAGCAAGGATTCATGGGAAGCGGTCACCTCCTTCTGCGAAGCAGTAATGCTAGCGAAGGAGGAAACGGGCCGCGTGACAGAGAGACAAGCCCTACGCCCAAACCGCCGTAACAGAAGAAGACGCCCCTGGCGTCGAGAGTCGCAGGGCGATCCCCAGCCACCGTAGCGAACCACCCAAAGCTCACCGTCCGCTGGCCCGCGCCTGCGGACGGCGAGCGTTGAGTGGCTCGCTGTCCGATCACAACCAGGTTCGGGTCGATGGCGCATTGTATTCAACGTGTGCCCGAAAAGATGTCAGGATAGAAGACGGGGCTCGTTAAGGCCAGAGCCGCCTGCCAGGGTAGCGGATCTAGTTCGAAAAAATCACTGCGGCCCTGGAACGCAAGAGGCTTTAGGCAGAACACGAATGGGTTTTGCAAAGAAGTGATTTGATGATTTCCAATCCTTAAAAAAAAGGCTATGACAGAAGAATAAAAAACGTGAAATAGTTTAAACTCACTTTACGAATACCTATTCGTTCTATACAATAACGAAGACAAACGCGGAAGTAAAACCGATATTAGCTTCCCAAATCGAAAACCGTAATTCAATCAACACTGTTAAACGAGGGACCATGTAGATTGGCCTAAAAGCATCCCCTTTGCGGAAAATCAGGTACGCTAGTACCGACAAGCCAATATTCTCGGTTTTGTACCCGGCGAGGTAATCCCAAGGTACATTGTTCGTGACAATAAGGTAATTTAACACTCAGAGCATTAATTCGAAATAATTTGTTTTGAATCTATTTCTGAATTGTTCCAGTTGGAAGATGTTACCCGAGAGAGTCAGTCAACTGTCAGGTTAAGAATTTTAGTAACGTTTAAATGGTCATAGCTGTCTGAATATCAGATTGTCTGTCCAACTGAAGGGAAGGGCAAAGGGCAGTTCTGTAGATAATCGTACTAATACACAGAGATAAGATGGTTTGTTTGTCATTGGCAATCTCGGGAAGAAATACTACTACGAGGTACGAGTTATTAAATATAAGCTGAGTTCTACTGCTTCTTTCATCCGTATAAATCTCATAAGAAAATTGTGGACTCCGTAAGATTGTAATAAATCTTTATTATATTAAAATGTCTGGATATATTTTATGAAAAAAACTTTTTGTACATAATGATTCCCATCCAAATTCAATAGTTTCCAATATATCCGAGTCTTATTTAGAAAAGATAGTTCACAATTTCACGCGACATTTTGCAATCTTACGGCGTTGACAATTTGACATAAATGCATGGTTCCTTTGGGACGGGCCAAGGGCGTAAAGCCGTTGGAAAAGATACAAATATGTAGCGAGCACAAGTCACTAAGCTTGCTTACTAGGTATTTGTGGTTTCAGATCAGATAGTTTAAGTCACAGTAAAACAATATGCCTTGACACTTCATTTAAGAGCCCAAGAAGTTTTACTCATAAATCGTATGAGACTAACAAATATGTTTTATAATGCTTTTTTAAAAAATTGAATACTGAGACGCAACCACCGAATACAAATTGAACAAGCAACAAGCCACATAGGTTCTTGAAAGTTGCCCCCTCACATGTCACAGAAACCATGTAGTTTCTTAATATAAGGTCCCATCAAAATAGGTGGACTTAATTTAACACAGCGTTCAGTATGTCTAACCATAGATCCAAGCAAAGAAAACACTGGTTAAAGTGATTTAATTTTGTCCAAAAATATTTTTTTTCTCAGAATTATGAGAGAAAGACATAGATGTGCATTGCGTAACCAACATTTTTACTGTATTAACGGTAACTGTTTTGAAGTGAAAACTTCTTTAGGCGCGTTGAGCACTTTTTGGGTGAACAACAATCATGGAACTCGCGTCATCGTCACCGGACGCTTTGGGTGAACAAACATCATGCAACTCGCGTCATCGTCACCGAACGCTTAAGCTTTCGCTTAGTTTTCACTTCTGTCGACAGTCCTCAAAGACTGCCTCGTGTATGATTTTTTTTCTTGAAAGTATGTAATGCATTTTTCTAATTATTTTTTTTACCACTGTCTTTATTTTGGCAGTCTGAATGATTTCTAAAAGTTTGTCAACCTATTTTGGGACCTTATAGTTGCTCTGACACATTATAGATTATCTAAAAATAGTCAATGTAGCAAGGTCCTTGGTAATTTAGAGAAGCAGTGAAATTGACGTTTGAAGCGCCCCAACGCGGCGTCGGCGACGTCGCGACGCTTAGTAATTACTTATTGTAAGCATGAGTACAAAGCGTCATTGTATCACCTTGGAGATTGGATTCGAAATTACAGTAGGTATGTATCTACCTATAGTCATATTAATGGTTCCAGTTGACATTAACAGTAGCTTTGTGGAGAATAATGTGGGGTAGTGTGTGCAGCTGCATAATTATCTATTTGTTTCCCTAAAGAGATTTGGTGATTCTCGGTGTATCCGCCTTATTTACCTAACTTAACCACTTTCTATAAGGAGAGGTGTCATAATGTCAGAGTAAAAATTAGTTCCGCCCCTTCCCTCTGACAGCCTATATGCCTTAGAAACGGATTATATTTCAGGAATAAAAAGTAGCTGAAAGCTTGTCAGTAATTGTTCAAATTTCTTGTGTCTTGTATTTGAACCACAAATTGCAGATATTACATGCAACCCACAAATAAACGGTCACCTAATTTTACTTCTTTTACCCTGCTATCTAACAAGAACTATCCTACAAGATATAAACAAGTACATCCTTCAAAACTGCAATACATATTGACCATTGACTGACCCAGTTCCCCCACAACAACAAAAGACTTTGTATCCATCAGAAGGCGAGGCAGTATCTTACATATACCACTTCCTTCCCTCATAGTTCAAAAGACAGGTAGCAAAAAGGTAAGCATGAAAATGCACTTCGGCCGAGCTCCATTCAACGGTGGATAATAACCGCTCCAATATTATATGCTTTGTCGTCGGTAGGATAATGTTGCGATGCAACGTTTTAGCCAGTGTTTGGGTAGAACGATAGACAGGCTGTTAAGCCCTTTTAAATACAGTGATATGACAATATAGTATTAAAAGGTAGGCTATATAAAAACTGCTATCACTTTGGAAATATTTATTTCCTACCCCCTATTAAAAAGAGGGATATATCTGTTGATTAGAACAGTTTAAACATAGACAATCTCAATATATATATTTCTTGTGTACGTGTGTATGTCGCTGAACTCCTCCTAAACGGCTGGACTGATGTTGATGAAACTTTTTGTGTGTGTTCAAGGGGATTCGAGAATGGTTTAAATTTATAATTGGACCCGGTAAGTGACGCTGTTCGGGCAGGACAATAACGTTACTTGAGAACGACCTTACCGATTTCGTTCATCTTTTTTTTTAAGTTTTCTAATGGTTTAGATTCACAATTGGACCCGGTAGGTGGCGCTGCAAACGATTTCTATATTTTTTCATTAGACACAAAACAAACGTTCGGACAGGACAACGTCTGTCGGGACCGCTAGTAATAAATATATAAATGATGTATAAACTTGCAACACTAGACGAAAATTTGTATTTTTTGTGGTGTGGCAAGGCTGCGGCCCTTCCTGTTAAAAGATTAAGGAGAAGGAAGGAAGATTTCCTGTTAAAGATTGTTACGAGTGGCTGTGTTCTGTGACTGTAAAATTAAATTCCACTGTTATTACTGTGAGTATGCGTATCTGTGGCATCGTAGCTCCAAAACAGATGAATCAATTTTGAACCAGTTTTATAATGACCTGTAAAAAGCTGCCAAAATTAACGAACAGTGTATCGAAAAAGCTGAAAGTTGAGATGCCTCTATTTAGTAGTAGGATGATGCAGGGTAAGTAAAAAGGTAGCCAAGATCTTCCCGTCCTACCTTTGTCTAGTTTCTTTTCATACATCATACGAAAACCAATCGAAAATGGCGTTACAGAATAGACGTAAAACCAAAAAAAAGAAGTCATTGCACTCATCGTTACGAATAACCTGAACTATGGAGCCGGCCCTGAAATCGCGAAAAACAATCAAGTGCTCTATATATTTATGTTTGCATAACTCGGTAAAATGAACTACATCGTCCACAATGTTGATCGTTACATTATTAAAGTGATGTTAAATTCCTTATCTTACTATATACACTAGAAATAAAAATATAAACTCCTAACTAAATTAACCCTAAAATATGGCGTCAAAAAATTCATTCGCATCGCTGTCGACTGGAAGTGTACCCAAAAGACTGGCGGCATTGCCACGTTGTATAGCAATGCTTATTCTTTGACCAAGCAAAAGCCAGCCCTTGAGTCACGTGAAGTGTCAACTAAGAGTCTTGAGAGATCTTTAAACAAGTATATTATTCCTTACCTTGCAAAGACATATTGATTGATAGCCACAATATTATAAGCTTTGTCATCATTTTCATAACGCTGCTATGCACAACGTGTCGCTCAGTGTTTAAATAGTGGATACGAGGGTTAAACGAGCAAGGCTTTTCAAATAATGTGAATGATAAGTTATCATTAATATGGAAATTACAATTATCCATGCCCCTCCCGTTCCTCCAAAACTAATTAACCTACTATGAAATACCAAATTAACATTTTTTTCTTCAATTATACGAAACAATATCTTGTATTTTATAATATATCCGTGTCGTTCTGAGAAATTGTGGACTGTCATAAACTGGCCAACACTCTAGTCTATAATTTATCTGTTTTGGCGTGATAGTAAAATTGGAAACTTGGCCCTTCATTGGTATTTGTTGACCAATGAGACTGAGAATGAAACCAATGAGAGCCTTGTTTCCAGGTTTAGTATGACACGGAAATGAATAAATAGTAGACTTGTGCTTTGATTGGTCGCCATTTTATGTCAGTATTTTGTGTCAGTCAATGTCTCGGAATGACTTCGAGAGATTATAAACAATCAAATTTTACTGCGTAAAAAAGTATTCCAAATATTCAGTTGACAATTTATCGAGAGTTTATAAACAAATAACTTGAGAGATTGTAATCTCTCAAGTTATTTTATATTCTAACGAAGTTTGCCATTTTCCGGTGACACATACATTACAGGGATACCTTCGTTTCTTTCATTAATTTTATTTCGAAAATCTATGCGCGAATCAAACTCTCACTTCGCCGGTTTTTTTTCCCGCGGTTTTGCTCGCTTGAACTTTTTAAACGGCTGTTTTCGGATAAAAAGTTTGATTTTGCAAACAGCAATAGCCAGTGAGAGGCTATCAGTCAAATACAAATCTGATTATGATTTTGTAATCAGATGAGTACTTCCAGGTATTACCTCATACAAAAAACAATTGTGCTTCTACTAGTTAAGATTTCAAATAACTAACCTAAAATAAATTGGTGCTAAGTTCAAAATATCCTGAAAATAGTTGCAACCATATTGCCACTAAGAATAGAAACAGTAAACATTAATTAAACTGCCAATACATTACTGGTCTCTTTCTCTTTTCTCTCAACAAAAGAACCGATACAATAAATGAAGAAAAAAACAATTTAGCAACGTCCAGCAAACAGCAATGAATATTGCCGCGATAATTCAAAGTGCCGTAATTTCCGTGCCGTCAGTTTCATGCGACTAGATCTAGGTCCAAACGTATACCAGTCAACCCTACCGAACGGATTGGAAACGGGTGAGACAGCCGTCCCACTCCAACCAGCAGCGATAGAAAGAGGTAGACGTATTATTGTTGTTGCGTTTGAACGGTAGTAGGATGACATCGACTAGCCATTGAGCCCCGGACAAGACTGGATTTGACGGTTTGTGGTTTCAATCGAACGGGCCGGGATGTTTTAATGAGTACGAGGTGCGTTGTTTTTTTAATGCTGTGCAGTTTTACGGTGCAGTCCAGTTCGAAACATAAAAGTAAGTTAGGGAATAGAAAGGTTTTGCGGAATAACTGAAAGAGCTGAGTCACGTCGGTAATATTTTTTATGTCCAAATAGTAAAAAAAAACTATTAAAATTAAGATTTCCGACATTTAAAATTTCTTTCATTTTTCACCGAAATTATCAAAACATCCTGCAAATACATAAAAAAAAAACGTTAAACAGAACAAAACAAACTTTTGCCTCGACTTCATTAAGTAAGTCATATTCCAAATTTTCCCTTAGGCCCATAATGACATAAAAATAAAAAGACAAAGTAGGGTTCTACCGCTAGGTTTATTAGGGCCCGAGATTTAAAGGCCAGTTTGGGCGCTTGTTATTCGGGACCTCTTTCGTAGTTCAGATTTGAACGGCTCCTTGACAGTGATGTTTTTGAGGAAAGGCACTCTGCCTTTACTATTATTATATTTTTGTCATACTAAAAGTTGAAGATTATTCTGATGAAAATTTGGACTATACACAATTTAATTAATGTTTTTTTATGGCTACAATTTAAATGCGCACTAAGTTAAATATGTTTACTTCAAATAAAATAAACCCACTCTATACCGAGGTGCCTATAGAACAACGTTTTAAGTTCCAAAATAATTATACATTCATCAGAATAATTGTACGTATTGTATTTATATTCTTTTTGCCTACCAAAATGGATGCTCACCAAATCTTGTTTCCCTGAAATATAATGTTACATCTGTTACTAGGAGAACTTGCATGCAAGAGCGAGCTAAGCGAGCTCGGGACTTGGGACACCCCGACTCTGATAGGTTAGAAAGGGATGGCGGGGTCTAGTGAGCGAGCGAAGCGATATAATCAGACCCCGCTATCCCCTTCGTGGTTGTTTTTTTTAAACCATCGAGTCCTAAGCGGGGCTCCGACTTCACCTTTTGGTGAGCATTTATCCATTCTGGCAGGTATTTCGATTTTTTTTTGGTAGGTACTTTTCTGGTAGGCGTTTAAACCCAAGCCTTTTTTATATACTAAGTTATTGTTTTCTAACTATAGTTCACAAAGGCTCCCATACCAATAATTGTACGGTTACTGATGAATTTCTCACAAATACATCCAGATTTAAAATACATCGGTATCCATGATCTGTTGAGCCGGCAGATTAGGACCTTTAATTTGACTCCTTTTGACAAAGTAGAAGTTTGGGTTCAAATAGATGGAATTATAATAATATGCTAACTAATAGATTAATAACGCTATGCTAAACTTTAACATTTATTTCATGCAGGACTCACACATAATCCCAACACGCAAACACAATAGCACCCGAGCCGTCAAATCAATCCATTATTTAATGATTACATTTAAATAGGAAACTTGAGTATCCGTTGTTGTGGAATCGTATAATAATAGGTCCGTAAAATACAATGTGGTATTGCCTGTTGACACTTTATATCCTGTTGTAATATGACATTGTGAACGCATAAAATGCTGTTCTTAGTTTGTAGCAGTAGTAGGTAAATAGTTAATGAGTGTCAGAGCAATTATTGGTTGTGATAACTAGTATCAGTTTTTACGTGACGGGCGGGCGTTTTGGGGGACTGTCTGTATGTAGAACTTTGACGGTCAAAAAGTGCTGGTACTCAGCCTAATTTGAATAAATGACTTTTGAATTTTGAAATTTTGACCCTTGACGACCCTTGACTAAAAAATCTAATTAGTCTGTCAGTTAGATTTCCAAAAAAATATTGGACACGTATTTTTTCTTTTGTCACGCAAACAAAAAAATAACACGATACAGTGCATTGGAAACTCGTGTGACGTCACTTACCAGTACACTTTTTACTGGAAAGTGACGTTACAAGCCCCCACTCCTTATGTTTGATGCGTTTCAGTTTCGATAGTCTAACTGACGGACTAAATAATAATAATAATAATATCTTGGGACAACACACACACGGTCATCCGATCCCAAATTAGGCAGAGCCTGTACTATGGCAACCAGACAACTGATAAACATACTTATATATTTCTAAATACATACATATTATAGACAAATTACACCCAGACACAGAACAAATGATCATGCTCATCACACAAAGATTTGTCCTGGGTGGGAATCGAACCACGACCTCCGGTTTAGCGGTCAGGGTCACTAACCACTCGACCAACAGGCCAGTCAAATAGAATCATATTTTTTTAAAACAAGAACATCTGTATTGTCAATTGAAAATAATAGTTTTACACGTACTTGTATAAAGTTAAATTAAACTATGAACTCGCCACCAACTCAAGTACCACTAAAACAATCTCAAAAACTAAATGAGTTTCAGAGTAAAACCGAGGATTGGCTTCGTATGTTGATTGCAAGAATTAAAGTTTTATTCTCCATGAATTTTCTCGATCACAGCAGGCCATTGTCCAATTGTAAACTATAGAGGCTGTTTATCCCAGTTACGCAACCAGAACCACGACAATTATCGTAAAATAAAATAAAACAAGACTAATGATATAGACTTAACCATAACGTGCAACGCCCAGTTACAATAAACTGCCCAAATCTTGGTAATGGGCCAAGGGATAAGGAACAAGTAAGGACAGTAAATAAACGTAATAAATACTTAAAAAGTTTTTCACAAAATAATGCCGCCGAACTTTCCACAAGCTCCAATTTGGGGGAAGGCATTCTCAAAGAGTGGATAGGTCCATTTGAGAACAGTTTTAGTTGTTTCTAAATAGATAAATTGGGCACTAAAAAGTTATACAGCAAAGTTTACAATGTATAGAAGTTTGCTGAAAGCTATTTGTTAGGTTCTGTACATTTCTGAAAGGTATTGTTTAGCAAATGGAGTAAGTCAAGGTTCGGTTAATTCTTCTTGTTTGGTGTAACAGTATATTGTTGGCATTATTAGGAATTTGAATATTACATAGCATAACACCGAGAACAGTTTTAGTTGTTTCTAAATAGATAAATTGGGCACTAAAAAGTTATACAGCAAAGTTTACAATGTATAGAAGTTTGCTGAAAGCTATTTGTTAGGTTCTGTACATTTCTGAAAGGTATTGTTTAGCAAATGGAGTAAGTCAAGGTTCGGTTAATTCTTCTTGTTTGGTGTAACAGTATATTGTTGGCATTATTAGGAATTTGAATATTACATAGCATAACACCACGCTTGGGAATACTCTTCTCCTTCAGTCGGGCGCTCATTACCAGAGATCGGAATAGGTAGACTATATTTACCGAATGTTCGTGAAAGTAAGTAACATAGAGTTGATAATACCTCCTCTTAAATCCCGGAATCATAAACATGACTATTGTATCCCAAGATTTAAGAAACTGCAAATAACTTATTGCGCTTTGAATATATTTGAACAAAATTATTATATTGAAGAATCTTAGTATGTTTTTATGTTCCATACTTACTAAAACTGTTAAATTAAATAGCTTTGTTTTCGCACAACTCTTTCTTCTTTTGATTCTTCAAATCAATAATTTGTAACTATACTCAAAGTCCAGTTCATGTTTTTATAATTCCGGGTTTTAATTGTCATGATTCCATTTATGATTCCGGGATTTTACTGGAGGTATTACCAACTCTATGTTACTTGCTTCCACGAATATTAGGTAAATATTGTCTACGTATTCCGATCTCTGCTCATTAATGACAATTGTGGTCACTGGACCCCTTTAAGCGAATAGTCTGTCTCCATCGATTCCGATTCAAAGTTGCCATCACCACCTGCTGGAATTGCTTGAGACAGACCATCGTGTTGACGATCGGCCTCGTGCTTATTTGTTTTGGTATTGCCAACAATTACCAGCTGTTGAAGGCTGATATCTCCCCTTCGCATTATGTGGCCAAAATAGGTCAAAATACGCTGTAAGCAAACTGTAGACAACAGGGTCTTGCTATTGAGTTGAGAAAGAACAGACACATTTGTGCGTTTGGCTGTCCATGGGACGGGGCTTAGGAATACAGCAAAGGTTAAAAGGTTAGTTTCGGTGTAGGTACGGTAGTATATATACGCGACCCCATGACACTACTTCCTAGCGTGTGCCCTAATATGACTCGCTAGACCGAATTTGGCTTTAAATACCCGATAGCAGCTAAGGCAATACAGCTGACCGGCGGAATTAAAAGTATAATTATATGAGGGCTTGGGTCTCTCTTTACGTATTTGGCGTTTTTCGTTGATGATTTCAAGTCGCTGTTTTTAGGTATGGTAGTACCTATCATACGATACTAATACAAATACAAAATATTTATTTCTGTACCAACTAGTTTAAATTAGTTCATGATTGGAGCTTCCTTTTAAGCATGATAACGACACCGTTCTTCCATAGCTTTGGCTGATGGTACAACTTACAATTTTTATTTTATTTTTTTACAAGATAGGTTATATATATAGGACCGATAGGTACTACCGTACCCCAAACTGGTAAAATTGTACGGAAAAGTATACACTTTTCAGGTTTATTTTATTAGTTTTGTCTCATGTAATAGGGGGAAATTGCAACCGGGCACGAATTCAGACTCAGGGCTAACCATTATAATACACAGCCTGACATTGCACATTCCTGGAAACAGGCCACTCTATTCCTTTGCTAATTCCCACGCTCCTTGGCTTTTCACATTCTTGTTCTACCCGTGATGACAACAATGTCGTCAGCCCATCTCACTGCAGACGACCAACATTCCATCAACCAGTCGTTTGACGCCACTCGATCACTGTCTCCACTTGTTATCGTCGCGCCTTGCTATGTGTCCAGCCTAGAGAACACAATTCCGGGATCCCAGCCGTTATTCAACCCCGAAAATCCCGGGACTGTACTTGGCTAATCTCGGGATATTTGAGATTGCCACAACCAGGTTTAGTTTGCATTCTGGGATAACAGGTATGTTGAATTATTTACACAATTCACGAAAAAAATATGAAATTCTATTATTATGGATTTGAAATGGTATATGTAAATAGCTCTTGTTTTGTCTTTTGGTTTTATAATTTTTACGCTGTGTTTTGCAAAACTATAAATTAACAATTTTTAGGAAATTACTTGGTTGATTTATTTTCATTAAACTGCGATTACAAGTCAAATAGTGTAAAAATCCCGTAATCCCGGGATTCAAAAACATGCTCGAAATTCTATTCTTTACCTGCCTAACTCCATTTGAGTTTCATAACTCCAAGTTGCTACCGAGAAATTTCAGATAAAGAAACCTAATAACATTTTACTCGATCTGAAAATAAAATCAAGGACATTATGTGATCTTCTCACCTCATAACAATTTAATATTCAAGAATCTTAGATATGTTTTCTTGCCTGTTTTCTTCTTGTATCAAAGGTCCTCGTACTATAAAATAAAAACGTAATTTATTTTATGCTCAGCAGGATAAGTTGAAACCACTTCATCAGGCTATACTTGTTAAAATACTATTCTAGGACAGTCTTTTCTGAGACAAAAATGTAAACATTCATCACACACACACGTTGTGTGTCAATTTCAGATAATTAAGTTCACGTTTCCTACAATACAATGTTTCCCTTCAATCGATCTTTAGTCTTTTGCTTTAGATTATTAAGAGTTAGTGGCAAAGAAATAGCAACGGGATCAGTTTCGTTTAAGAGAACCAAATCATTCACCTTTGCTAGATATAAATCATCTTTATCTGCCATCATCTTCAGCCTAGCCTTGTTCCAAGTTGGGGTCGATTTCCATAACCTTAAAAGCTGAAGCTGATCGTATGCATCTATCACATCACTAAATGAATCGTGTTATCCAGCTACTAGATTGTAGAGGCCAGATACACAGCCATTCAATGTAAAATTATTTTTTTAGATATGTCACCGGAAAATAGCAAACTCCGTTAGATTATAAAATAACTTGAGAGATTGTAAACTCTTGATAAATTGGAAACTTGGCCCCTCATTGGTCTTTGTTGATGTGAGCTCACATCTGAACAGACCAATGAGAGCCTTTTGTCCAGGTTTACTATCACACGAAAATGGATAAATTGTAGATCAGAGTGCTGATTGGTCGCCATTTTATGTCAGTCCGCAATTTCTCGGATCGGCACGGAGATATTATAGACTATCAAATTGTGATGCGTAAAAAAATATTCCAGTTGAAAATTTATCGAGATTTTACAATCTCTCAAGTTATTTTATAATCTTACGGAGTTTGCCATTTTCCGGTGACATATCTAAAAAAATAATTTTACATTGAATGGCTGTGTATCTGGCCTCTACAATCTAGTAGCTGGATAACACGATTCATTTAAACGGCAAATAAAAACGTAGCATTACTACAAATGCACAGGTAACAGTACTACCACCAGCATTAAGAAAAAGCCCTAAACGATACAACTCCCGTACATCATTGTTAAGTACGTCATAAAATATATATTCAGCCCACTTCACGTTAATAGTAAGTGTGCAAAAATTTAAACCAAACGGATCCTACGTGCAACCGCGAAAACGGGTTTCTTATGTTTACGGCTGTTTATTTTAATAGGTTTTTCTGGTAGTGCTATCTCTGTGCAATTGTGCTGTTGGTCCAAACTGCCGGAGTGGCTTGGAAGGTGCATGCAAACGCGTAAAGTTTGATGGCTTAAAAGATGCAGCGGAGAAGTATTGTAGGAAAGTGGGGCTTTTAGGAGTACCTAGTGGTGAGAGTGCGTTTAATAGGTGCTACACGTATTCTTGGTGGGTCAAGAAAATAAAACGGTGAGGTTTTCTTTTGCCAGCAACTTGCATTTTCTTACTGTCTATTTCTGAAACCAAATGAATTATTGTTTATTTATTAAAATTTCCCTTACACTATAATTACAGGTGTATACCTAATGCGATAGCGCAGTCTTAAAGTTAACTTTTTTACAACTTATAACTATTCAAAATGTAAAAAACGAATACTTAGTACTTTTAATAAAATTACATCTAATACCAATAACTTCTATAATAAGTTCCCCACCTAGGTCTAAAACGTTAATCATAAGCAATTTTAAAGGGTTGTCAAGGGTTTAAAAAATGCAGGGCAAGTTATTTTAAATGGTCCTAAAAAAGTATCAAATCACTCTCTGTTTCCCTGTAAACACTCCCTTCAAAAAGTTCTTAATACTTTTTTTAAATGTAAGTATCTTGCATATGCGTATTAAGTTTCATTAAGATCGGTTCATTTCCTATCAGGGTAGCGGAATTTGTTCGAAAGAGTCACCGCGGCCCTGGAACGCAAAGGGCTTTAGAAGGAGCACGGATGGGTTTTAGTCAGTAAGAGTCCGACACGCCCGTCCACTCCACCCAGAGCGCAAAAAAATCCTAAAATTGCCTTTTTAGTTTCTATGAAAGACCATGAGGAGTAAACGCTTCTGAGAATGCTGTTGGTTTTTCGGTTTGGTTGTATATTTTAAACTTCATTTCCAAAATCAGGATTCGGAACTCCTTGTCCGCGCCATGTCCCGTTACTGGGGCTTGGCTTTCTTAATATTGAAGCACCATTTATTACCCTACTTAGCATCATGCACAGACAGACCTCATTCCTTCATGTCCTGACTTTCGTCACCCATGTCGTCTGTGTAGCCATGGAAAGGCAATTTTTTAACAAAATTGTCATCAGCTCTTCGCAGCACATGCCCAAAGCATCGCAGACTGGCCTCGATAAGTTTTACGGCAATACCTGCAACTCCCTCTTACATGTAGGAACGCGCAAAGTTATTGTTATACGTCTTCTATCTATAGTTACTGAAACCATTAACCTCCTTTCATACCGAGAAAAACGCTGATATCCATCCGTCTTTTGTCTGCCCATTCGCTTTTGTTTTATATTTACGAGTAAACCGCTCTTCATCGCCGAAAACAACCAATAAACTACACGGACAAAATTTTCCTCTTAGGGCGTTATGTCAAAACTTTTTGCCTATGTTTTTGTCGAAAGCACCGAACCACGAGAGATATATGCCAGTTTTATCATTCCCCTACCTGAAGATGACCACGGAGGACGCAAAAAAACCTTATTTTGGTCGGAATTAAGTTACCAAAGTTGGTCGGAAAAGTTCGCCGTACCTTATTAAGGGACCAGAACGTATGACGCACATATTTATTCAATGTTATTTAATAACTTTCTAATATCACATATTCTTGGAGAAAATATCTTGTTCTAGCAAAATGTCTTTTTCGTCTCTCTCCAAAGTCTAGTAATATGTTCTAGACTTAGATAACGTTATGAAAGATCACTGAGTGCTTTCAGGAATTTTTTGATGAATATTTGTTTGCTTCTTTTGATGGAAATTCTTGGTAATAACGTTGTAGATGAACGATATAATAATTGATCTTTAGTTCACAAACGATTTTATCGCGAGTACCTAAGCAGTGTTTTGTAATGTTGGCAATTGTGTTAGAACTTAATCAAACAACTTAATAATAATTAATATGAGTCGAGATTTAACGAGATGTTACCCTTTATCTATATCTCACTTCAAAGGGCCTTCCAACGGGTTTTGCAAGACCTACCATAGAGACTTAAAAGTATATTATCGTTCTGCACTGCCTTTGAAGTATACCACAAGCCTAAAAGAGGTTGATTCGGTAAAATATTGAAAAACTTTTCGATTATTTTTGTGGAAGCTGATGTCTCCTAAGTAGATTCTACTGAGACGGCGGGATTTTATTAGCCCAGCTTAGTCAACAACCCACAAACAGTTTTAGTGATATAAATTCAGTAAAATTGAGTTAGAGAACTTAGTTATTTTGAGTTCTGAACAACCACTGTTACGTATGACTTATAATAATAAAGTTTTGTTTTTTAGTTGTTATATTCTAACAAAAAAAAAGTCTATGGCAGTGTTTAGCAGAAATAGTAATTTACCAAAATGAGCTAACTATTCCTAGAGGTATCCAGATATAGTTTCAGAATTACATTTCACATTATAAGATTTTTCATTTCATGTGTGTTTCTCGCATGATAAAGCACAGCAAAGGGTAGTTAGTTATATGGATGTTTTAGACGGTGTGAACCTTATACGAAAAAACAAAATTAGATAAATCAATCTTCTTTATTGCGGATTTTTTGAGAAAAACTGGTAATTGTTAAAAGCCGGACAGGCCGTACACGGTCTAATTTGACCAGACACGCATCCTTAAAGCCTGACTATGTCCGGCTTTATCCGGACGCCTGGCAACCCTAAACGGAATTATAAATATTTTTAAATACCACATTTTTCTACTTCTCTTTATCTTTGGCCTTAAAGTCCACAATTCTAAAACGTAACACCACAAACGGTTTTTAGTAAGGTCTTGCAGACGCCCGTCTTCAGAGACCTACTATCTGACGATCCTGGTCCATCTGTCTTTAAGTGAGACCCGCCCAGTCCTACTTCAGCCTCACAGAGAACTATAAAACTACCTTCTAATAAACTTCATTTCCATCTACCTAAAGCAATCAACAACCAACTGCTCCAATTGCCCCAACTCTTGAACAACAACTCCCAAGTTCCTTATAATCACACTTTTCCAGTTCCATGCCTTTAGAATTCCCATCTGATATATAGTCGTTCTAATTCGGACGCTTGGCAACACTCCAGGCCACTATACCTACGTTTAACATAGCACCGCAAACTTTAATATTTGTCACTAGAAGATATATTGAAGTTTATGGTGGATTTATTAAGCGAAGAGTTCGGATATGGTGGTTTTGATTTGGTGTTGTTGGTTAAAATGGTAAAAAAATACTATTTATGATTGTTTAATAATGATGATGAAGGGACTGTAGTGTTGCCATGTAAATTGTATGGCCCATCGATACGGAAAAAAGAGAATAATGAGTTCATTGTGTCTTCACAGTGTCATGTATTGTAAAATACTTTGCATACTATTGTATAAATTCAAGTTTTTAAAAGCTTAACAGACGGATGTGTTGCTGGGGAGTTTGTTGCGCCACTTCTTCTTCCCAGCTACAACACTAGGAAGTGGTGACGGGTGGGCGTTTTGGGGGACTGTCTTTATGTAAAACTTTGACGTTCAAAAAGTGCTGGCACTCAGCCTAATTTGAATAAATGACTTTTGAATTTTGAATTCTCACGTTGCAACCAAATTAATATGTCTTCGAACGACCACCCAGTTGAACAAATTAATTTTCAATTCTAAGGCCTTATTTCCTTCTACAGCTCTCATCCAAAGGTTTTCTGGTAGATATTGCTGTCAGCGATGAGATTACCATTGTACCCATAGAGTTAAGTTAAGTTTGTGTAAAAGACTTAGGTAACTATTTCTGGTACATAAAATATATTCTATCTATCTATCTTTGTCTCATTAGAGACCCGTTCGTGTTCTTCCGCCATCTTTGTCGGGGCCTACCACGATATCGCTTGACATGTGAGGTGAACATTTGGCCTATTGACCATCATCGACAATTTAATAGTTACTTTTCAACATACTAATTTCCTATCTCCAAGCAACATTGCAGCCATTGCCGTATTTCTCTTTGTCACTGTCGTTTCTTTTCGTTTGGTTGAGACATATAAAAATGAGGTTGATTCAATCGATATTCTTTTTCTTAGTAAAAATGTATTTAAGAAGCAATCCAAGCAACCCTAAAGGAGCCAATTACTATATAACGTAGGTAATGTTTAAAAATTTACGCACACAAATTTTCTTTTGTTTTTCTTTGATATATATTTATATTTAATCATTCAGATATGAGTTCTAGGGCAATGACCGTTGCGTAGGTGTTGTATCTGTGTCACAGGCTAGTTTCTAAATACTATAAATTGTAATCTGCGGAAACGTAATGGCTAGCATAATTGTTTTAAAATGTAGTATTTAAGATATTATGACAATTTCTTATTGTGGTTTTTGCTTAAATTAATAAAATAAAATTTAAGACATAAAATATTCAACGTTGTCCTAAAAATCTTCAATGCATTATTTGGCCGAAGAAGAAAATGGTTAACTAGTTACTATTTTGCGAGAACTTTTCATGTCTGGGCCAACTAAGCCGGCTGACCAATAAAAATAACATTAACTTAATGAATTCAGAAGATACAAGTCAATTTGACTGAACCAACGACCGAAGCAATAAAACAAAGGTTCGGGGTAGTGGTCTACTTTCCTCTGATTCAGATACTCAAGGTCGCATTTGGCCTTGTTGAGTTGTACGTTACAGCATAGTAATAGCGGTCATTGCCCTTTCCCGTAGATCGCTTCCTACAAACCTGAGCAATAAACTACGTATTGTTTTTTATTTGTCAAAAAAAGGATAATGATAGATCTATAGGACGGTTTTATGTCTTTGTTTTCGTTTCTGAAATTGATAATGTTAATTAATGTAGCGGGGTCATTGAACGCTTTTGTCATTCAAAAACGTATCTGCTATATAGCTTCTTCAACAATATCAGTAGAATTTAAGTTTTTATTTCAATGACAATGTTAGTTTCTATCGAAAAGGTCAAATCCAAATCGATGGCCAAAGGTCATTCTGTTTGGCAACAGTCCGAGAAAAACGCCCCAGCAACGAAGATTGACATAACACCTTATATATCTGTGTTCGCTATATTTTATTACACATGTATGTCCCACGAGTGGCTATTGTTGAATCCGAGACAAATCGCACGTGTTATTTCGTTTGTTCGGACGGCTTTCGGCCAAAAAAAAAAGAACTGAGATAAATTCGACACTATTCATAATAGTGACGCAGAAATCCGGCGTCCAAACGGAAGCTGATTTACACGAAGAGAGCTTCTCGCATGCGACAGGCGAGAGTGTCCATGCGAGTACTGCCAAGCATACCAAGCTAGTTCGTGGTTTTCAATCAAGCAAAAACCATACTGGCTACCATGATTGGTTGAATTGTCAACTGAAAGTTAGAATAATTCTCACCTAGGATTTTTTTATTGGAAAATGGCTGTTATAACCGCAATACGTATGACAGTTCTATCATCACCTAAATATGTATATTGCTGCAGATTATAAATATTGGCCATAAGCTGAACAGACTCTTCGCATCAGTATCGGTTGAGACAAAATTCCATGATATGTGCCTAAATCAAGTCGATTCAATCACAAGACCCGAAAGGGATGGAGAGAAAATGAAAGAGAGAGAGAATTAACATGTGGTTATTTGTTCCAATTATTCAAAAGAAAGTACATTCTTGCTCTTCGATTTGCTTATTTGTAATCTAATGATATCGTGACCAGGGCCAATTCTACTAATTTTAAAGCAACGTTCACATTCGCATCTCAGTCGCAATATGACAAAAAAGCCTCAATTAAGATACAATTTTTACAGATTACGACTGCTTAAGCTTTTGTAAAGAGAAAAAAAATTCACGTATTGCTTAGAAACAATTTTTTTCTCACTCGTGTCTTTCTAGACAACAAGCCAAGCAAGATTCTTTCTTTGTATAAAAGAGCTTTTATGTAACGAAACTGTCCACAATACAGATTTTAAGTAAAAATAAACGAATCTTTTTATTATTTTATGTCTTTTGTTTTAGTGGCAGTTTGTGGTTGAAGAAATAAAAAGTGGCGGTTCGTTTTGACTAAAAGTTTGTTTCTTCAATTTAGAGTATTTTATTGCTTACTGGCACAACACACTGGTTATGGTTCCAATTTAGTTAATAGGGACCTGCACCCTAGATTCAAATGGAGCCCTATGAGAGCCATAGGGCTCATTCGAGCACTGACCGAAAGACAAATGTATAACCAACTATTTTATATTATTGAATTATGTGTAGCCTACCAGGGTTGCGGAATTTTTTCGAAAGTGTCACCGCGGCCCTGGAACGCAAAGAAGGAAGGAACACGGATGGGTTTTAGTCAGTAAGAGTCTGACACGCCCTTCCACTGTACCCAGAGCGGAAGAAAAAAATGTCATCATCATCTGCCTAGCCTTTTCCCAGTTATATTGGAGTCGGCATCCAGTCAAACCGGATTCAGCTGAATACCAGAATTTTATGTGAAACGACTGCATACCAGACCTCTACAACCCATTAACTAGGTAACACGGTACTCCTGGCAAGACTGGTGTCAGATTTTCTGGCTTCTGACTCCGTAACGACTGCCACAGATCTACAAATGACAGCCGAGACCAACGACTTAACGTGCTTTCCGAGGCACGGAGAAGTCTCAGTATGTTAAGATGGTCACCCATCCACAGACCAACATAGGCAAACGTTGCGTAACCTTAAAGATCGACCCGCGGTTGTTATTTTTTATAGTAAGGTGAAGACCGAAAAACAGGTTTTCATAATTAAAAAATATCAATATTTACCGAGCAATACACGTAAAAATATATAAATGTTTGTGCTTTTTTGAGTACAAAAATTTAAAAATATAATATTTTTTTAGTAAAATTAATTTTAATAAGATAATGTACGTCCCCACAAGATGTAATCTCTAATCATCTAGCAATACACGTAATAAAAAGATTTTAATCTCAAAGTCCTTATTCGTACTTTAAGAGCGACTTAGATCCCTTAAGAAGATTTTATGCCTCACCAGTCAAGTTAGGGGAAGTTAAGAGTATTATAGTGAGAAATATTCTATGTATGCTATAAAGTAAGACGGCTTAGAATATTTACTTTTGGTGTGGATTTGAAATTAAATCAAGTACATAGGCTATGTACTTGATTAAATTATACAAGGTGTAACAGAATAAACGCAATACCTCTTAAGGGGTCATTGTACTCATCATAATGAACAACTTTTTCTTTGGGAACAACCCCAAAATCGCGACAAAAAAAAAACATATCTTCAGTACATTTTGTCGAGTTATGCGCAAAGAAATGTATGGGAGAGTCGTTTTTATTTTCGCAATTTCAGTGTTGGTCCTATAGTATAAGTTTTTCATAATGATGAGTACAATGATCCCTTAAGAGGTATTGCGTTTATTCTGTTTCACGTTGTATAGGGTTGGAAGGCCTCCTACAAGGAGGAGCGATGAACTGGTGAGGGTCGCGAGTAGTCGATGGATGCGAGACGCACAGGGTCGGTTAGTGTGGCAACACTTGGGGGTGGCCTATGTCCAGCTGTGGACGTCTTTCGGCTGATATGATGATGATGATGAAGAGACATAGGCTAAAGAATCAGCATTGCCATTCAGCGTGGCAATACTGTCAGTGTTCTGTGCACTTTTCCCGTTGACAGCGATTTGGACGAATTTTTCGATGCCCTATGAGCTCTTCCCCTCCCATTTTTATCCCGCTTGACCATATTTACACAAGCTTATATAAACTATTTAATACGAGATTCAAGATTCAAAGCATTAATTTCAAATTAACCAATATTAGGTAAATTGAATTGTCAAACGTACCTATTATTGTAGTATTTCCATATGTATTTGTAAATAAAATTAACCTATATATAAATACTTTCTGCCGGTCTATTTTATCTACATGTGTACATCACCGTGTAAACTCAAGTGGAGTGAGCGTGAAGTGAACTGTCATTCCATCTGGTTCGTATGGTTTGACAGCTCACAGCATATGTTCACTTCTCCTAAACTTAGACGGTGAGATATTTACAACCGGTCGATTTTGTAGACATGTCGAAGTGAAGGCTTGGGTGAAGTGATCACGAAGTGAGCTGTCATTCCATCTTGATTTCATGGATTGACAGCTCACTTCATGATCACTTCACCCAAGCCTTCACTTCAACATGTTTTCAGAATCGACCGGCAGCAGAATCGCACTGCTGTTCATTAGATGTGTCAGTATTCGAAGAGATAGATGGAATTATAAGGAAATTCCACATTTCACCAGTTATGTTCTAAGTCGTATTTTATACTAAGGTGCTCTTTACCAGGTTTCAGAGAATATCCTAACAGGGACCTCTTCAACAGGAATCAAACCTGGAACTGTGTGCTCAAAAATACCCCTAGATTTTACCCCACAGATGCACAATAGTTAAAATCCTAAATTTAGCCTACAGTATGCAAGACGTCATTGGTATAGAACCAGTCTAAACTGGTCTCGCAATCCATTGAGACTCCATACTTCACTTTGCGAAGTATAGGTCAAAGAGAAAAGCCACTTTTACTCAACCTATTTAAAATATCTCTCAAGTAAATATTTATTATGTAAATCTTTTCTTTGTCAATTTAGCAATAAATCTAGTTCTTTCTAATGGCTTCGTCTAAATTAAAAGCTAATATCGTTTAAAGGACGTCGTAATAAATTAATTTCCATTTTACTTTGGTATAGTTTATTGAAAATTCTCTGTATTCTGGGAACTATACTTAGATTATAATTAATGTAAATATCTCTACAGATTTTAGTTTATTGATTTATTTTTATTTAAAACTAATGACCTGGCTTCTGCTTGCGGTTTCGTTCATGTTAATATATATCGCAAAAAAAGGTCGCATCTATCTCAGAACCAAAATTCATCGAAGTCGGCTCAGATATTTAGGCGTTATAATATTAGTAAGGATGTAGGTATTAACTCTGTCTGTCTGTTTACTCTTCACGTCATAACCGCTGAATGGATTTAGATCAAACTTGTCCCACGGCTAGACCATGTCTTGAATTAGTGCATAGGATACTTTTATCCGGGAATATGATCTCTTGGTATAATTTTCGACATAAAAACAATCACACGAAACAGTGCCTAATTGTACAAAGAAAACATACAGTAAATTCTACTAACTTTTTTGACATAACACAATAATATACATACATTTAACACTTGCACTCTTGTTATAAAAATAATCTATTACTTAATACTTTGTCGTGTTTTTTTTGGAAAACGGTTGTATTTTTCTGTAAAAGGTTTTAATTTTTACCTGTTAGCTGTACCCCACACCTCACAACACCACTGGAAAGTCACAGGAAAGCAAAATATGCAATTTCATTTATTTAGATGACTTATTTTTCCAGATAAATTGATTTAAAAACCTAACTACTCAACCGATTTTGATGCAATTTCTATGGGATCATCAGGAAAGTATATCTTTTCACTTAAAAAGATTTATTGCTAAAAAATAACGGATCCATGCGGACGACGTCACGGTGTATCCATTTGTTGTATACCAAAACCTCCTCCAGAATGTAAAAACACTTTTCTGAAAACCGCATCAAAATCGGATCAGCCAAACGCTAGAAAATCGCGAACAGTCACACATACATAGACATACAAACATAATGGTCATACTGAGATGCCCCTTTTTTGAAGTCGGTTAAAATTTTTTATGTGATTTATCTGCCAACCCACCACTCATCAACAGACCTTAAACTGTCCTCATAGTTTCATCCTCAAAACCCACATGACATTACTTCATAATCTGACCAAAATATAAACACGACGAGCCCTTTATGACAACAGCCCCCGAGACAAGCAAAACGCTGTAGTGTGGTATCAAGTCGAGTCTACTTGTCACTGTCATCTCGCCTCTCACACAAAGGGTAACCGAGCGAGCACTTGGGCGAAAAAATTCTTTCACTTGTTAATTTTTCGCGGGGTAAAGTTGGGGTTTTAATTGTGGGTTGTTATTGCTTTTGGGGGCGCATGATGTGAGTAAGGGGTTTTCAAACCGATACTATATCTTTATTTATAAGGATCGTCAACATTCCAAACACTGTAAGATTAACTTTACGCAACTTAACAGTATTCTCTAATGCTACAACAGTTACAGGCCAATTATTATCATTAATAAATATTTTAATCTGCTTGCTTCTATTGATTTAATTGTGTGAATGGATTGTTTATTGGTATTTGGAGGCTTAGCTGATAACATAATTTCTGTAAAAAAATTGTCTGTAACGACGATAGATCAGTGTAGACCTATCTCAAAATCTTTAGTTTTAAATAAGCATGCGACATGTCTCCACGCTTCACCAACAGAACTTGCACGCTTTGCATTATTACGGCAAGACCGTCCCATACACAAACACAATAATTGTTCTAGAAGGCAGAATCATTATTTTATTAATTTTGCAATTCTATTAATTTTTGTTTTGATCAGAAAATTTAGAATTACGGGACATAATTGTTCACTTTGGAAAATCATTACGCAAAACTAATTTGGTAATCCGTGATTCAAAACTACGACTCCAGCAGGCGCATCCAACCAATACTTAAGTAGCTTTTCCCCCATTCATTAAGTAAATGACTAAAACACACGAACAACACATCAAAGAGGTCTGTTTTAAGCACATGCACTTTACGCCAACACGGCGCAGAGTTTGCTTAGTCTGTAGAACAGCCATGACTTACTAAATGTCATTAACTAACGCGCTGTTTCACTTTAAAAGGACTTAGAACGTCCACTTTTGACTGTGGAAAAAGGCCTGTGTATGTGTATGTCAACTACGAATAGTTTTGGTACTACTCCTTCTGTAAGTGGCATGTAATAAGAAGTAACATAATTGCTACTTGTATAGAGGTATGCGGTATAGAGAGTAGAGTCCCGGTAGGCATGCGGTATAGAAGTTAAAAGTACAAGAATAACTGTTCAAATCCTTTAAAGATTTCTCCCCATTTTCTGCCCGTTTATCCAACCATACACACTGACCAACCAACTCTATCAAACAAAATCAACTGTTTATTACGGTACTCTTTACTTACCCTCGGACTTGTAAACATGTACCTACACCTACATTCTACATCAAGGCACATAATATGTAGATACAGTAAATCGACTTTATACAACAAGCGAAAACAGGCTCACACATATATAATTATTATGATTAAATGAATGAATCATTTGTCGGTCGATTCTGTAAACTTCACTTCGATATATTTACAGAATCAATCGGATGTATATTTGCTGGATATAAGTATTAAAAGGTGGTCAAAATTCCATAAATTTCACACTCTGATTGACGTTTCAGTCTTGCAAATATTAAAGTGCATGTTTATTAGATAATTTCTTGTATAACGTGAAAAGTTTTCTTAAAAATTACTATACTTATACAGTAATTTCTTAAAAAAACTTCTCACGTCTTTTACTTTTCAAAATAAGGTATAAATAGTGAATCAAGCAAGTTATTAGAATAAAATGAGTACATCATACATTAGTCGCATAAAATCAAGGTAAGTAAAATTATCATAGACGTACGGCTATCTCAAACACGAGATAGTAGTGAGTGCGCTTGCACTCGCTGTACATGAAGCTTGCCTGTGTATGCGTGCATTTCTGCTCGTTGTATATAGCTGATCTTCTGTATCGATCTGTTTTGTGACCAAGGCTTACTGCTAAATATTTGTTCACTGCCGACTTGTTTTCGTACTAGTACCTGTACGATGTAGAATTAGCTACGGCTGTTTGGTCCAATGGGTGTAAAAGGACGATATGTGTGCGTGTGTGTGAGGATGTTGAGGTGAGTTATGAATTATGTATTTAGTAGAAAGCTTTACAGTACCTTCACGTGTAAATCTATATGTCACATGAAAGATTTTTTTGTATGTCTGTACCGAATAGACTGTGAAACTACTGGATCGATTTTAACCATTTTTTCACCAATAGAAAGCTAGATTATCAAGAAGTAATATAGGCTATAATTTACTTTTAAAAGAATTACGAGATCCTTCGTAAAGAAATAGTTTAGTTAGCAAGATAAATTGGTTATTTTCAGCTCAAGAGTCGAGACACAAAAAGACCAAATTTTAAACCGATGTCCACTCAACTTTGATGAACTCAACGTGCACCTGTCGCGACAAAGGGCAGCTCCAAAATAGAACACTTAAAAATAAAATAAGTCCTTCAACACACCTCTGAACAGCCCTTTTTTAGACAGGCTGTCGACATAAGCCGACCATCGTTTTTATAAAACAAAGAATAAAATCAGTTACCATAGTTATGTACTTTTTAAATTTATCCTAGAGACAATTGAAGGAATTAATCATTGTAAAAGCCCAATTAATTATTCAACAATTAAATTCATGAATCAATGAAATAATGCTCAATCAGAAAAAAACGTGTTGCGCCGACCCCAAGTAACATGGGATAAGGGCAGGAAGATGATGATGATGAATGAAATAATGCTCCTTTGGCGTTACGTCACTATGTGCTAACGACAGTTTTCAGGGGGCCATTTATCGCGTCCGCAAGTCACTCCCTGCCATTTCATGTCGAGTATTTTAATAGTGGTCAGACAGGGGCCAATAGTAAGTCTTCTAATCAGTCCAATACATCGCCTAAATCTATAGCCTCTCTCCGTGTCTCTATAAATAGTCCTGCAGCAACTGGGGGTGTTACTAGGGTGTGCCTATTTGCAGTATATACGAGGGTAATCTTTGGTTGGTGCCTTCTAACATTTAAAGCTTATGGCGGGGTTTGTTCGAGTTGGCTGCGGCCCCTTCAGACTCCAGGGTCCCGAGAAATATCGATGCTGTAGAAAAAAATGAATGATTCAAGTAATTCGTAACACAATCTCATAAGTAAAATTGTAAAGTAAATATATGAAATATTAGGCGGTGTACTCACGAGCTAGTTTGGGAAAAGGTGTTCAATTAGTAATCCACCATCTAGCAAAGGTTGTACACAAGCGGATGACGTACCTGATGGCAAGTTCCTGCCACAGCCTAAATAGATACCTATCTTACATGCCACGTTGTGCCCAAGATAGTGGTTTTGAATTATCAACCTTAGATACATGGTGAAATACCTATTGTCATGTATGGAAGAAATACTTGGTATACTGTACAGTATTGTTACTTCCGTGACGATACCCTTCACTAGTACCTCTTCTGAGGTTCTAAACAAGTTAACATGTATGAATTTGGCATATCACGCTGGTGTAGGTATCACGTGTTAATATACATTTTAAGCTTTAAAGATAAACAGAAACAAGAGAAGAGATAAAAAAGAACTTAAAAAAGTAACATTCTTTTGAGCAAAATAGTACGCAATTATTTTTTTCAGCAATAATAAACATACACATCGTGGTTGAATCAATCCACTGCTATGTAGGTATAAAGTCATATCCTACGTATACTTATCCTAGAAAATGCGTCTTTCCAATGAAAAAACTGGCAAGTGCCCCAGGAATTCTATCCACGACAATATTTTTTATAACACCTTGTAACTTTTGGGCACTATTTGTCCCATAATTCGCTGTTATTTTTGCGTGTGTAGAAATCCTAACGGATGTCCTTCATCATGGGATATGTAACTGACGAGGTTTTGTCTTGGCTGTGAAAATTAACACAGTCGCCAACAGGATGGGAGGTGTCGATCAGAGTTACTCTGACTAAATTAACACGATCGATAGCCTTCAAGCCATACTAGGCTAGATGACTACAAATAAACTAATTAGTCCGACGGATAGATTTCCAAAAAATATTGGACACATACTTTTTCTTTTTGAACGTAAACAAAAAATGAAGACGATACAGTGCGTTAAAAACTCGTGTGACGTCACATTTGATTGCAATTTTTACTCAAACGTGACGTCACAAGCCCCCACTCCTGATCTTTAATGCCCCTTATTTTCGTCAATTTTTATTGATTTGTAAAGCAAAAAATAAGTGTCCAATGTTTTTCGATTATCAAACGGGCGGATTTAATTAATATAATTATATTGTTTTTTATCCCTATTTACAGTTGAGTTATCATCGTCATAATCTTAGATCTCAATTTATTTGTGGTCATTGCTTCATATCGTTTTCTTTTTCCATAAACTCTATTTGCCGCTATTTCAATATTCGTCAAAAAATAAATCCGTCTTCGCTTCTTGGTATCACTTTACTCTTATAATATTTGCTATTGTGTACACGGCCTTATACGTTCAGTAATAAAGTAAAAGTTACGATCATAAACAGCATGACTTTATTGATACTTACATTAATTTCTTTATGAAGTTATAAAAAGTATTCTGTCAAGTAAATGGCCGCCTCGATAGTTCAGGTTTTTATGTTGAAACAACAAAATTATGTTAAATAACTAGAACATCGAATAATTTCATTTACGTGGGTCTTAAAAAGGATCCGACGATATGGATATATGGATTGTTTGTAAAAATAAAAGCTTAATAGAGCTGTTATGTTTTACAGCGTTACTATGTGTTTGGAGATTTAATAAGGTATAAAGATTCCATGTTTTGTGAAATGTTTTACGAGTATGTGTCACCGGAAAATTACAGACTCCGTAAGATTGTAATAATTTTTTATTAGATTACAATTTCTCGATATATTATTAAAAAAAATGTTTTGTAGGTATACTATAAATCCCATCCAAATTCAAGTTTTTTTTTTTTAATTTACAATTTAACGTTATTTTTTACAATCTTTCGGCGTTTACAATTTTCCAGTGACATATGTACTAACTTAGGTAAAATTAAATTCTGATTTAAAAAAAGTTTTCAGCGTTTTTAATTATCTTGACTAATATTATAAATGCGAAAGTGGGGTTGCTTGTACCATGAAAATCGGTTACGTGAAACCTAAATGGCTGTACCGATTTTGATGATTTTTGGCATAGAGATAGATTGGACGGTGAATTCAGTCATATGGGAAGGTACCTATACTGCGTGACCCGTTTTTTCCAATTTTTTACCCCCTTCCTCGACCTTTCCTTCTTCGACGACCACCCGTAGTATATACCAAAACCCCCCTCCCCCTCTAGTCTTCACGCAGTTATTCATAAATATGATTTTAAATATTCTAGTTATTTTTTATATTTATTAAAATGTTGTGCTTTCTGTCGTATATGTAGATATTATAGACACATCTTCAAACATTCCACGTTCATAATTCCTTCAACAAACAAAAGTCAACCGCTGTCTCACCAAAATGAAAAATCAGTACATTTTCACTTCATACCCAGAATCAGAAATGAGAAAATATTGTCTCACAACTAACAAACATGTCCTATAAATGCTACGTCGTAATCACAAATCAGACGAAGTCGTAATTTAGAAGCCTAGGTCCTACTAATATTTAGCTTGCTTACGGACTCTATTTTTACCTCCCTCCTCCCCATATATGTGCTCAGGTCAAAGTATATTGTATTCTACGCACATTTCGCTTAGCCATCGTGAAATGAAACGGCCAAGTGCGTGTCGGACATTTATGTGGGTTGGGTTTTGTTGTCAGCTTTCAACGGTACATATTTAATTACAAAGTGCCTCTCAATTACTTATGTTTTCGTAGACCATGGATAATCTCTTAAAATTAGGTAAAGTGTCATTCTATTAGCGGGGGTGATTATCGAAAAACCGTAATATAAGGGATTTCCTTGCGTGATCGAATCCGTAATGACGATATCCGCAAGAGGACCAAGGTTACCGACATAGAAGTATCGTCAAACTGAAGTGGCAGTGGGCAGCACATTGCTAGCAGGACAGATTGTTGATGGGGCTGAAAAGTTCTGGAGTGGCGACCGCGTACCGAAAGACGCAGCATTGGAAGGTCACCCACAAGTTGGACTGATGAACTGGTGAGGGTCGCCAGATGTGTTGCTGGGGACTTTGTTGCGCCATTTTTTCTTCCCAGCTTAAACATTAGGAAGTGGTGACGGGCGGGCGTTTTGGGGACAGACTGTATTTATTTAGAACTTTGACGTTCAAAAAGTGCTGGCACTCAGCCCAATTTGAATAAATGACTTTTGATTTTGTCAAGGACCTATTGAAAAAAAACCTTTATAAATAATTTTATTGCTACATTTTTTTCACATAGCTCAAAATTGTGTCACTATATTGATAATCGAAGCTGCGGACAGGTATACAAGAATTTAATTTGCAATGTTACTAAAAAGGTCCATTTCCAAATTTTGGCGACGGAATCCAAAAAACAGGGGTAAATATGACATGAGGGGATGATAAACTGCCTTGTATCATTCTCGCCCCGATGATTTCTGTATGAAACCCGCATGAACCCTCGACAGGGCGTTAAAAGAACATGACACGAGGCTTTTGAATAAAAAATTAGGTGTCTCTTTAGAATATCGCTTTTAATATAAAATAATAACTTGTGATGCTTCGTCAGTCCCTTGATGAAGCTGAGATATGTTTTCGTCAATCTTATTTACTGTTGCTAAGGTTGGAATTTAGGTTACACGTGGTCCTGTCACCTGAGGCTTTTCGAAATAATGATGTAAGTATTTAATTGGAAGTAATTACATTATTAGAATTGTAAGCACGGGTGAATGTGGCTCGCTGTCCGATCACCACCAGGCCCGGGTCGATGGCGCGTTGTGTTTCACGCGCGCCTCAAAGAGATGTCAGCATAAAAGATGGGGCCCGCTAGGGCCAGAGCCTGCCAGGGTTGCGGAATTTGTTCGAAAGAGTCACCGCGGCCCTGGAACGCAAAGGGCTTTAGAAGGAACACGGATGGGTTTTAGTCAGTAAGAGTCTGACACGCCCTTCCGCTCCACTCAGAGCGGAAGAAGTCATTTGATGATTTCACATCCTGAAAAAAAAAAAAAAGCACGGGTGAATATCATGAGTAACCTAAAATGGGAAGATACCCTCTTTTTTAAATCCTAGTATAGAACAGACTACCAGTGAGGTGAATTTCTTTAATTTCTTCATATCCTTCTCATGACAGTTATTCTGACGCCAAAACGTCATCACGACTTCATGGCGTCGTCGGTGGCAGTGAATTTTTGCTGCTTATTTTGGGGCACAAAGGGCAGGATATGAGATGGATTAGCGATACAGCTCTGCATCCACATTCTGGTATAGTTCCGTTGACATAGCCCTTGGTTTTGAGTGGTTGTAGTGAAGATTGAGTTATCTCAATATTCGATTAATTAATTAATCAGTCTTGAATCAATTAATCAATCTGCAATTAATTAATCAATCTACAATTAATAAATCAATCTTTAATTAATTAATCAATTCAATTGTTAATTAATTAATGTATTTTTTCTTCTCTCTTATCTTGATTATAAAAAGGGAAATCCTATTGCCTAATTACTGGGTGGTAGAAGTCAAACAGGCAGTCACTCCATAAAAAATCTGGTGCTGCACTGCTTCAGGTTAGATTGGAAGCCGACCCCAAGAAAGTAGGGAAAGGGCTAACTAAGCAAATTAATAACAAGCAAGAATACTCAGGAAGAACCAACTTTAAAGAAACGACGAATGATAATAGTAATGAATGCACGAAAATTCATTTATTCCAACGTCCCACGCAAAGATTTTATAAAGAAAATAACTAAGAACGTTTCGTAGAATATTATGTACGTGAAAGGTCTGTAAGAACGACTGCAAGTGACGTGTGACAAGATGGTTCGTCGCGCTCAAGTAATAATGTGAAGTTCTGCTTATTTCAGTCGACTGCGTATAAATAAAATGGCAAATACAGTAAACTGTTGTGTTGTTGTGATCTTTGTTAGAAAAAACTGTTTGGTCTCTATCAACAAACTTGGTCAAAGTGTTAGGCTACATCATCATCACCATTCCAGCCGAAAGGCGAAAACTGCTAGACGTAGGCCTCCTCCAAGAGTCGCCTTATCGACCGGTCCATCCAGTATATTCCCGCGGCTTTTACCAGGTCTTCAAACCACTTCGTGAGAGGTCTTGGTAAGATAGACGTCAGTGATCAAATTTAGTCCTTAAAAAATATAAATTGCAGAAGAGTTTTTTACAAAGACCCGTAAGTCAGATCACCAGCCCCTGTAATCAGTATTTCACATTGAAAAAGTTCTTAACCTAGTAACAGTAATCTGCCGCAAAATCCAAATAAATCACTTCAAAAAATCCCCAACATTAATCATAGTGAACCAATCTTGAACAGCTGTAAGGCACAAAAAACGAACACCATATCAACGGCTTTGTCTCTTGACCTTAAGGCTAAAGTATCGGTTACTATCAAAATGTGGTCCACACCATTTTTCCTATAAGCCCCTGCGTCGTCGGTAAAAAAGATATTTTTTACCGACGACGCAGGGGCGATAGCTCGCAAGATACGAGATAGCGGGGTTCCGAGTCCTGGTGCTTGGCAGCATAACGTTGTCCTGTTCTTGTGTTTAAGGATTTGTCTATTACTAACGCAAGTAGAATGTTTTGGTTTAACGTTTATGAAATGAAATTGTTTATTGCCAGATTAACATCCAAATAACACACAAATAATAAAAATAAGTTAAGCGAATTAACGTTAGAATAATTGCAACAATTTTAAGTACACCATTACTAGATTAAAACTAGGAAAAGGATTATTGGTAGTATGTAAGTAAGAGCAAAATTAAATTAGCATGACAATAAGTAGTCATAACTTGTTTCAATTAAGTCACAAATTTATTTTGATATTAACAGTACCTTTTTGTTTTGCAAGCACCTAAATGATTTGTAATAAGTAATTTTGTTTTTAGAGTAAGACCAACCTCATCACATCGTGAATGCTGATCTTATGATTGTGAACATTATTTAGAGAAACCTTCGAAGCAAAGCCTATTTAATAAAACAAATACACGTATTAAGTGTCATGTGTGTTATGTTTTTCTTCATCTATCTTTTCTGTAACTTATATGGTCTACATAATAAAGCGTATTCTATTCTATTTTGTTAAATATAGCAGAATTAGTCCAGCCTTGATTTGAAACATCAAATATTGTTGCAGTCCCAAACCATTTCCCACCCATCACTAATCACTAAGTACTAATTAAAATCCCACTAGCTTGAAATAAACCTTCCCGTTGCAGCAGCCTACCTACATTTATAACTACGAGTACATAGCCCTCGTCAAGCGTTTAATTTTAATTGTTGATGGACCGTGTCCGGCCCCAATCAGCAGGAGACCAGTTGATTGACGCTTTAAGTCCTGACAAATTACTGAGTGAAACATTACGTGACGTTTAAAACAGGAACTGATTTTAAAACAGCTTGTTGGACAGGTTTTTGAATGTTGATGGGGATAAAGACGTCTACTTGTTCATTTTAAATGTCGCTCAGGATATTTCTCACTGTATTTCTTACAGTTCTTGGCAACAAATGCACCGATTTTAATAAAACTTTATACGCATACACAAGATTACTACGAGTAGATCTAAAATGTTAGTTTACAACGCTTTCGAAAAATTGTTGAAGAGAGCTAGTGTGAGCAGTCATATTTTTTCTAAAAAAAGTGGAAAATTTTAAGTGAAAAACTTTTTAAAAATAGTTTACAGCTTCACTAGCTACCGCCCGCGTGAATGTCGATAATTATCCCAAGGAAACATACTCCCGAGATAAAATGTATCCTATATGTTATTCCAGACTATAATCTACCGCTGTGCCAAATTTTATCAGGATTCGTTCAGCTGTTCTTACGTGATTGAGTAACAAACATCCATCAATTCATCCAAAAAACTTTCGCATTTATAATATTGGTATAGATTCGGTTAGGTTGCAAAAAGCCGACCCTAAAACATTTGGAAAAAACTAGCAAATTAATTGATTGGTTAAAGATACTTACTGTACGTGCGTATCAACACTATATGAATTATTAAACTAGAAGATGATAAATGATATTTATTTTGTTAGTAGGTTAAACATAACACTTTTACACGTCAATCTTTTTTGGTCATTTTTAAACTAGATGAGGCCGGTGTCTCCTAGCTGACTACCCTGAGAAGAAAAACCGAAACAAACTCAGAGGTCAAAGTCTCTTTTAAAGTCCATACAATCGTACTGGTCAAATTTAACAACAACAGCGAGAGTTTTTCTCTTTTCGAAACGCAATGAGCTATGGTAGCATACCCACCGAGTTTGAAACCTCTCACATTTAAAGAAAACCTTAAAAAGGGTACAAAATGGTGGCTTATTTATACAAAAGCTTAAACTTGTATAAATATTGTACTAAGGCAATTCATCAGAGGTAGAGGTCCTAAAAATATGGATTCAATAACTTTGGGGCGACGAGACTATTGAAAGTTACCGGATATAATCCGACATTCTAAGTTACTACAGCTAAGAATGTTTGTGGAAAGTTAATCATCCCAGATCGGGGTACTATGATCACGATCCCTCGCAAAGCTGGATAATGACGGCAGTATTTCTTTGTGGTACTAACTTACTTTCATTTTTTGAAGTGAAAACTTCTTTAGGCGCGTTGAGCACTTTTTGGGTGAACAAATATCATGGAATTCGCGTCATCGTCACCGAACGCTTTCCATGAGCTGTATGTATACTGTATATATATGTGTGCTTTTTGGGCGAACAAAAATCATGGAACTCGCGTCATCGTCACCGAACGCTTTGGGTGAACAAAAATTATGGAAGTCGCGTCATCGTCAACGAACGCTTTAGCTTTCGCTTAGTTTTCACTTCTATCAGCAGTCCCCAAAGACTGCCCCGCATGTTTTTTCTTTCACGTAATTACAACATATTATAGTTTTATTTAATGTAACTGGCCAAAAAATACATGTATAAAAAAAACAAAATACATATCCATAGGGAATTGATATATAAAGCGGTAAGGGCGCGCGGCGGGCGCGCGGTAGGACGCTGTGAAGATAAAATGTATGGCGTCAAAGAACTAAATATACTTTAGCGTCGCGGGCGCGCGGACAGACGTCATACATTTTCGTCACAGCGCCCTAGCCGGGCGCCCGCCACGCGTCCTGACCGCTTTATATATCAAGTCCCTTAGGCGTCAAAGTACTCCATCACATTGCTGTCATTGGCAAACGTGAATTGTAATTAGCAAGAGTTTTGGACATAATAATAATAATGAATTAACATAAAATCACAACTGTTTTCTCCAGGGGTTTGGCTACAGGTTAGGCAGTGTAACTATATGTAGAAACACCCTTATTTCGCCTGTTACGTTCGAGTCCATGTAAAAGCGAGCATTAGCTTATTGCCATTTACTCATTTCTGAGAAAACAACAACATTAACTTGTTCATTACTCCGGAGTCGAATCCAAATACTGTAGTCTACAACAATTCTTGTGAGTCCATTATACTTCCGAAATAAAAGTGAAAAGAAAAAAAAACACAATCAAATGAAAGTCAATAAAGTATTACTAAAAATAAATCACAAACCAATACAGTCCATAATTTTACACGTGCCCATACATTTCCGAATCAATTTTCTATTACCCTTTGGTGGGCAATCAACATCAAACAATATGAAACTCGCACATTTCCTGCCAGTTCGGTGTTCTGTCGATGATCAGATAAACCGATTTCACGCATTCTCGAGTCAGCAACGGTCGCCCGAAAATGTCGGTGAAGGTGAAGTAGTGGCAATTTGAGATATCGGTTTATGCTGTAAAGGTAGTATTTAAATGCATGATACGCTTAATGTGTTTTTTTTTTATTATACGCACGCTCGCGTTTGATCCTCACCTGAACGACGATGTGGTTAATGGTGGAGCTCGCTTGCCTAGGAGTAACCTATTTACTCTTGATTTAAATAACCAGAGAATAGCTACCTATCAGGAAACATAGACTGTCGCAGACCGACAGATAAACACAAAAAAGGCGTGAATTTATGTATGTGAATTAATATCAGTCTATAATACAAGGTGGAGACGACGATAAGACAATAAATCAAAACACTAGCAATACTAGATCATACGAATGTTTTGTCTTTTTATCACAGATTTGATGTCACTAACTGCAACAGACTGCTTGGAATATTTCGTCAGAATAGTACGTCACTTCATCCTTGAAGTTTATTTTTTATTTTAGTGACAGATAGAATCGATAATAGTTTCAAAGTAGGTATTTCTATGAACCACTACTACCAGTGTTTTCATTTATTGTTGTATCGATGTCTCCTCATGGTATGACATAATGTAATGTATAATGTATAATGTTTGTTGTTTCTTTTTAACGATATTACGCTTTTACATACATTTAATAAAACATAACGTTACTTAAAAATAATGACTTTCTCTTTGATCGAGGCCTTTTTTCTCGTTTTTTTTGCAATACAAGAGTAACAAGTTAAGTATTTCTAGAAAAGATTGCTTCTTCGTTTTTATTATTAAATATTTATTTATATTGCACGTAATGTAAACAACGTTACAGACAATGCAAAATCCTCTTAGGGCGCTGCAATCAACTTATGACTAATATCGGAATAGCACGGGTTGATGTGGCAGCACTTAGCGTAGGCCTGCCGTGAAAGAGGGGCCGGACCTGGCCGAATGCCAGTACGGCTTTCGGCAAGTGCGCTCCACGGCGCTCCACTGTCACGGCGATATCGCGAGTGAGAGTCCTGGCGGAGGAAGCGGTGTCCCAGGGCGGGGTGATGTTGGCGGAGTCCTTGGACATCTCTAACGCCTTCAACACCCTGCCCTGGAGTTGTATTCGGGAGGCACTGCGTTATCATCGAGTGCCTCCCTACCTCCGTCGCGTCGTCGGGGCTTATTTGGCGCAAAGGTGTGTCACCTATCTGGGACGTGATGGCAGATACCAGCGCCCCATGTCGTGCGGTGTTCCGCAGGGTTCGGTCTTGGGCCCGCTCTTGTGGAACATCGGGTACGACTAGGTGCTGAGGGGCGAGCTCCAGCCGGGAGTGAACCTGGTGTGTTACGCTGACGACACGCTGGTCACTGCCCGGGGGAGCTCGCACAAGGAGGCAGCGTTGCTGGCGACGGCTGCGGTCTCACAGGTGGTGAGCCGCATACGGCGCCTCGGCCTGGAGGTGGCCCTCAACAAGTCGGAGGCCATTGTTTTTCATGGCCCCCGGCGAGCGCCGCCGCCGGGATCGCACATTGTGGTCGGGGGGGCCCGTATCGCTGTCAAGTCCACCATGAAGTATCTGGGATTGGTGCTTGACAGCCGGTGGGATTTCGGCCCCCACTTCCGGCGGCTGGTGCCCAAGTTACTGGGCGCGGCGGGGGCGCTGTCAACGCTGCATTTCAATCTGGGGGACCCGAGCACCGCCTGTAGGCGGTTGTACGTGGGGATCGTGCGATCGATGGCCCTTTATGGGGCCCCGATCTGGGCGGCTGACCTGACGGCCAGCACCATCACTGTTCTGCGGAGGCCGCAGAGGGTGATGGCCGTCAGAGTCATCAGGGGATATCGCACGATCTCCTACGAGGCGGCTTGCGCACTGGCCGGATCTCCGCCGTGGGACCTGGAGGCGAAAGTGCTCGCGTCACTGCACAGGTGGCGCGAGGGCGCGCGGGCGCGCGGCGAAAGACTGACGCAGCAACACTTGGAGCTGCGTCGGTCGCAGCTGCGCGAGGTCCTGGTGGCGGAATGGCGGGACAGGCTTTCGAGCCCTACCGCCGGCCTCATCACCATCGAGGCCATCCGGCCAGTGCTCGACCTCTGGCTCGGGAGAAGGCACGGCTCCCTGTCGTTTCGTGCGACGCAGGTCCTCTCGGGGCATGGCTGCTTCGGGAGGTTCTTGTGTCACATAGGCAGGGAGCCGGACGCTCGATGCCACCACTGTGTCGACTGTCGGGAGGACACGGCACGGCATACGCTAGCAGAGTGTGCCGCTTGGGAGGAGCTGCGCCTTGCCCTCATCTCTGTGGTAGGCGGTGATCTCTCGCTGCCGGCCGTAGTTCATGCTATGGCCGGTGGTGAGGAGTCCTGGGACGCGGTGGTCTCCTTCTGCGAGATAGTTATCGCGCAGAAGGAGGCTGCGGAAAGGGAGAGGGAGATCTTGACCGCTCTACCGACCCGCAGCAGGCGCATCGGGCGTCGGAGGAGGGCAGGCAGCATACGCTGCCCTCTTCCGGCCCCCCTAACTGGGTCCAGGGGCGGCAAACTTGGGGATGTCCCCCCATTCATCCGGACCCGAGGTGGCGGCGCGTGGTGTTTCCGCGTAGCGGGGGGAGTCAAACACCTCACTCCCCCCGCTGACGTGGCACTAGCCGGGGATTACGGAAGTCGCATCTGTTCCCGCGATCCTCGGCGTAAGTGGGAGATGGAACATCGGGGTGGTTTTAGTCAGTAAGAGTCTGACAGATCCCTCCACCCGCCCCAGGGTGGAGGATTTCCATGAGGATTTCCCCCCGACATCAAAAAAAAAAAAAAAAAAGACCTGCCGTGAACTTGCCGCCATTCGGCTGAAATTTGATGATTTCAGTAAAAATAGTTTCGAACTTAGCAATTAATTTACATACTCATGTTTTATTTTGCGCTGTGCTGTGGACCCTTCATGGCACAGCATCATGCTGAGTGTAAATGGCCTCATTATAGTCACGACTTGCATCTGTTGGGGTTTATTTTGTTCTTAAGAATATATGTACTTGTATAGCTAATAAGTGTTTCATGTATCACGATTTATCATTATGCATATTTATTTCTTTACTTATTTTTTCTGGATATTGAAACCTAACCAGGACACATAAGATACACTACCATTTCTCCCCTTATAATCTTCTCCAACACTCCAAGAATTTATAGGGGCTCCTTTTCAAAACCATTCCATATAATTTCTTAACGCATAATACTCAGTAGATAATAGTTTACGACAATCTGACGGCGCCCTTATGTAGGACCTTTGAGGATTATCCTACTGGAGCTAAGATTTCTTTGAAGTTAGCGAGTTCCCCTTATGTGGTGCCATTGATGTTGGAAAGATAAGAGGTGTGGCTCTTTAAGACTGTTTGGGGTGTTTAAGAATAGTTCTTTGATTCTGAATACAATTTTATTCAAAGTCGAATTTCTGTTCTGCTGATAATGAATTCTTCTATCTTCAAAAAGGTTTTCATGTAAATTACTTCTTTTTATGTTTCTTTTTACTGGTATGGATCTTAAATCAAATCTATGAAGGGAGTTTACCGAAAGGTATCTACAATGTTTGATTAGTGTATTTCACATTTATGTAATAGGGTATTTAACTTAAAAAAATCGAATTACTGCGTCAGTTAGATCATCTAAAAGTAATGGTTAGGTTTTTTTTATTTTATGAAATCAATAAAAAATACGAAGATAAAATGCATCAAAGATAAGGACTGGGGGCTTGTTACGTAATTTTCCAGTAAAAAGTGTACCTACCTACTGGTAAGTGACGTCACACTAATTTTCAACGCACTGTATCGTCTTCATTTTTTGCTTACACGAAAATAAAAAAAATACGTGTCCAATATTTTTTGGATATGTATTTGGCGGAGTACCTAATTCGATTTTTTTAGTCAAAAACCTTTTTTATTTTTTTATTTAATATGGGTTTGCTCTTGACTCTAGTCTAGGTCATAGATGACAGAGACAAAGTCGACGATGGAGCGAGCTTACCCAGAAGAAGCCTGTTCACTCTAATTTTGAAGAGATTAGGGTTGTATGCGTTCGGAAACACAGACGCAGGCAGAAAGTTCCACTCCTTTGCTGTGCGCATTATAAAAGACGTTTGGAAACGTTTAGTGCGAATTGGTGAAACCTTATTGATTGCAGCTGGTCAGGGGCCTCAAAACCATCATGAGTCCGGTGAGTCCAATGTGGGAGGGAACCGGAAATATACAAGTCTCCTAGCACTAACGCTCATTCACAACGGAATCATGCTATGGTGGGGGAGCTGGCTTTATCAGGCTTAGAAAAATAGATAAAACTCGTTAACTTAATTTTAAGGTTCCTATCACCTACTGAAACTAGCGGTACCTTACTAGCTCAAATATTAAGCAGAGGTTTCAAATTAAATCTAACAGGGTATTTTACTGGATTTTTTAATTACATTTCTCAAAACCTAGAGAGTAGACAAGACGCAGTTTTATAATATTACTTAAAAATCACAGATAATGGCGGTTTTGTCAGCGTTTTAAAATCTGTAATAAACAGAAATAACACTAATTGCGTGTGACGTCACTCACAAGTCCCGTCATATTAAATTGAAGCTATCCAGTACAACCGATATTTTGTGTAACAAGGATAGAAGAATAACTTCAAAATTGTATGACTTCTCTGTTTTGCGACCATTTTATTAATTTTTTCACAAAATTTATTTAGATTTTTCGTACTAGTCAAATACCCTATTTTGTTGCACTTTTACGAAAATTAGGTACAGACGCCAACACATCAAGCTACAACAAACTGTCAAATTTCTTTAATAGATTTTCAACTTTATTACCAAAGTTTTAGGTTCAAGGTTGAGTGGAAAAATTTTACAGTTACGGGTAGCTTGATGTACTGGCATCCGTACCTACGTCAGAAAATACTACAATTAGTATAGAAACAACCATACAATGAAAACCACATCTTTTCCTTACGAACTCTCTGTAGATTGAACAGCCTTAACATTCCACCCTTATATACCAAATCCTATATACATATATATAAGTAGATAGGGATACATAACACTACGTAATGTGGTCCCAACGGTTCTCACACTTGGCTTGTCGATATACCTTTGAAACTTTGTAATTAACTGTGTGTGAGTATGTATTTAGTTATACGTAACCATTTAACCGGTTTGTTTGTTAGTAAACTAGGTATACCTTTGGCCTCGCCTCCTCTAGCATAGAATTACATACAAAATGGTTTTAAAATAATAAAATGCTGTATCTACATACGAAAAAATACATACAGAGGTGACTGCAAAAACTTCGCCTTTTTTAAAGTCAGTTTAGTTATTCTTCTGTTACAAGTTCACGAATAAAAAATAAGAATTTGAATTTATCCAAAGTTGTTCAGCGTAATTGACACACAAATGTCGAAACGTACAAAATTCATATTTATAATATTTTAACCTTTTGAACGCCAGAGCATAAACGCATCGGCCCCCGACGCAAAGCCACAAAATCGCCGTTCTTTTTGTCACATATTTGCCACGTTTGGTGTACAGGGCACGCGCTTGCTTGTCAATCTTTGTATAAACTCTAACAGTCTATTGCCATAATCGCCACGCTTGGTAGGCGGGTTGGCTTTTGTAGCTGTTACAATGCACAGAGAATGCTGCTGCTCATTCTCTGGTGAGACCCTTGGTCGCCTCTTACGATACCCACGAGAAGTGATGGGATGGTGCCATTTTTGACGTCCGACACCATACACAACATATTTGAATAGTATTTATTAAAAAGAGAGACTTTGAAGAATAAGAGAGGATGTATGATTTTTATACGTGAAACTGACCAAAAACGATGCTTTTGCGTCTCACATCTTCCGTTCCCCCTAACAGGATCATAATCATCCATTCTGTTGTCTGGCACAAAATACTTACGGTAATTCCTAGGTAGACAAAAATAAAAGACCAAACACACGATCACAAACCGGAAATTACCTAATCTGCACATTAAGAGAAACATAATAAATAATTATGATATACGTAGTTAAGTAGATTTATCACCCTCTTTTCCTTAAGGGGTAGCTAAGTAACTTTGAATGTTATAACATGGGTTCGTATAAAACTTTTAAGGGGAGGAAAGAGGAGTGTATAGTGTTTCATGGATATTTGGTTCGCTTCTCTGAGTGTAAGACAGTGAAATGTCGAGGTAAGTATTTGGGGGACCCATTTTGGGATTAAAAGATGGTAATAGTTGGCTATATATATTGTCGGCGTCATTGCAGAACCTCTTAAACGCAAAATCCTTTTTTCTATACCGAAGACAGTTAATGTGTCTTAAAAGAAATGCAAAAACGTCTTTTTTAGGGTTCCGTACCTCAAAAGGAAAAAACGGAACCCTAATAGGATCACTTTGTTCTCTGTCTGTCTGTCAAGACCCTTTATCTCGGGAACGCGTGATGGTATCGAGTTGATATTAAAACCATATACTCAAGTCTACAGTCCCTTGAAGCTGTCAAAAAATCCAACACTTAAGTTAACGTGAAAAAAAGATACGGCCGTTTATGCCGCAAAAAACCTATTTTTCGACACTCTCAAGTGAATCAAAATTTTTAGAGTACTTCCCGTTGACCGAGATTCATGAACTTTGGCAAGAATATAGTAAGTAGTAAGTATATAATAGATCTTAGCTCGCTCCATCGTCGACTTTGTCTCTGTCATCTATGACCTAGACTAGAGTCAAGAGCAAACCCATAATAATAAAAAAAAAAAAAAAAAAAAAAAAAAAAAAAAAAAAAAAAAAAAAAAAAAAAAAAAAAAAAAAACAATACAACAGAAAAGTCGGAAAATTGGGAATATTTAGTTTAATCATATAAAAACATTTTTTACGATTACAAACTTATATTTTCGATTGAAGAATAATTGACCGTGACGTACATTAATGTATGGGAGAAAATTTTTTCACCAACAAAGTTAAGTTTTATGCTTTCATAGTATTTTTTTGTTGCGTGACTAATTTTATAGCAAAGATATAAATGACTAGTCGCCAGTCACTAATAAAATAAAATAAGCCTTTATTAAAAACAACTTTTATTTCGGTAATTTTATAGATTATTGTCTTTTTTAAGTTTTTTTTTAAATTTATTATTACTTTACGGACACAGATGTACAGAGGCGGATTTAATGCCTTTGAGTTCAAGATTTCTCCATGTTTTTATCATAACAATTTTATTCACTTCTTGAAAAGTTTATGTAACCTCTTGCTACCCAACTAACGCTATTTACAGACATTACAAAGTCCTAGACTTCAAAACATTTCCACAAAACAATAATACAAACCTATATTTTCGACGTTTCAATAGAAAGAAGACATTGTTCTGTACAGTCATGCATAAACTATCTCTATTCAAATGTCTGGATATACAAGACGAATAACATTTAGTACAGACGTGAGTGTAGCTGTTTCGTCAATCGGTGAAGTAAAAGGCTCTTACTAGAAGGCTTCGGTTCCATTGCAAGCGTTTACGTACGTTGTTGTATGCGTGGCGAGAGTTTTAGTAATTTTATATTTTTCTTACCAGAATGAAAAGACGTGTTGATGGAGCTCGTGGCTAAAGAATAAAAGCCACACGGTCGATCTTCAGGGTTAAGCAACGCTTGCCAAGGTTGGTCTGTGGATGGGTGGCCATATGAAAAGACGTGTTGATGGAGCTCGTGGCTAAAGAATAAAAGCCACACGGTCGATCTTCAGGGTTAAGCAACGCTTGCCAAGGTTGGTCTGTGGATGGGTGGCCATCTTAACATACCGAGTTTCCTCCGTGTCTCGGTAAGCTCGTTAAGCTGTAGGTCCCGGCTGTCATTTGTCGATCTTTGGCAGTCGGTATGGTTTGTCAGAAGCTAGTAAATCTGACACCAGTTTTGCCGAGAAGTACCGTGTTACCAAGTTAATGGGTTGTGGAGGTCTGGTAGTGCGCCGCTCCACTTAAAATACCGGTATTCAGCTGAATCCCGTTTGACTGGAAGCCGACCCAAATATAGTTGGGAAAAGCCTAGGCAGATGATGAATTAAATTACTTGTTGATGTTTACCCCTAATATTATAGGCTGTGTATCAGCCAAATTTACAAACCAAAAGGTCGACATATAGGTTTTATTGGGGCAAATTAACTTCATAAAGCTGGGTAGTAACCTGTGTTACGGGCCGCAATGTAATATTGGCAGCGAGCATGTTATGGTACGCCGTGTCTCAAAATCCGTGTAAAACAAAACACATACGCATAATGTTCCTGCTCGTTTACGCGTACTGACTGGACAAATGCTCGCTTTATAACATTTGTTACATTACGCCCCGTAACACCGGTCAGTACCCACCTTTAGCGGAATTCCCAGACGTTACGGGGAAAACGCTTAAAATCATAATGTCAAGTTACTTAGTGTACTAACTTACCATTATGAGTGTATATAGCGGCCATTGACCCTTTATTCAGAAGTAGTTACGTGAAATTAAAGATTTTTTTTCTTAAAGTAGGTATCATGAATCATTATGATGTTTTTTCATTTTAACAAGCCATCGATTGATCCACAAACCTAGGTCGTATATTATAATCATCATTGAATCAACATTGTTTCTCGAAATACCTACCGTCTGAGACCGATTTCATTTCTTAAAGAACCTATAAGTACCCCACCATTTGTAAACAATATTTATTTACTAAACTTGTAACTAGAAACCGCCTACATCGTCTAGTTTCTAGGTACAAATTATTATACTGAAATACTATTATTTCAGTATAATAATTGCTAATGCTAGACTATTTATTTATTTATTATAAGGCTTCTCAACAATGAGTACACCAAAGATTTAAAATTTGTACATTGCAATCTTAAGACTAAGTGCCTCATCACATCACTTACAGAGAAGCACAACATGCACTAAATTATGCGCAGATAATAACAAAATTAGTTAAATGATTGAAACATTGATTGAAATTTTAAAATAATAACAATTAGATTAATGTAGAAAAATAGAAAATAAAAATTATTAAATTTGAATACAATAAATTAAATAAGATTATGGTAACAATAAATTAAGTTAGATTTAATTATTTATATAAGATAAAGCAAATAGCTGATATTAGATATTAGACTAGACATAATAATTACACATTAATTAGCAAGCGCGGCTTTTTTTAAAGCTGGTACCGATGAGTTAAAGAGGTCAATGTCCGCTTCGTGCTCTTTGTATGCAGCGTACATTCTAGATAGTGGACAGTATTGCCTCAAGTTGGTATGACATTTTGGCATGCAGAAAAGTCTCCTATTAGAACTTCTTGGCAGATTACGTGGCACATGGAATAAGACCCTACTGAGCAGATCAGGACAGTTCAGAGAGCCCGTTACTAGCTTCTGAAGGAAAACTAAATCCATATTCCTGCGTTTCTCCAGCGATACCATCTTAAAGTACTTTAGTCGCTCTTGGTACGAGTTAAGCTTATTAACCATATTATTGGAATAGGTAAGATGCCATAAAAACCGTTTTTGCAGCCGTTCAATGCGCTTGATGTGGTCCTTATACTGAGGTGACCAGACCACACTGCAATACTCGAGATGACTTCTAACTAGCGAGTTGTACATAATTATTTTAGTGTTGGGTTTTATGAAGTTTTTACACTCCCTGATAACAAAGCCAAGCAACTAAATGATGTTTTTGATATAACTTTATTAATATGTTCGACAAAACTAAGCTTTTTCTAAGTCGAAACTAAACGTGACCTAGGCGTTCAGTTCGATGAACGCCTAGGTCACGTTTAGTTTCGACTTCCTCAAGCCGCTCACCATTCAATTTGTAAGCTGACTTCATGATTTTTTTTTTTTGTGACTTTGATATGGTGGCATTTTTTTACATTTAAGGACATTTTGTTGTGCTCACACCACTTAGTCAGTCGGTCCAAATCGCTTTGGAATAGTACCGAGTCTGCAGGACTTCTTATAGGCTTTATGGCTTTGAGGTCATCAGCGAATAGGAATATATTCGAGTTCGGGAAGCATTTGTAAATGTCGTTGAGGAAAAGAGTGAACATCGGCGGACCCAAATGTGATCCCTGAGGGATTCCCGACGTTGCAATGTACGAATCTGAAGAGCAGCCATTTACCACAACCCTGAGCATCCGTCCAGACAAATATGATTGGAACCAACTTAAGAGAGGGTCCGAAATGCCATACATTTTAAGCTTCTTGATGAGTATGTCATGGTCTACCGTGTCAAAAGCCTTGCTGAAGTCAGTGTAGACTGCATCAACCTGCACACGCGCATCGACCGCTTCAACAATGCTTTCAACATAGGTCACCAAATTGGTAGCTGTCGATTTCCCCTTCATAAATCCATATTGGCTGTCTATTATTAGCTGTGATAAATGTCTAGCTAGCACAGGGCATATGAGAGCTTCAAATACCTTTGCCAGTATGGAAAGAATAGCGATGGGCCTGTAATTGCTCACATCTGCCTGATCCCTGTTTTTGAAAACAGGTACAATTTTGGTTTCTTTCCACATGGTCGGAAAAGTTCCCCGAAGCACAGAGTGATTAAATATAATACTTAATGGCAGTGATAGCACCCCTGTCAGCTTATTTAAAAGCAAAGCAGGTATATTATCAGGGCCAGCCCCTAATATTATCAGAGGTGTTTATGCCATCTGACATGGAACAGGGGTAGTTACTGGTACAGCCTCTTTTAATTTTTAAGTAACTCCAGAAGTATTTTGAAGTAATTTTTGCCTCTATGTCTAGCATTTATAAAACCTATTTTAACTCACATTGGTATGCTGCCTTTACAACAATAATATAAATAAATGGGATGGCTTCTAAACTAAGAACAGAATATTATTCTGATTCCATTGTAAGGAAAAGATAACATTCCAAAGGTCTTGTTAGCCTCGGGGCGATGAGGAAAACAATCACACCACGAAAATTCATTAATTTCTCAGTGTGTTAAATGAATAGACTGTACCTCCATATTTATATACACTTCTGGACACATCTATTGGCCCACCTTAGAGTTTAGGTTTCGATGGCCCCTACCGAAATATGATTGCTAGATTGAACAAAAACTGTTGATGCAGTTTTAAACCTGATACATTTTACCATCTTTTTCGATCGTATTGTTTTAAATTTGAATTCAGAATACCATACGACATGGAGCTACGCCTAACAAGTCGGATATGCGCCTTGTTAAAGGCAATTGATTTTTGAATAAAAAACATGTTTTATCAAATAAAGGTTTAATTTAATAACGCGTGTTGCCTCCATGGGCATCTACCACAGCTCTCATACGATTAGGCATAGAGTTTATCAACCGCTCTATGCAATTTTGAGGGATCATCTCCCATTCCTCTTCTATGGCAGTTTTCAACTCCTGCATCGTCTGGGCAACTGGCTGACGAGCCCTAACACGTCTTTTTAGCTCGTCCCACATGTGCTCAATGGGGTTCATGTCTGGGCTTCTGGCTGGCCAGTCCATAACTGTGATGTTCACATCCCGAAGATATTCCCTGACGATGCCGGCCGCATGGGCTCTTGCATTATCATGCATAAAAAGGAAATTTGGGCCCACATAGTCCGCGTATGGTATCACGTGAGGTTCTAAGCACTCACGAATGTACCTTTCAGCATTTAATGTTGGCAGCCGTGGTCCTGTAACAACCTCAAGTTGAGTTTTGCCGCTCGCGGATATACCGCCCCAGACAGTCCATGAGCCACCGCCATAAGCAACCCTCTCTTCAAAGCAGCATTGTGCGAAACGCTCTCCCTTACGTCGGTAGACCTTCTTCCTTCCATCATTGCCATGTAACACAATTTTAGACTCATCAGAAAAGAGTACACGGCTCCAATCTTGCTGTGTCCAATTTAAATGACTGCGTGCGAAATGAAGGCGCGCTGTTCGGTGGGCTCGCGTTAGTTTGGGCCCATTAGCTGGCTTGTGTGGTACCATATCGCGTTCTTTTAACCTTCTCCGAACAGTTCGAGCGCTCACAGATACTCCGTGGAAGTCGCGAAGTTGGTTTTGTATCTCAATGGAGGTAAGGTGACGATTTCTCAAGCTGGTCGTCACGATGAATCGATCCTGCCTTTCAGTTGTGACCCGAGATCGTGGCCTTCCTTGGCGACGAACAAAGCCGCCAGTCTCTAGGTACCTCCGATAAACATTTCGGACCGCAGATCGACTTAAATTAAGTTGAGCACTCACGTTTCTTTGGCTGTGTCCGGCCTGAATAAGTGCCACAGCTTGGGCGGCGACTTCAGGTGAAGTATCCATAGATTATTGATAGAACCTCACCTTAATGTTAAGAATAAGTAATGTTTGTTGCAAAACCAAAGATATCAATCACTTTTTCAAGAATTAAATCCAAGTAAACCAATAAAACCAAGTTTTCTTAGTATTCGATTGTTTGATATCAACAAACAGGCTCCAAATTGTCTTTTGTTTCTTTAAATTCTGTGTTCGAAATTCAAAAAAAGACTATTGAATGAAATTGTGAATGTGCCAGGTTCAAAACTGCATAAAAACTTTTTGCTCGACCTAATATAAAATTTTAGCTAGGACCAAACGAAACTGAAAATACAAGGTGGGCCAATAGATGTGTCCAGAAGTATATTTGTGGGTATTTATTAAAGGAAGAACAGTTAGTCAAAAGCTGGAAAGGAAAACAGTTAAACAGATCCCGGTTAGTATCTCAGTAACGGCGCACCATAGACAGTGTGTCCTCAAAAGGATCAATTATCAAGTGCAATTTAATGAAATCACACGCATACGCACACAACATTCCGGGAATACTTTTACTGTGTGTATAGTTACATAACATAGAGTGTAATTTTCTTCCAGATGTTTAATAGCTACAATATGGAGGTCTGTCTCGTCAAGAGTCAATAGGCTACTTCTAGGCAAGCGTACTCCATCAGCAACCACATCAATTGCGTGGCTCTTAATCACAAAAAAAAACTTACCAGTACGGGATGATCTAGATTAAATACGGGGTGCCCGGTCATGAATGGATAACCTTGAAATGGGTTATGGTAAAACTAAATCCATTCTGAAAAAAAAAATTAAAAAAAAACAAATAGTCCCAGATATGTTTTTTTTTTAATGATGTTTTGAAGTCAAAACTTCTTTCGGCGCGTTGAGCACTTTTTCGGTGAACAAAAATCAAGGAATTCGCGTCATCGTCACCGAACGCTTTCCATGAGCTATATGTATACTGTGTATATGTGTACTTTCTGGGTGAAAAAAAATCATGGAACTCACGTCATCGTCACCGAATGCTTTAGCTTACGCTTAGTTTTCACTTCTATCGGCAGTCCCCAAAGACTGCCTCGCATGTTTTTTGATACCTTATTTTATATTCTTGTACACCACGACCACAAATTAATGATCTCCGTTAACTGAGCTGATAGATAATAATAATAATAAAGCCTTTTATTCGGACAACATACTTATTTACAATTAAGTTGCTTATACTAATGCACTGTTATTATAGTATTCTACTCAACTAAAAATATTCATAAATTTGATACTTTTTTGCTTTCTGTAAGTCCGTTTGCCAGTTGGCAAAGGCCTCCTCCATTCTGTTCTCTCTCTGGCTACTGTATTCCATGTTACGCCTGTAACCTGCGTGATATCGTCGTCGTATCATCTCTTTTGTTGTCTGCCTCTTTTCCTTTTCCTTTCTCTTGGGTACCAATCTGTAATTAATTTGCTCCATTTATCCTTTCCTCTGACCATATGTCCCGACCACTTCCATTTTAGCCTTTTTATTTTTAAGGCTACATCTTGTATGAGCTGATTGATAGATAAGCAATAAATAATAGAACTGGTGTAATTTGTAGTGTACCTTGATCATCACAATATTTACTGCCAAAATTACGAGCTATATTTTTCGATTCGCATTCAGCGGCGAATCGGAACACATTATGGCACGTAATTCCGGAAATGCAAGTATCATTATCATCATCTACATGGGTTACGGAATTTGTTCGAAAGAGTCACCGCGGCCCTGGAACGCAAAGGGCTTTAGAAGGAACACGGATGGGTTTTAGTCAGTAAGAGTCTGACACGCCTTTCCGCTCCACCCAGAGTGGAAGAAGTCATTTGATGATTTCTTAAACTTAAAAAAAAAGGTATCTTTATCATACAAAATCTTCCTATTGTAATACTTCCTCGCTGCTCGCTCTCAGTTCGACCAATTTCCATGCAATAAAAATCCCATTCTTATCCAAGAAAGAAATATTTTTCTCAATAATAAAACAGGAATAAAACGGAGTCATACTAAAAAAGAAATTCCGCCATCATAAACCAAGCAGTGGGGTATTTACCTATCTATTTACAAGACCATTACATGAAGACACGTGTAACATGCTACAGATGCGAACATAAGAAAAGGATGTAGAGGTCAAGTTATACTAGTTTCGGTTTCCGTAAGAAACCACATATTTTACTACGGTAATTACTCCCTACATTACAGATAAAGGCCAGGTTGGAATCTGGCAAAGCGATGTTTCGCAAAGTTATTGACCAACCATACAGCTTTTCTTTGAATATGAATGGCCTGTAAAATAACTTTAGCTTTTTTTGGGATACGTAGTAAAGCCCTTTTGGTTCTTCTTGAGGAGCTTCCGGCAAAATAATAACAGCCATAAGGGTCAATCTTCAAGGTTGCACAATGCTTGGCGATGCCTGCGGAAAAGTCACAATCTCAACATACCGAGTATCTTCCGTGTTCCGGAAAGCACGTAATGCTATGGCACGTAAAAATATGGTTCCCGTTGTAATTTTTTTTGTATGGGACAAGCCACTCATTCTCAACCATTGCAATTCCTGAAAGCCAGAATCAACAGTTGTTGACCACCAGCAAAAAACGCCGAGCCAATGAAGCTCGACGCGTCCTGAAAAAACGATTTAACTGTCATGGATCCCGCAACGAAATTAATCAGAAAAGCAAAGCGAAGGAGTAGGAAAAAATATAATTTCCACTTTCCGGTTGTCGTTTGTAGATCTTTGATAGTCAATAGTCGTGACGGATAGTCAGAAGCCAGGAAATCTAACATCAGTCTTCCCAAGGGGATATCTTGTTACCCAGGTACTGGTTTGTGGAGATCAGATAGGATTTCTGGCTTCAGGTGCATTCAGTCAGACTGAACGCCAACCTTAGGGAAATACTAAAACTTATCACAAACTTTGCAAATACGACTGCTGAATAAAACATTTTTACTTATGCCTTGTTTCGATACAGCCCACTCTAGAAAGGTAACTTTAGCACCGAATAATCAGCCATTCTCGTCATGTTTGAATGTCAAGCCGTGGCCTCTCCTCAAATCCTCCAAGTCGCAAGTTACTCAGCGGAGCCCGTGAAGCTCCTAGAAAGATTTATAGCTTGGTTATGATAGCCAAGACGTCTACGCAAAACGAATCAAATGGGATTCTCATCATCAGCCGAAAGACGTCCACTGCTGGACATAGGCCTCCGCAAAAGGGAGGTGGGTTTACCATAAACACCACGCATGGCAGCTGGGTTGGCGATGCTGTTGCAATACACAGAGAATGCTGCAACTCATTCTCTGGCGAGTCCCTTAGTCGCCTCTTACGACACCCACGGGAAGAGATGGGGTGGTGCTATCCTTTTACTTCCGATACCATACAGAACAAATGGAATTGGAGTCTTAGTGCGTTAATTCACATAAAATTTAAGGTTCTTTACAATGTAACTGGCCTTTAATGAACTGTAAAGAAAAAAAACTTTTTAACAAATAAAATATAACCGATTTTGATGAAATTTCTATGGGACCCATCGGAACTAATTCACATGAAAAAAAAAATCTAATCGGTTCTTAAATGACGGAGTTATGAGGTAACAAACCTAAAAAAAATACAACTGAATTGAGAATCCCCTCCTTTTTTTGAAGTCGGTTAAAAAAAACCAAGCTGAGAACCTCCTCCTTTTTTTGATGTCGGGTAAAAATCCCAACAATTACTTTCACATTTTATTTATTTTATTTCACATAATATACAAGGCCGAACCCTGTCAAAGTCAAGCTGATCCATCTACCTATCCTACATTTAGGGTGGCTTCACAATTTAATTCACTAAATTGCCTCTCAGGTGATACATTGCGAGGTATCTAAATGTTTACAGTTACGAGGATGTCTGAGGGCCAGACAATGTAAGCGGTCTAGATTTAGGTACCTATGTAGTTTGTTAAGGACTTGGACAAACCCTTTTATGATTGAGAATAGGGTTTCAGAATTGTTTTATCAAGGGATACTTTTTCGGTTAAGATGTAGGTAATTTTGTGAAGCATAAGCATAGTAAGCAGGTTCTAGGGTTTTAGGCTAAATATATATAAGTTCGGTAGTACTTTTCAATTCCATACATTTTGATATTTCGTCAATCGCTATCGCTGATAGAATGTCGCTTTGCCTAGAAGGTCTGGGTTCGATCCTAGGCAGAGCAAAAGGTTATTGGGTTTTGCAACCCAAACTCCGGAATCAGGATCAGTTGATGGCAATAGGCGCGAGTCTATTAGATACTATGAGACTGAAACATTACTAAATTAAACGTGGGTGTACTAGTTGGCCTTACCCTCCAAAAAAATAAAATGGAAATGGAGTATATATACTGATGTTCACGCTAGTATTCCCTGTACTAGAATACATCCTAGATATAACCAAGGCCGATGATAGAGCTGTACCATTTGCTCTTGGACAAAATTCGTCAATCGACACGAAAAGCTCCCTCCAAAAAACAAAAATGTGAGAAAAGCCAAGTTCCAATCTCCAAAAATTCTGTCTGTAAAAGTAGTGAGATCAATAAAAGGTCAAACATTTCAGAACTGCAGAATAGTTCATGGCTCTAACATGTGTCTTTTGAGATTACCAGTGAACAGAGAGCTTAGATCTTTCCTGACCGTATTAAAATGATAAAACACTCGAAAAATATTTTGTTTTTTAATATGACCCTTTGTTTGTGTTTTTTACTTTATTAAATTGATAGTATAATCGACGTTGAAATGTTCCAAATTTTATCAAGTTGTGATTATTACAAGCAAAGTTATGACGGGGTTAAAAACAGCTCAAAATGTTTCGTGTAGTATACACACTGCGTGCGTTAGGCCGGAACTTGGCCTGGCGCACTACCATACGCCTAAATAAACATCAATTTTAATTTGTCAATAATCCGATAATATTCTTTAATTGTATCATACGGCTAGAAATTTAGATGAATGTTGCTTACATCAAGATCAAAGGTTCTTGTCGTAAGCTACATTCATCTAAATACAATCGCCAACTCTTTGGCATCCGTGGTGGCTAAAGGTATTAATTAAAATGTCTTAAGTGAAATCATAGTAAGGGTTTAGCAGACATAGCACTGTCGTTATTAAGGGAATAAGGATCAATGTTATCTTTAGAATACCGTCTAATTGACCATATAGGTTTATGTACGTGTATATTCATATCTCAAACTATTGAATTTCAGAGACATGAGTGAGCTTTAGAGAAACAAAGGTTTGGAATTTAGTTAAAAAATTTTCATTCAAAAGTGGATAGACGGGCAGTCATTATTTGAAAAAAAGTAACTATGGAGTTTCTTGTCCGTTCTTCTCCATAAGAATATACCTTTCCGAATGGACAGTAGAGTCACTTTATTAATGTAATATTATTATTTTACTGAACTGGAAATGATGACGTTNGAAAAGAGTAACTATGGAGTTTCTTGTCCGTTCTTCTCCATAAGAATCTACCTTTCCGAATGGACAGTAGAGTCACTTTATTAATGTAATATTATTATTTTACTGAACTGGAAATGATGACGTTCAAAAGTGCCGTTTAATGGCCTAATTGAAATAAACGTTTTGACTTTGACTTTGACAGTTATGTTGAAAACATCAAACGAGATAGTTTAGTTGAACTACATTTTATATTAGCCAGAAAGTTTAACTTGTTTAAAATCACTTTAAATGTGTAATACTGATGACCATAATCTGAGTAGTCTTTTATAAACTATTTGTTTTTTTTACTATTGATAGGCACGCGTTGTCCACTATCTCCACTGTAGTTGGTAAGCGATGATGTGGTCGAAGATATAGCACGCTTGCCTAGAAGTAACCTATTCACTCTTGACTTCAACTATGTCGCGGCGAACTTTTACATCATAACCTGACTCCATAATCTGGTACTGAGGGTTACATTGTACCCCATTGCAAGACTGGCTGTCCGTCTTGATGATAACAATTGGCACCAATGGTTAAATATTTTTTCTGATGCACGCAAGGGTCTGGGTATGAAGTGAACGCTCACCCATACTCGGAACGACCTCTGAAAGTGTTGCTTAACTTTTTTTTTTTTTTTTTTTTTTAAGGATGGGAAATCATCAAATGACTTCTTCCGCTCTGGGTGGAGCGGAAGGGCGTGTCAGACTCTTACTGACTAAAACCCATCCGTGTTCCTTCTAAAGCCCTTTGCGTTCCAGGGCCGCGGTGACTCTTTCGAACAAATTCCGCAACCCTGGCAGGCTCTGGCCCTAGC
>NDFZ01004934.1:24257-216693 GCA_002192655.3 Mamestra configurata | reverse complement strand
TTAAATTAGTTTTAAAATCACTTTGGTTTTTTTTCGATCCACCATCTGCAGTCTACGTAATTGTAAATAACCTCATGTTTTGCACGCAGGCGTCGCGTTGCAGAGGTTTGCTGAAGCCATTCATCTGACGTCAGAGTCGCACTTCATCTGGTTCAGGTGAGATAGTCTCATACGGCTCATGATTAATTCAGATCAGCGCCGCACTGTGAATAGCCCGTTTTAAGCGTATGCCTACCAAACAGTTCACTTAGGACGACGCTTATTTTATTTTGGAGCGTTTTTAGGGTTCTGTACCTGAAGGGTAACCAACGGAACCCTAATACTAAGTTTCCGCTGTCCATCCGCCCTTCCGTTTGTCTGTCAGCGGGCTGCATCTCATGAACTATAAAAGGTAGATTGTTGAGATTTTCACATTGTGTCTGAGTGTTCTATTGCCGCTACTACAACAAATACCTAATAAAAAAATGTGACGGCAAAATTAGGACAATCTTGTTCGATGGTCTGGAACCCTTCGTGAGCGAGACCGACTCGCATTTGGCCGGGTTTTTCTTCGGCACCGTTCAGCTAGAGTTTGTAGATCATGTGCGTTTCAATTTATTTCGTCGGCCTCAAAAGAGATACGAGTTTAAGGGATTACGTTAAAATGATGAGTGTGAATGTTCCCCTGTGTGATAACGACGTCGCGACACAAATGTTTGCCGAGCTTAGAGAAAATGGAAGTATTTTCTGTACATCGTTTGTTGAAGTTAAACAGAGGAAATCGTGTCTAAATAACAAGCCGCACGGGTCGAACTTCCTGCTAAGCTTGCGATATTTGTTCGAAAGAGTCACCGCAGCCCTGGAACGTAAAGGACATCAGGAGGAATACGGATGAATTTTAGTCAGTAGGAGTCTCCCATTTGCTCCGCCCAAGGCGGAAAGATTTCATCAAAAGAAAAAACAAATCGATCTTCAAGGTTAAGCAAAGCAAGCCGAAGACGGTTCGTGAATGAGTGACCCACACCGAGATTCCTCCGTGCTTCGGAAAGAAGTTTAAGCTGTTGGTCCCATCTGCCATTTGTAGATCTTTGACAGTCGTTACGGGTAGACAGAAGCCAATACGGACAGAACACACCAGTTTGCCGGAGGAGCAGGAGTTTCCAGTCACTGGCTTCTGAATGTCAGATAGGCAGTCCCTCCATAATCAATACTGGTACTCAGCTACATTCGAGTAGGCTGGAAGGCGACCCCAACATAGTTGGGAAAAGCCAAGGCAGATTGATTACCTATTTTATGTAGCGATATAAAACACTAGCTTTTGCCCGCGACTTCGTACGCGCATATCCCGTTTTTTCCAGTTCTCGTATAGCTTATAGCCTTCCTCATGAATGTGGCTATCATATACGAAAAGAATTTCCCAAATCAGAGTGGTAGTTCCAGAGATTAGCGCGTTCAAACAAACCATCAAACTCTTCAGCTTTATTATTAGTATAGATTGTCCTCATAAAGGTCCTTGTCATGTCGTTGCACACTTTACAAAGTAATATCTTCTTCTCTCTCTCATTACAAATACATGAATCTTTTAAACACTTGTGGAACAACTAAACTTGCTGTTTCTTATAAATAAACAAGTAAAGTAGCTTCTTCCGCATGAAAAGTTCACAGAAGCTAATGAGTTTGTGTAGCATCGCTGCTGCAACGTTTCGTCATAATGTGATGTTTTTCGCGTAACGTTTGCTAGACGATGACGTCAGACGGTGGTAAGTACCTAACAAACGTGGCTATAATGGCTCAAGTTGATAATGGCGAGTGATTTTGCAGTTTTGTCGCAAACTCATTGTGTCTCCTTCATTTTTGGTAGCTTAGGCTTTCATCATTAGGTACAATATTGGGCTGCTAGGTCGTTAATGTTGTAACAACGTTAGGTAGAACTTAGTATAATATCTCTTAGTGTTAAAGTGCTACAGTTTATAATTCTATAAGTACAAATTAACGAATGAGTGTATATTTAGAGACTCACCGACCCTACAGTCAAACCATTCCTACGGTTTTGTGGGGCTTAGTTTATAAGTTAACTAAGCAATATGTAAAACTAATAAATAAATAAATAAATAATAATAATCTCCGTCATATAAAATAGTATTTGCTTATTATTATCCCATTTCAGTTATTCATCATATCAGCCGAAAGACGTTCACTGCTGGACATAGGCCTCCCCCAAATTTCCGTTTTAGACCTCTTAAACAACTTGCGGTAGCGAAGGTGCGATTTCGTGCGGGATTCCGGTTATTCCGGCTGCACTTTGGATTCGCATTGATTGCAAATACGTTTTTCTCCGTCAAGTTAGCAGTATCGCGATATCGCTTTCGTGAAGTACGTTCATCTCACGAAATCGTATAGAAATCCCAACAAGTTCGGACTGTTCATATGACCAAATCGCATCCAGTCTGCGTGCTTCCATAGTACTTAGATCATCCGGATTGTTGATCGTGGGATGGCTCAGCTAAATACCAACTTGCCGCGCTTGACTCGGTGGAACACAGAGCTAAAAGGCTCATTGGCGACGTAAGGCTGGTGGATGCCAAGCTGCACAGCTTGGCTCATCGCCGCAAGGTTGCCTGCTTGTCGGTCTTCTACAGATTGTACTTCGGGGAGAGTGTCCAGGAACTCCACGATCTCATCCCACCGGCCCCCTTCTACCATCGGACATCTAGACGCACTGCAAGTTACCATCCCTACCTTGTTGCTATTCCACCAATTCGCACTAAACGTTTCCAAACGTCTTTTATAATGCGCACAGCAAAGGAGTGGAACTCTTTGCCTGCGTCTGTGTTTCCGAACGCATACAACCCTAATCTCTTCAAAATTAGAGTGAACAGGCTTCTTCTGGGTAAGCTCGCTCCATCGTCGACTTTGTCTCTGTCATCTATGACCTAGACTAGAGTCAAGAGCAAACCCATATAAAAAAAAAAAAAAAAAAAAAAAATCGTGCGTATTTGTACGTGTTTGCACAAGTCAAATTCGTATGCGTAACGCGTCCAAGGTGCGGACGGCCTGAAGGCTAAAATGTACAAGTTCATTTGTTTAGCAGACTCCGCCCTTCCTCATTTAACAATCTACTTAATTTGATTTAGTCGCTATTTACAAAATCCCCCAGGGTTTTAGGGTGGTAGATGGGCTTTTCGCCCAAAGAAAAAAGAAAAACACTTTTAATTGCTAAAGCGTTTCTTAATTACGGCCAATCATTTAGAAATAATGTCCTTTTCGAAAAACCTTTTGCCCTACGATAATTTTCCTGATTTGAATATTACTCACGATGTCGATTGCCGCAGAAATCGTCAGTTCGCGTGGAAACTATGAATTTGCTGAATTAACACTCAAGTGCTTTAGTTACCTAAATGAACTATTTACCTACATTTACGTTACGAGTAAATTAATCACTTGCTTTTCTAACCCTTGGAAAGAAAGGGAATAAATAGTTATTAAAACAGACGCACACGAAGAAAGGAATATAAACGAAACTTAATTTTACAAAGAGAACATAATGTGCCTAAAGGCTGCGTCAAGCAGGCAGTTTTCAACTGTAGCTTACGTTTAGCCCATTGTGACGCATTAAAAAAACCCCGTCCCAGCTCAAAGGTGGTGGTCTATCTCGATTTATTAGAAAACAATATTATTATTTTCCAAATCTTCTAAACAAATAATATAATTGCCAAAAAAGCCATCTCATTAACATTACTAAAATAAAAATACTGTGTATACCACACATTTTGTTACTGAGAAAATAAGTAAGTGCAGTCCTTACTTATTTTCTCAGTAACAAAATCTCTGGGATCTAAGACCGTTCTTATGGTCTTAGATCCAATTTCAAATTACTGTCTTATTATAAACTAGCACTTCGCCCGCGACTTCGTCCGCGCGGATTTAGTAGGTACTCCACAAACTTCAACGCCCCCTCAAACCCTTTTTAAAGGTAAGTTTTGGAAAATTAAGCACTACGATACCCATTCAACGGTCTCAGGATCAGCCTACTATCCACCCAGTTCACCCCGTTCACCCCGCCAGAGGTTGACTATGTAAACATTGTTAGATCTGTTTCAAATTTCCCACTTTTAGCTTGTTCATTCCAATTTCCACGTAAATTGAAGTAAGCAATAATGTCCTCCCCTGAAAAATTCATCAACCCTTTTCGCCCCTTATATTTGTTATTCTTAATTTTTTATCCAAAACATTAATGCCGTGCATTAAGTTTCTCCCCAGTTAGCTCAAACCGCAACATTTTTCTTACTTAGAGCATCGAAAAATCCAAATATTTGTTATTTTTCTTTTTTTATCCAAAACATTAATGCCGTGTTTCAGCTTCATCGGACTAAGCGTTAAGATTCTCCCCAGTTCGCTCAAACCGTAACATTTTTCTTACTTAGACCATTTTTATGCCCGTCGTAACTTTAAAACGAAAGGTCCGATTTGAGTAATTTGAAGTGTAGTTTACATGTACATTATCAACCTTAATTCTAAACAAACAAACTAACTAATCTTTACTCTTTATAATATTAGTTTAGATAGATTAGATATATAATCCTGATGATGTGTCTGTTTGAGTATTATTCGCAAATTATCGGCATTCGATTGAACTGAGTCTATAAAATAATCATTAAAATGTCTTGCTATCATTTTAGGAATATTAAATTTCATAGAATTGGTTACCTCCCAAGTTGCTTTAGACTTGTTAGTGCTAGTTCCTATAAAATAGCTGTTTTGAGCCCTTTGTGTTAATTTGATCACTTTTTAATATCTCTTTGAGAATTATTTGAAAGCCGCTTTTGTATCACTATTTCGCTTTATTCTGTATTGCTATAATAAAGTTCATAATAAAGATCAAATAAGTTCATTGAACTTTATAGAATTTACTGGTGATTGTGGAATACTGAGCATACAAATGATAAAAGCACTCAATACAATTGCAAAAGAACTTGGCCCAAAGGAAATAAATACTAAAAATATTCTGCTTTTAATTTTCAAGATTAGAATCAAAATTTAGGATTCGTTGAATCTCGTGAGTTTGGAGGAATTACGTTACCCAAAAAATTGGGGCGTTTTTCAATTCTATTAGATTAAAACTCCTTTAATTGTATTAGAAGTTTCAACTACCATTACCGAAGTTAATGCAATTATCAATGTCTTCAGAACTGTTCAAAACATTATGCGCGCGTGGATTTCCTTAGCAGAGTTATTTTAGAAATGTATTTATTATACTCTTCAAAGATCTTATACTTACAATCATCAACAAATATATTTCGAAAAAGATTATTACAGGATTTTATGTTGATAAAAAACTCTATGGCCCATAACTCATTAATAGGTACCAACTCTTAACATCTTACACACGTGATAACTTTTAAACGAAATATCCGATTGAGATGAAACAAAAAGTATTTTACTTCTACATAAATACTCTTGATAACATAATGCTTAATTTCGATAAAGATTAATATTACGATACGTATTTAACGTAGTTTTTTTTCTTTAGACGATTTAATAATTATTTTGAACACAAAATGGGTTATTGTGATTAAACCATGATAGCTAGATATATGTTCTCGCGGACTTTTTTGTAGGTCTTAATGGGATCTTCTAACCCGTAGTACATCATTTTGTTCTTTTGTCAATAGTTTTTGCAGCGCACGCAAAAAAAGGTTTTTGATTTTACACCTTGTGTTACGAAATAGCAATTTTATTACGGATCCCTAATTTTGAAAAAAAAAAATAGCCTATAGCCTTCCTCGATAAATGGACTACCCAACACTGAAAGAATCATTCAAATCGGACCAGTAATTCCAGAGATTAGCGCGTTCAAACAAACAAACAAACAAACAAACAAACAAACTCTTCAGCTTTATAATATTAGTATAGATTACTGTTTTTGAAAGGCTAATGAAATAACAATAAATGCCAGTTGCCATGGTAGTTAGCCAATGCCTTGTCCTAGACTGTTAACCCAGTGCTAAGCGGAGCAGCGCAAGTGGGCCTACCTCTGAACAATATAAAGTGATAAAGAAGATTTACATTACACTAAATGAGGTATAAACGGTAAACTTTAACCTGTTTACGATAAGATCACACTTACGCAAACTATTTGGATTTCCTCGTTTACTCCAACCCTTGCCGTAGATCATGAACTTTATTAGGGGTCTATCGGACCCCACTTCAGCCGGGTCATACAAACATGATAACTAACGATATAAAATAGTTCGGATAACCTTTGATATGTAAAATATTAGTTTGTTTTCCTCCGGACTAGTGATAATTCTCCATCAGTCACCAGAATTCGATTGAAAAATTTCGAACTGGTCAGAAAACAGTATTTTTTTTAAAATCCTGTTTTATTTGAATTTACGTGTCTGCTGATAAATAATGCAGATGTATGAGGTCTTCTTAATAAAAGTACAAAAGTAAGTTAGTTACTGCTTTCGTGACAATATATTCTCTATCCATTGATTAACTTCTTTCAACTTCACTTAATTTCAACAAAACTGATTGTGTGTCCTATATCCGGTCAATAATTATAAAAGGAAAAGCTAATAGGTACAAAAATCGGATCAAAGAAAATAGTCACATCAAAATGTCCCTGTATTTTCAATACCATAGAGAAAATACATTAGAAACATTCTATCCGCTGAAAACGTAAAGAATGAAAACACTGATTTGAAAGGTGGATTCCCATTTGACGGTGGGGTAAGAATAATAACGGGGAAACAAGAAAAGGTTGGCTCAGCCTTTGTCCGAAACTTATATTATTCTATCAGCTGTAAGGCGCGTCGTATTTTTCATCATAGTAATGTTTTTCCTAAGATCCATGTTATTTGTATACTATTTTTCGGTATTAGGTAAATGCTTTATCTTGAAATAGGTATGAGCTTAACTGAAAAAAATAGAAATAGACCTTTCACCATCGTTTTATTCATGCATTTACACTATTTAACACAAAAAACCGGCGAAGTGCGCGTCGGGCTTATACACAAAAGTCAAATTCACGTATCTTGTATGCGGACGCCATCCATTTTTTTTTACTATTGGTTCTTATAGCGGCAACAGAAATTCACACTACAAACGAGACTGACAGCGGAGGCTTAGTAATAGTGTTCCGTTGATCACCATTTGGGTGCAGGACCCTAAAATAACTATAAAATCGGTTCTGTCTTATGAATTTCAGATGAAAAATTGGCTAAAAAACCCGCTAAATGCGACCTATTAAATGCCAGACGCCATCGTGGCAGGCCAAGGTGAAGATGACGGGATGAGCTCGACTCCTACCGAAAGGACTGGCCGCATGTAAAACAGAATTGTGTGAAAATGGAATCTTTCCTAAAGTGGGACTTTACTGGCTAGATAGATCAGATTAGATTAGTAGCTAGTAGGTAAGTTGTCAAATTGATTGAATAATTCACTTAATTTTATTACACTTTCCTTATCTTTCGCCACTCCGTGTGTTACTTTTATAGCCACTGTAAAAAGTAAAGACGTGAATGGTTACAATTACTTTTGTAAAAAGTTAATTGAGATAAATTGGATAGTTGCAAGTTACCTAACATTCTTCTCTGTAAATATGAAGGACTTTCCTATAATCTACAATAATGTAGGTTGTAGTGAAGTCCTTCATATTTACAGTGACATTTTTGTTTATTTGGGGGAGTCCCATTAACTGCTGAATATGTCTTGTCAAAAATCGATTTTTTTTAGGTCTTACAATAATGATAACCAACCTTCCCGACACGATGGCCCACTTCACTGTATGCAGTCCACAGGAGCACAGTTGTTTCTTTATTTACTCTCTTAGTCCAATAGAACGGGAATAAGGGGAGAGAGCAAGTGCAAGACCAACGGCAACTTGATTTTCAAAGCACGGGGTGTCACACCACCTACTTCCAGACTCCGTGCAGCTTTCCCTAACTGGAAAACCCAATAACACTTTACCCGACCGGGGAAACGAACATAAGAAGCCACCATCAGCAGTCACTATAGCGACCACTCGACCTTATGGCATTACATTAAAGCTTATCCTTATAGAAAACTCGTGTTACTTTGCATTATGTATTCTAACCTAGGTAGCAATACTTATTAATACTAGACCAATAAGTTATTAGGCTAAGTACTTATGTAAGCCTAAAGGATCCGGCTCCAAGAACCGATTGTTAAAGCTCCGGCAGACATTTGCGACTGTGAGACAACGATGCGAAAAAGCATTTGGATAGAAATTGGCTGAAAATTTATATACAAATGAAGAACACTTTCAATGAAAAAGTCGTACGAGATTTTTTTTTTTAATATTTTTATTCACAATTTTCACGAAAAATATTAACATAAATTCTGCCAAACTGCATAACAGTTTGTCGGCAGTTATTCTCCTTAACAATTCAAAAATGTTGTTTTTACAAACAATGTGTGTTGCTAAAACTTATCTAACTTAAATTAAATTTAAATTTACTATAACTACTTATGCAATTTTTAGTACCAACTGCTACAAAAAAAAGGACTACGGACACAATGACAGATAGTTTTTCTTTTTAAAATTTTCTTGGTATTTGGACTTCCCACATGTTATCAACTTCGGTGGTAGCTCATTTACTAACGTCGGCGTTATGTATTTCCTAGTGCGCTTACCAAAGTAGTTGGTCACTTTCGGAACAACAAGCGTCTTTTTCTTAGATTGTCGAGTTGGGTACATCTCAGGGATCTCTAACTATCTACGTATAAATGATAGGAAGTAAAACTAATATATTTCGTATGCTATCAAGTAAGATCTCAGGACCGCAGAAAAAGGGTCCGTTTATCTTTACTCCACTAAAAGGTTCACTTCAATCAGAAAGCTATCCGTTTCATGTAGACGTTCGGTAGCTCATACAGAACCTATCTCGGTAAACCTATGTTCGTAATAGTTTTCAACGTCGGACAATATTGGTAGAGGTTTAGGTTATAGTTTTAATATGGCCATTGTTGAAAATAACACTCACAATGTTTTATGGTGATCTAATTGCATTGTGGCAATCAAGCAAGCAGCCCACATATTCATATTTATTTATTTTATACACTGGAATCATAAGATTTATAGGCGTCATATTAAAGCCCTGGCACATCCGCTGATGTGGAATACCAGTGGCATTGTATTGTACGACGTCCATTACCCCTCAGAGACAGTGTTGAAACGTGTCATGTTTCCGTCGTTAAAACAAAATTCAGCAGCACTGCAAGTGACAGAAAATGGATTGGAATCATAAGATTTATAGGCGTCATATTAAAGCCCTGGCACATCCGCTGATGTGGAATACCAGTGGCATTGTATTGTACGACGTCCATTACCCCTCAGAGACAGTGTTGAAACGTGTCATGTTTCCGTCGTTAAAACAAAATTCAGCAGCACTGCAAGTGACAGAAAATGGATTGGAATCATAAGATTTATAGGCGTCATATTAAAGCCCTGGCACATCCGCTGATGTGGAATACCAGTGGCATTGTATTGTACGACGTCCATTACCCCTCAGAGACAGTGTTGAAACGTGTCATGTTTCCGTCGTTAAAACAAAATTCAGCAGCACTGCAAGTGACAGAAAATGGATTGGAATCATAAGATTTATAGGCGTCATATTAAAGCCCTGGCACATCCGCTGATGTGGAATACCAGTGGCATTGTATTGTACGACGTCCATTACCCCTCAGAGACAGTGTTGAAACGTGTCATGTTTCCGTCGTTAAAACAAAATTCAGCAGCACTGCAAGTGACAGAAAATGGATTGGAATCATAAGATTTATAGGCGTCATATTAAAGCCCTGGCACATCCGCTGATGTGGAATACCAGTGGCATTGTATTGTACGACGTCCATTACCCCTCAGAGACAGTGTTGAAACGTGTCATGTTTCCGTCGTTAAAACAAAATTCAGCAGCACTGCAAGTGACAGAAAATGGATTGGAATCATAAGATTTATAGGCGTCATATTAAAGCCCTGGCACATCCGCTGATGTGGAATACCAGTGGCATTGTATTGTACGACGTCCATTACCCCTCAGAGACAGTGTTGAAACGTGTCATGTTTCCGTCGTTAAAACAAAATTCAGCAGCACTGCAAGTGACAGAAAATGGATTGGAATCATAAGATTTATAGGCGTCATATTAAAGCCCTGGCACATCCGCTGATGTGGAATACCAGTGGCATTGTATTGTACGACGTCCATTACCCCTCAGAGACAGTGTTGAAACGTGTCATGTTTCCGTCGTTAAAACAAAATTCAGCAGCACTGCAAGTGACAGAAAATGGATTGGAATCATAAGATTTATAGGCGTCATATTAAAGCCCTGGCACATCCGCTGATGTGGAATACCAGTGGCATTGTATTGTACGACGTCCATTACCCCTCAGAGACAGTGTTGAAACGTGTCATGTTTCCGTCGTTAAAACAAAATTCAGCAGCACTGCAAGTGACAGAAAATGGATTGGAATCATAAGATTTATAGGCGTCATATTAAAGCCCTGGCACATCCGCTGATGTGGAATACCAGTGGCATTGTATTGTACGACGTCCATTACCCCTCAGAGACAGTGTTGAAACGTGTCATGTTTCCGTCGTTAAAACAAAATTCAGCAGCACTGCAAGTGACAGAAAATGGATTGGAATCATAAGATTTATAGGCGTCATATTAAAGCCCTGGCACATCCGCTGATGTGGAATACCAGTGGCATTGTATTGTACGACGTCCATTACCCCTCAGAGACAGTGTTGAAACGTGTCATGTTTCCGTCGTTAAAACAAAATTCAGCAGCACTGCAAGTGACAGAAAATGGATTGGAATCATAAGATTTATAGGCGTCATATTAAAGCCCTGGCACATCCGCTGATGTGGAATACCAGTGGCATTGTATTGTACGACGTCCATTACCCCTCAGAGACAGTGTTGAAACGTGTCATGTTTCCGTCGTTAAAACAAAATTCAGCAGCACTGCAAGTGACAGAAAATGGATTGGAATCATAAGATTTATAGGCGTCATATTAAAGCCCTGGCACATCCGCTGATGTGGAATACCAGTGGCATTGTATTGTACGACGTCCATTACCCCTCAGAGACAGTGTTGAAACGTGTCATGTTTCCGTCGTTAAAACAAAATTCAGCAGCACTGCAAGTGACAGAAAATGGATTGGAATCATAAGATTTATAGGCGTCATATTAAAGCCCTGGCACATCCGCTGATGTGGAATACCAGTGGCATTGTATTGTACGACGTCCATTACCCCTCAGAGACAGTGTTGAAACGTGTCATGTTTCCGTCGTTAAAACAAAATTCAGCAGCACTGCAAGTGACAGAAAATGGATTGGAATCATAAGATTTATAGGCGTCATATTAAAGCCCTGGCACATCCGCTGATGTGGAATACCAGTGGCATTGTATTGTACGACGTCCATTACCCCTCAGAGACAGTGTTGAAACGTGTCATGTTTCCGTCGTTAAAACAAAATTCAGCAGCACACAGAAAATGGATCATTCAATGTTATTTATAAACCACAATGTCAAACACACAGTTTTTTTTGGAGCGAACAGTATCCACGTTCCATAGTGATCACGCTTTGAAAGTGCAACTTGCTTTATCATTTTGTCTGACCGACCTTGATAATTCAAAAGTGGCCTGTAAGGCTGCGTTTCCACCAGAGATGTGCGAGGACGCGTAGCGAGAAATGTGTTTGTGTGAACCAATAAAATCACTTCATTTACCTAGCCTCACTACGCATCTCTGATGGAAACGCACCCTAAAAGGTCTATTTGAAATAAATGTTTTGATTCTGATTTCAGAGTGCTTGTTTCGTGAATAATTTGGATTTGATCAATAACATAAACTATAAACAACTTAACCCTCGGCATGCCTGGTACTTAAACCGTTGTAATGAATTATAATGATGTTTCTGCGCCACACTCTCAGTAGCTGAACATTATCAACCAATCGAAGCCTTATGGCCACTAACATCAGTCCGGATTCAGCTGGGATGATGTAAAAACACAAAAATATCCCGAGCGCTGGTGTCAAATTTAGAGGTTATACCCTACATCGTTAAAAAGGGTCTGAAACAAAAATAAAAGGGATTCTGGAAATTAACGGGAAACAGAAAATATGTTGCCACACCGTTTGTCAAGTTCGGCACAAAGTATGCGCAACAAAACCGCAAACCGACACAACGGTGTCCAGCCGAATGTGACCGTTCCTGCTTTAACCTGTATACCTATTTATTTGGAGACACCTGAGAGTTTTCACTAAAAAATTATATTTTTGGGTGTTTCGGATTCAAAATTTCTTCTTTAAGTAATCAAAACTGAAGGAAACGAAACTGAAGCCCTGCACTTTCTCACACATAAAATATGGAACACTTCATATTTCGACAATCCAGAATGCTACCATTATTCATCCCGACTCATTCCTTGCAATCAAAGAATGATAACTTCAAACATAAAACATTCACAACACACAAACAACTGTAAGCCTTCAAGGTACATTACAAACTAAACTTTGCTCCGGCAAGTCAAGATAATGACTGTTACCGCTATTTTACTTCCGCGGCCTCCTTTTTTTGCTGCAGCGCGTTGACTGGAACGGCACGAAATTCAAATTGTGAACGCGGATTGACCAATGGGATTGCGAGGCCTGCATCTCGCAATCAAAGTTTTCTTGGCTTCTAGCTTATGAAGTGTTGTCGGTAGCATGTAGTCGGGGAGTCCGATGTTGCCGTTAAGACCGGCCGTGGCGAGGGGCCGGACTATATCCTCGCCGTATTGTATTGTCAGTCCGACAGTAGAGCGGCTTCTGCTTCGTGTATCGCTATTGTTAATGTTAATCTTCCGTTAAATTAACTGTATGTATGCGTTAAGATTAGGCGCCCTCTTCAACACCGAAATCGGTCGGCAGCATGTTTGACTTCCTTTTGTTTCTTGTGGCGATTCTTTTGTCAACAGTTTCTTATAAGAATCAACAGTGTTTTAAACGGCGATCTATTTATATTTGATTTTTGCATGGTATCTGCACAGGATTGTGTGGGAGTGATTGGCCCGTAGAAGTTAACACACTTCTAAGATTAGAATATTGTGAAGGACTTTTGCTTTACTGTGGTACACAAAACTGCACTAACTTCCTGATTACTACGCCATGCGATTGAATATAAGAAATACAGTGTTACTTCGGAGATGCATGCGCGTTTTTCTTCCATGAAATCAGTATCGTTAATACGACATTTTGAAGGATTGGCATCAATTACCTCGTTATAAAGTGAGAAAAGAGTGGCTATGATTACTTTAAATAAAACAAAAACTACGAGTCTATTTATTTTTAATAGCAATTTCTTGAACATAATAATAACACTGTTTTTAACCGCCTTCAAAAAAATGGTGGTGGTTCTCAATTCGGTTATTTTTTAAAAATGTTTGTTACCCCAAAATTCTGTCAAAATTTATGAACCGATTTGAAAAATTCTTTAATTATGTGTAAGGATATACTTCCCGATTGATCCCATAGAAATGTCATCAAAATCGGTTCAGTAGTTTGATTTTTAACTCAAAATAGCTGGAAAAAATAGTATGTCATCAAAGTAAACGGAATTGCGAATTTTGCTTTCCTGTGACCTTCCAGTGGTGTTGTTAGTTGTGGGGTACCACTAAAAAGTGTTTTTTTCTTTTAATTTGGAAGTTGGTTGTATTTTATTGTCAAAAAGTTTATTAACGATCTTGCTCTACGTAAAATTTGCGCACTGTCTCCGAAGTAACCAGCTGGTCGATTCTGTAAACATATCGAAGTGAAGGTTTGGGTGAAGTGATCACGAGGTGAGCTGTCAAGCCATATAATCAAGAGGGAATGACAGCTCACTCCGTGATCACGTGACATCTTCATTGTATGGATTGACAGTTCACCTCGTGATCACTTCACCCAAGCCTTCATTTCGACATATTTACAGACTGTACCACACGTGCGAGTTGACTTGACACTTGCCTCGGATTCTGCAAGCGTTCTCCGACAGTCGTTTCTCCTTTAGACTGATCACCGACAGAACGTTTCGTTTTTGAGAGATTCGTCGATAGAACGTTTCACCTATGGATGTTTCGCCGACGGCATGGTGCGCATTTGTTTGTTTCGACGACAGGACTTTTCAACTATGGAATATTCGCCGTCAGATCGTTTTGTCTACGATTGTTTCGACATGGCTTTCTCACTATTTAACTACAAAGCAGCTAAGTACTAGCTAACATTGCTAGTAATATAGTAATAGGCGCTTGATACTTAGTTTAGTATAATAAAAATGATGTTACAAAAATGTGGGTAGTCATGATTATCTGTTTTACTTTTCTCTTCATTGGCTATAGTTTGCTCTGCATCCTCTTTCACGATTGTGTTTGTTCTTAATTAACGATTTTAAAATGAGTAAATGTGAAATTCCTAATGTTAAGATTCGTTTACCCAAATATTGTAATTGTATGGGGTTCAATGTAAGTAGAATTAAGTAGTTACCTGCCTTATTTATGTTTATACACAAGGGGGGAACATCAATACGTCACTCGAACCAACGGTAGTTGCTGAAAATCAGCGCCGGCGATTTTTGGATTTGCCCATAATCACGGCAATTATGCTGAGCAAATGACCGATTCTTGCTCGGATGCGACGCACAACTTGAATTTATGTATATTTTCTACAATTAATTTCTGTATAAAATGTTTATTGTTGTTTTGTTTTCTTGTTGTCGCTGTCAGTCAGTCGGGCGTCATGCCATGGACAACTGCTGAACTTTGTTTTCTGTTTTGTCTGTGGTGTGCTGGTGTGACCAGAGACACGTTTAGGTTAATGTCCGGTCCAGACATGGGCTGGCAGTGATGTGTTATTTTTCAGTTTTTATTTATTTTAGTTATAATTATTGTAGTTGATAAGTTTTTTAGTGTTCTGTGCGTTTTTTCCGGCAGAATAAATTGATTTTCTTTCTTTCTTTTTCTTTCTTTCAAATTGTGAAGTCGAAACGTGGCAAAGATGTGTTACTTTATGAAGGATATTCTACTGGAGAGAATACTACTGGAGATGTACGAAAAAAGATAGTACTCGGTGTAACGTATCTATTAGTACTTTGCTTACAACCAATAATCAACACATTGTGCTGTCCCAAAATCGTGATCATATGCACTTACCCAACCCTGAAAAACGTATAGAAATGAAGTTAAAGGCTAATTTGAAAGATAAAGCTAATCAGTCGATGGATTCACCTGCACAAATTGTACAACGATGCTTCCAAATGGTACCGAGTACCAGTGCTCCCCATATGCCCAATAAAGATGCTATGAGGAAAATTATTCAAAGAGAAAGAAATAAAAATCTTCCACCGATTCCAAAGGATATTAACAGTGCCGTGATTCCCGAAGAATTAATGAGCAATGACTGTGGTGAATATTTCGAATGACGTTATGACGTTTTAATTTTTATTTAACAATTCTATATCGATGAAAATAATATAAACGCAACGGTAACGGTGATGCTAACGCGTTTAGGTACATTGTTTTCATCGAAATCGATTGTTCAAGAGTCAAATGTCTAGTAAACTCGCACGAGTAGTATATGCGTATATGTTGTTATCAAGCCACGATACTGTCCACCATACCTAACATGGAATGAAACAGTTTATCATAAAATATGCGGACAAAATAACGAGAATTTATCTGACGCACCTTTAAAATTATGCACAAACTTGCTCGTGTAAGTAATAATATTTATTTGATAAAGAAATATCTCTTTTACGGGTGCATTCTTTGAATTTTAAATATAGTATTGGTAGACATATAAAATGGTGTCTCTGCCAAATATTTAACAGTAGAGTTCGTTTCAAAGTAATATACAACGTCCTGCGAGAAAGTGACCATGTCTTCACTAAAGTATTTTTGGTTTTTATTTTTAATTCTGTTTATTCATATTACTACAGCAGCTGAAATACCGACAGACCGAGGTAATGCCGACAGCTCAAGACTAAAGATGAGAATCTATATGTGTAAAACTGGACAGCCCTGTAAATGGTATGAACATTCTAGACGAGGAATGGATAATCAGCGCAGAATACTGTTGCCCTTATAATGTAATAAAAAAATTGCTAAAAAATGCGCGTCCTAGGATTTACAATAGAAAATGCTACGGATGAGTAGCATTTTCTATTGTAAATCCTAGGACGCGCATTTGACACTGACAATTCCGATTTCAATTATTATAATGGACACAACGGCAGCAGGTTCGGGCAGCAAGGGATCATGGCTGGTAGTGGAAGTTATGGAAGCTCGACGACTCTTTTAGACGACACTGTTGTGGTAAATGGGATTAAGTCTGCGTCGCTTATTAGTAGAATGCTGTGCTCCCAGCCATTAGCTCATATCGAAAATGAGGATCGGGAAAGAACCTAAGCAACATCGACCCGGAAGAGAACGTGTTTTTTTTTTATAAAATCCAAAGAAAATATTTATTTTGTACTTTAAATCTTAATTCATTATATAATGCTAAACTAACTATTCAATCTTATGGTTTTATCGGAAGTAAAACATTTTTTTATATCTTAGGCGTAAGTTTTTGAATTTTGAAGTGAGAAATAAAAATAATTATGATTGTATGTCTTTGTGTATTTATTTCTATATAATACGTAAATGGTTGGTAAAAATATGGCTGGGGGCTTTAAATTCATTTGAGGCCACCACAGGATAGTGCGGTTAAGCAGTAACCAGCCCTAGCGTGCTGAACTGCGAGTGGTCCCCGACAAAAAAAAAAAAAAAATATTTTTGTCATCTCTTAGGAATTAAAAACAGATATTTAAATTCAGCCGAGCAGGCTCTTGCTCATGCTGTATCATTTACTGAACAACGGAGCCGATTATCTTCTTCATCGTGTCGTTGGCACGACAGTTGTTTGAATTTGTGTGGCCCAAAAATTGGCACTTCCACGGCATCGTTGGTGGCAGCACNATGATAGATAATAAGCTAGTTTGTAAGCCCTGGCTGGGGGCCTTAAATTCATTTGAGGCCACCACAGGATAGTCCGGTTAAGCAGTAACCAGCCCTAGCGTGCTGAACTGCGAGTGGTCCCCGAAAAAAAAAAAAAAAAAAATATTTTTGTCATCTCTTAGGAATTAAAAACAGATATTTAAATTCAGCCGAGCAGGCTCTTGCTCATGCTGTATCATTTACTGAACAACGGAGCCGATTATCTTCTTCATCGTGTCGTTGGCACGACAGTTGTTTGAATTTGTGTGGCCCAAAAATTGGCACTTCCACGGCATCGTTGGTGGCAGCACATAGGGTACACGCATAGGGCACGTAGGGTATGTTTTGAGGTATAGAGGGCAAGATAGGTGGATCATGGTTTGTAACTCGGCTACATCCACACCCTGCAGGTGATCCGCCACCCAGAGCGGAAGAAGTCAGTTGAAGATATCCCAACACTAAAAAAAAAAAGTGATCCGTCACGGTAGCCCCACTTTAGGAGGCTGGAATAACACCTTCCTACTTGCCTTCTGAGTCGGTTCAGGTACATCCAAGTGGACCACGGAAAGACGATTATTATAAAGAGTAGCAATATATCGATGACACGAAATCCTTGAAATTGTCAATCTGACAAAAAAAAAACCGGACAAGTGCGAGTCAGACTCGCACACCGAGGATTCCGATCGAGTTTTATTTCACGGTCAATTCTTCAACCAGAAAATATAAGTTTGTAATCGCAAAAAAATGTTTTTACATATGATAAAACAACAAAATCCCAAGTTTCAGACTTTATCCTGTACTTGTAGGTACTGTTAGATCAATTTTCTTGCCAATTTCATAGTTTTAGGTCAACAGAAAGTACCGCATAAATTTTGACTACCTTGGGAGTCGAAATGTACGTTTTTTACGTATACGTTACGTTACGCGGCATAAACGGCTGTATCTTTTTTTTACGTCATCTTAGAAATTTGACTTTTTCACAGCTTCAAGGGACTGTATATGGTTTTTATTTCAACTCAATACCTCCACGCGTTTCCGAGATAAAAGGTCTTGACAGACATACAGACGGACGGACGGACGGACGTTCAATGAAGTGATCCTATAAGGCTTCCATTTTTTCGGCCCAAGCTAGGCCATGCTTATGTTAAAAGTACATACTAACACTACTCAACCCCAACGAATCATATTTTTATAAATGTTACTTTAAAACCATACACTTGTTTTCTTGTATTCATAAACAATTACAGACTTAAAATATTTTTCAAGTTTCGGAGATAACAGGGGGAATGGTAAATATATATTTTTTTTTTAAATATCTATAGCAGTTGAATTTGAAAATTATGAAAAAAAAAAATTTGAGACCCTCGCAAGTAAATATATATTTTTTTTTAAATATCTATAGCAGTTGAATTTGAAAATTATGAAAAAAAAAAAATTTGAGACCCTCGCAAGTCTTTTCATTCGATACGACACAAAACATAGTATAAACAAAAAGTTGTGTCTCAAAAGTCTCCTTACTCAAAATATATTTATTTATATATTTTTTTTATAATTTATTTGTTTCACCAAAACAATACAACAAATTATACACAATTATTGATATATTGACCTTATACTATTTGGATCACAGAAGTTGTTCTTCTTAGTCGGACACTCTCGTCAGAGTGGTTGTGGTTGCGCAGATGACGTACATGGAGAGATGTTCGGTGGGTTGTCGACTTTCCCGAGGACTGCACTCTCAACGATGCGCTTCCATTTCCGCCGGTTGGTCACGTAACGAGTACACAGGACCATAGTGGACTCGGTAGTTTTCTGTCTCAGGTCAGTCTAGCGAATTAGCGACCGCTTGCTCTCTTGCCTTCCACCTGGCCCTGAATCACCAGTCTCCCCATCGAGTTCTCATTCCTGTATATGTGACCAAAGAACTTCAGTATTCGTGTTTTGACAGTGGACGAAAGTCGGTCTTTAATACGAAGCTATTTAAATTAAAATCAGAAGTTGTATCAAAAAAATTGGTTGCCTGTAATGGTTTAACGTGAAAACATAACAAAAAATTGATGAAATGATCGTAACGTTACAATGAGCGTAACATTACAACGAGTCAACCTTTTTCGTGCGTGCAGCCGGGCGTTCATCGATTTATTAGACATTGTCACGTCAAAAACCAAATCGGTCTAGTAGATTCGGAACGAACTGGGTGTGAGATGTGACAGACGGATAAGTGTTCCGTTTTTTCATACGACCAATGTTATGTATTACAGTAAATGAAAACATTGCCAACACTAGTTTATTAGTTTATATGAATGTTTGAAACTATCAAATAAATCAGCACATTGCAATTAAGCAAAAAAATCCGTCTGCAAAAATTACAAATAGTTTTAATCCAAACAAGTCACTTTTAAGCAGTCTGATGCGATTGGTGGCAATTAATCTGTGATTGAACCAAAATCAAAGCAACCAACAACATTAAGACTGCTTGAATTGATTTATTTTCGTATCGTTATCTCCACATTGTATGGTAAATATTACAATTTTAAAACTCGTCACATATCTTCAAGATCTCCTACTATAGGTGGCAGGGGTGGAGTGGATGAAAAATATCATCGGCGGGAATGGTTGTCTTTTTTACTATGTATGCCATCGATTCGGGTTGTCGTGGGTGGATAGGTCTTTTTACATTTTGGGGGTTACCCATAGTCGTTTCAAGAATCCGTTTGCATCATATAAAGCTATATGTATAGGTTATTTTTGTTAAAATCACGTCTTCCCAACCTACCTGTACCTACTTACTAAACCGTTGCTTGGATTGAGTTAAGAAATGTTGAATAATAGTCCTTACATAAATAATGAAAAATAGTTGTTTAAAGGTGTATTGCAAAGAGGTATATTTAAACTGTATGTACTGTAGTGGAACATAGGCGGACATGATGCAAAAATACAAAACAACAAGTACAAGTATATAAATAAAAAATAATAAATAAATACATTAGCTACCATTCAGCCTTTGAGATCAGAGACTACACTGCGCTAGGTGTACAATAAATAAATACTAGTATTTAAAATAAAAAATAGTTTCGTAAAGATTTCTTATACTAATAAAATACAAAGGTATATGCCAAAATAATAAACTTAGACAATATATACATAGATATAAAGATAAGGCACCCAGTTCAAATAATAAACACATAAAATAGACCATTATTTTTATTTTCCAGTTCCGAATTTGGTAAGTTTTGTGTAAGATTTTCAAAAAAAAAATCCCACCTGGCAGGTAAATCAATCTGATCTCATATTTTCGTGCCATTGTTGGGAAGTTTTTTTCCCATTACTTCTTCAATCCAGTTAAAATGTAACGAGATATCAGTAAAAACACTTTGCTGGCCCATTGGCAACGATGCAATTGCGCTCATGATTCCAACCAGACCATCAGCTGTTGTCAACAATGCTCCCGAACTCTCATACGAAAAATCTTCTGAAGTCTGGGAGCATAGCATTTTATTGTCATGCGGGGCACACTCGCAGCGACTCACCACAACAGTGTCTTGTATAGGATTTGTCGAGCCTTCATAGTACCTTTCATACTCGTATCTAACAATTAACCCTTGCTGCCCGAACGCTCCGAATCTCGCTAGACCAATAGGCTGCGTGAACGCGTTGAATTGAATCGGTTTCGCAGTCTTCACGAGTGCCAGATCGTTTTGTCAATTATAATAATTGAAATTGGGATCATTCATGAAATAAGGATGAGTAATAAAATCTTTCGCGAATCCTAGGATGCGCTCTCTTGAACCCATAATTGTAACTTTTGTTACATTATATTGAAAACAGCGCGCCGAGCTGATTATCCACTTCTTATCGATAATTGATCCAATGCAAAAATCTGATCTATGGTAGTAGTTATCGTAGTCTTCTACTTCGATATCCAAATTTACCAAATAGTTGAGTACATTTAGTCGAATGTCGTCGGCATAACATGTTAAGTTTGGAATTTCAGCTGCTTTATAAATACCACTACTGTGAATTAACATAATTGATAAACACAAAAAATACTTGAACGAAGACATGGTCTCGTCACTTTCGCGTAAGACGTTGTATAGATACTTTGAAACGAACTCTACTGTGGTATGTTTGGCAGTGGCTATTTCATTTTATATGCCGAAACTGTATTCAAAATTTTAAGAATGCTACAATTAAAGATTATATATTTAACAAAGGAGTATTATTACTTACACGAGTAAGATAGGCAAAGTATGAGGTTTAATAACGTTTCGTTATCTGCTCTGCATATTTAAGACAAAATATTTCGGTAATATAATTAACTAGTTCGGCATTTACGATTATTTCCAGAAACCGAACTTGGTAACTTAAAGTGAAAATGATAACCATAATCAAGATCATAAGAATAACCGAGCATGCTTAAAACCATCAACTGATTGGCATATCTAATCAGCAGGGTTAAGTGAAAAAAAAAAATTCATACAATTTTTCAAAAACTACCTTTTGTTGCCCACAGTTTGTTTTTTTTTTATTTAAGCATGGGAAATCATCATGACTTTGACTTCTTCCGCTCTGGGTGATGCGGAAGGAAGGGCGTGTCAGACTCTTACTGACTAAAACACATCCGTGTTCCTCCTAAAGCCCTTTGCATTTCAGGGCCGCGGTGACTCTTTTGAACAAATTCCGCAACAGTCCCCACTGTTAGAGTCGGAATCATGTTAATTTCACACAAATAGTACATTTTGAGGCACGTGGGGAAAGTTTATCATTGTAGTCGAATAGACACATGTCGAAGGCGAGGTCGTTATGGAGCCGAGACGCTGCAGTGTCAAATACCAACGTGCATCAAACAACTATTTTTAACACACTTAGTCGTAAATATTAAAGAAAAAACGAATACCAATGTTGTCATATATACGAATACCAATGTCTAATAACTATAAACCCGTATCTGTGTTGCCAATTTTCAGCAAAGTGTGTCAAAAGGGAATGCTTAATTAAATGCTCAGTCACTTTAACGCGAATAATATCTTAGACGATACACAATACGGTTTCACCAAGGGACGTTTCACAACTGCGTATCTTTAATGCGTGGAAAGAGGCGCAAGATGCCATAGGTATTTTCTGCGACGTGTCGAAGGCGTTTGATTGTGTGAGTCATGAAACATTCTTCATGAAACTAGAGCATTACGGACTAGGCAAAACCGCTTTAACTTAGTAAAATCGTATTTGAATGCAAGACTGCAGTTAGTTCATATAAATGGCAACAATTCAACAGAATTAAATGTGAAAATGGGGGTACCTCAGGGCTCAATATTGGGTGTTTTTAAAATAAATAGACATGGAAACAATCTTGGCGATGTAAATAATGTCCTACTGCAGGTACACAATTGGTTCACTTCTAATGATTTAGTATTAAATGGAAAAAAACGAAATGCATTCGATTTACTTTACCAAATGTCAAAAGTAGTGATTGTGACATAGTATTGAACAGGGAGAAACTAGAATTCATCAATGAAACAGTTTTCTTGGGGATAACGCTTGACTCAATGCTACAATGTCCTCATTTAACATCTCTTGCAGGAAGGCTTAGTTCAGCAGCATATGCTGTTAAAAAAAATCCGCTAATTTACAGATGTTGAAACTGCGAGACTAGTATATTTTGGTTACTTTGACAGTATCATGTCTTACGGTATTTTAATCTGTTAGCATTTGGAAACTTTGTTGGACCGGCTGAAGATTGTAAGGGCGCAATATTTTTATTGCATAGACTAAATTTATTTAGCACTGTATAATTTCATGCATTAACGGTACATATGTGAGTACTGTGTACAGTGTACCTTAAATTTAAATGATAACTATCAGTTTTGGGTGTCTTTGACTTGCATGTACCCTGGCGGTTGGGAGTGTCATGCTCACTTAAAAGTCTGGCTGATGGTAGTGCATGCGTTGGATAATTTTACTCCCTTCAAATTGGTTGAGCCGAATGGTGCTAGCGCATGCATCATGTTCGTGAACGGGTGCCGTCAGCTGGGACTGATCATTTCTCGGCTGCCACGGTTTATTTTAATTGTTTCTATGAATTGTTATTTTCACTCCGGAAGCTTTTATCATGCACATCTTTTACATCGTTCTCACATATATGTATAATTTTAACATTAATTATGTAATGGTTTATTTATTTATTTATTTGACAGTTTATGTACACACATTTAACAAACAAATAAGAAGAAGGGAACAGAAAAACAGGTACAAAGGTGATGCTTATTTCTAAAGAAATCTCTTCCAGCATACCTGCGAAAGGAGAGTCGAATAAAAGATATGTAGACATCGTGTGTAAAAGTTATGTTAACATAAAAAGACAAAAAAACTTTAAATATAACATACTATAATAAATATGACTAAAATTAATATCATACTAATACATACTACTTAAATAATACTATAAGAATAATAATAACATATACTTAAAATATGCAACTATGATGGTACCGAAAGGTAGTGTTCTTTCACTCTTCTTTTAAAATCTGGAAGAGTTTTGCATTCCCTAATGTCAGGCGGCAGTGCATTCCACAACCGTACCGCGTGCACAGTAAATGACAAACAAACAAAAACAAATATTATTTTTAAAGGAGTGTCCGTGGAGTTTCTTGCACGTTCTTCTCCATAGAGATCTACGCCTTGGAATGTACAAATAACTTCATCTTTTTGACCGACCAACCCTGACAATTCAAAAGTGCCTGTAAATGGTATAATTGAAATAAATGCATTGGGTCTTTGAGTCATTAAAGAGATAAAACACTGATATCTAATCAGTGAGGGTATTTGTGTAATTTTTATTTTGATTGTGTCTATTTTTGGTTTCCGAATGTTATTAATTATGTATGTTTTATTTATTGGATATAATTATATATATTTTTTTTTACAAATTGTTAATTCCTAATGTTAAGATTCGTTTAATTTTTTTCCAAATATTGTAATTGTGTAGGGTTCAATGTAAATAGAATTAAGTAGTTACCTGCCTTATTTATGTTTATACACAAGGGGGGAACATCATTACGTCACTCGAACGAACGGTAGTTGCTGAAAATCAGCGCTTTTTGGATTTGCCCATAATCACGGCAATTATGCTGAGCAAATGACCGATTCATGCTCGGATGTGACGCACAACTTGAATTTATATATATTTTCTACAATTACTTTCTGTCTAAAATGTTTATTGTTGTTTTGTTTCCTTGTTGTCGCTGTCAGTCAGTCGGGCGTCATGCCATGGACAACTGCTGAACTTTGTTCTGTTTTGTCTGTGGTGTGACCAGAGACACGTTTCGGTTAATGTCCGGTCCAGACATGGGCTGGCAGTGATGTGTGTGTATTTTCCTTTTTATTTATTTTTGTTATAATTATTGTAGTTGATAAGTTTTTTAGTTTTTAGTGTTCTGTGCGTTTTTTCCGGCACAATAAATTGATTTTCTTTCTTTTTTTCTAATCAGTGTTTTATTTCCAGATGTTTTCGCCTATGGACGATAAAAAGATATGTTGTTTAATTAATGATCTTTGTTGTTAAACACTGACTTTCTGGAACTTCATCCAATAACTTTTCAACTTCATTTGGTGATAATATCTTTGATTTCCGATATACAGAATGGTCTTTTTAGAAACGCAGTCAACTTGGAATGGCTGACTGGAAAGTTTCCTCCGTGCCTCTAAAAGCACGTTAAGCCATTGGTCCCGGCTGTCATTTGTAGATCTTTGCCGGTCGTTAAGGATTGTCAGAAGACAGTGAATCTGACTCCAGTCTTGCAAAGAACTACCGTGTTACCCAGTTAATCGGTTATGGAGGTATGGTAGGCAGCCGCCCCATGTCAAATACTGGTATTCAGCTGAATCCGGTTTGACTGGAAGCCTACCTAAATATAATTGGATAAAGGCTAAGTAGAAGCGGTCAAACTGGAACATGTTTTTATGAACACCGTGTTTTTTGCGTTTTCGTGCGTTCGTCCAGCGTAACTTGACGCCATCACTTGGTGTGTCTTTAGTTTATATTTTACTAGCACTTCGCCAGCGACTTCGTCCGCGTTGACTTAGCCGGTACTCCACAAACTCCCCTATGCTCCATGTAGGGGGTACAAAAGGTTAAGTAGCACAACAATTTTCATTAATTACCCAGCCATTAATGGTGCTGATTTTGTGGTGTCAGGATCAGCGCAACTGTTCACCCCGTTCATTCATTGATTCATCATTCATTTATTTCTTTTCAAACATGGGTATAGTACAAAGGTATTTTAACCGTCACATGGGCACATAAAAATAAAAAAAATAAGTGGCAGATCATTGGAATTACTGTATACATATTACCGTTCACCCCGTCAGGGGTTGATTATGCGAAAATTGTTGGATCAGTGGGTGATTGCGGTTGTATAAGTATGGGGCGGCTCCATTTCTACTATTGATGCTAGTGAGCAAAATTTCCTTGATTATAACATCGAGTTCATTGTATTCTTCAAATGGTTTAGCTGGTCCCATATGCATACGTTATTGAAGAGAGAATAAAAATATGATAACCTGTTGGTAATGTCAAGACTAGATGTCAAATGATGAATTGTCAGTTCATTTGCGCGCGGTTAGCGCATGAACCACTGAAAATAACGGGTAAGATGTTTTCCAGTGACGCGCAGACACAATACGTGATTTGCGCGTGAGATATAACGCGCAAATCACGTATTGTGTCTGTATGTAGTTGCTCGAAATAAGCTCAATTTTCTTGGATACACAAATGTATTCTTCTAACGAATTCATTTCTAGTAACCTTTAATAACGTGTTATGGTGAATATTATAAATTGTATTCTGAACTTCAACTCTCAATTCGTTTACATTCGCATAAGATCTAATGTAAATTTGATTTTTCACATATCCCAACAAAAAAAAAACTAATTAGTTAGTTTACCATTTTAAATAAAAAATAATTAAAATAATTTAGGATTTCATGGTTTTCCTATTATTTAATTTATCAAGTTTCTTAGAGAGATTTCATAATTATAATTGATCCTAACGATCAATGCAATAAAATTACAGGGTGTACTTTTACAGATTTTAGTAGGTTCGATTCCCGGGTGTGGCAAGCGAATTTTCTAAAATCTTTGAATGCAGTTTTCTTTCTATTCAAAAATAAAGGAATGTTTTCTTTGAGTAAAATTTTCTATCTACAGTATTAAGAGTACTTTCCCTTCAGGTGGCATTACAAAATTCCACCCTGTATACACACATTATATCATTTCATACTTTTTATTTTCCAGGTCCGAAATATCAGAATTGGACACCTCTTTTTAATTAGTCCATATTGTAGTTACACTGTGCTGTGGGTAAATGCCATCGAATATTATAAACATGTATTATATTGTAACTAAACACCCGTATATGCATAGCTAATGCTTTTTATTAAACTTAAATAACTTTTCGATCCGATGAAACACAAGTCAATCAAGATATGGTTATTTCCGGCCCATCTATTGTAAAGTTCTTTCCCGTAACTTCTTGAATCCAGTTAAAATGTAAAGAGATATCAACAAAGATACTATCTTTGCCAACTGGGAATGTTGTTCCGCTAATGATGCCAACCAGACCGTCATCCGTCGTCAATGCTCCTCCCGAATCCCCACTTTCCGAATATGAGAAATACTCCGAGCACAGCATTTTACTGCCAGGCTCGCAGCGAATCACCACAACAGTGCCTTCTAAAGGAATTTGCAAGTTTCTATAGCCTCCGTAACCAGCGATGATCCCTTGCTGCCCGAACGCTCTGAGTCGTGCCAGACCAATAGGCTGCGTGAACGCGTTCAATTGAATCGGTTTCGCTGTCTTCACAAGCGCTATATCGTTTTGATAATTATTAAAATCGTAAATAAGATCGTAATTAGGATCCTGCTGAATGAAACAAGGATGATTTACAAATTTTCTTCCAAATCCTAGAACGTGCTTTTTTGAGTCAATATTCGTTATTATTTTGATTTTTGTTACATCATCACGGAAACAGTGTGCTGCGCTGATTATCCATTTCTTGTCTATGATCGATCCACTGCACAAACCCATACTAGGGGAGTTGGGGCCTGTATACGACATATGTAACATTACTAAATATTTGTGCACATGTGGTCGAAAGCCGTGGGCATCACCTATAAGTGTTTGAATTTCAGCTGCTTTAGTTACATGAAGTAATATGGTTGATAAACACAAATACTTTAGTGAAAACATGGTCACTTTTACGTAAGAAACAATTTATACTTAAAAATATAAACTAACTAGGTATAGTTTCCACTTGAAACTATAAATATACTCAAAATTACTTGTAAAACTCCAGTGTAACTTGTTTGTTAGAGACCCTTTCATTTATACAGCAATACAGACTTCGAATTTAAAGAATGCAGCAATAAAAACATATTTTTGTCAAAGAAATGTTATTAGGTACTTAAACGTGTTAGTTTATGTACCTACTTATACCACATGCGTCAAATACATTTTCGTCATCATGTCCGCATTATGATTTTAATGATCACAAATATTTGCACTTAAAAGATTAATACAATATTTGGCAAACGAATACCTACTACTGGAATAAAAAAAAAATTACTTATTAGGCCTGATAAATCAGGCCTAATAAGTTATTTTTTATTTATGTAAATCCATGCTAAATGACTGCTTTTTAGAACCTTCAGTTTTGAGCTCAATTGAGCACGTACGGACGGACTTGCTGAAAATAATAAAGTCAAAGCGTTTATTTCAATTAGGCCATTAAACGGCACTTTTGAACTTCATCGTTAACAGTTCAGTAAAATAATTGCATTAAATTAATAGTGACTCTACTGTCCATTCGGAAAGGTTGATTCTTATGGAGAAGAACGAACAAGAAACTCTTTTACTACTGTAGGTACCTACACATAAATCAATTTAATATTATTTGAGGACGATGCACCCAGAGTATGCTACTTATAAGAATAAAGTATTACCAGCAGAGGTAAACTTATTTATTTTCTAAATAAATTTAGGTAAATGGTACCCACATATTTACAAATATTGGAACCATTAATAAGGGTAATAAGGGTTCCTTGTTGTTTTACTACGGGAACCCTAAAATGTCAAATGGGGGTTTTCTGAACAAAAATACGAACATCGTTAGAACTGTGCACTAGGTGGAAAGAAGTAGGTATACATGCGAAATGTGACAGAGCAGATTTTTATAAAACGAGGGTTTTGGATAGCAAAATATAATGACGTGAACAATATTTATAAATAGAATGTTGGATTGCTAAAATAGAACCTGCACTACGGACAGCGGTATCGATGTTTTGTTTGACAGGCTACCAAAATTCAAAAACAAAATAATCAGTATTGGACCCGTGATCAGCTGCCTACTACCTATTGTGTCTCTTTTTAATTTTAATCTGGAACTGATTTTTTATGTTTGAAAATATCTATTGTAATTTTTCTTTAGTACTCAATATCTTTTTTGTTTCGAATTTAATTTAATTTAATATAACTGTTCTTTTTAAATTATTTTATTGTACTTTATTTAATTTATTCGCAATGTGACATTCTTACCTATATTTGACATTTAATTATAAACGACATTTTTACTTTTATTTTTAAAACCATTGTATAAAGTGTAATTAATTTTATTTTGTTATGCGTTGTTTAAATTTTATTATTATTTATTTTGTTTTAAATTTACTAATGAATTGTTCATCTTTCCTAGAGAATTTGGTGCATACCTATAAGTGATGTATTTGCACCGAATTCAATACTTTTAATTTCCTGTTTTTTGTTAAAATTGAAAATATGTCGTTAGTGTGCAAATAAATTTATTGAATAAAAAAACAATTTATGATTTCTCTGTAGGTAAAGATACCTATTGTTACACATAGTCATTTTCATGAATCCAAACTTTCATAACATACTATTAGATCATATTTTTACTAGTTACACGTTTTTAGCATAAAAATAATAATGATAACTAAAATTGTCAAGCATTCTGCAGATTCCATAGCTCGCATTTTCACTGCGTGTATGTTAATAAAATTCCATTATGCTTTACATGACATACATACATATATATTTGATACTTTAGTTTAAGGCATCACCTACCCTTTTCTCTTGTTCTTTTTTACTTGTCTTTTTATTTTTTTATTTTTTTTTTAGCCTGGGAAATCATCAAATGACTTCTTCCGCTCTGGGTGGAGCGGAAGGGCGTGTCAGACTCTTACTGACTAAAACCCATCCGGGTTCCTTCTAAAGCCCTTTGCGATCCAGGGTCGCGGTGACTCTTTTGAACAAATTCCGTAACTCTGGCAGGACACACTATGATCTACATTTCTTTTTTCATTTCTCTTTTCGCAGGTCTGCTGGAAGAACTTTCGAATGAAACAAGCAATTCCTTAGTACTGTTATTATTAAGTAATATCTGCTACTATTTCTCTGTGTGAACATAATATTTATTATAAAATAAATAAATGAATAATAATAAATAATACACGGTAGTACATACAGAAGTGTATGTCAGTATTTATTGCCTTCCTAGCACGCGGCATCTCCCACGTGAATGTCTTAAATAGCCTAGAATTTCCAAACTATTTATAATGTATAATATGTATTGTATAATAATATTATAAAGTGGTAAAGTTTGTGTGTAGGGGATAATCTCTGGAACTACTGAACCGATTTTGAAAATAATTTTTGTATATTATAGCCACATTCATGAGGAATGCTATATTACGCTATATACGGGAAATTCATATTCCGGGTAAAACGGGATGTGCGCGTACGAAGTCGCGGGCAACGGCTAGTTAATTAATAAGTTTATTGAGCCATTGTTACAACAAAAAAATAGCTTAACTTAATGTAGGTCTGTAACTATTAACATGTGACACATATTGAGTCTTGCAGTGGTCCTCAAACTAGGCGGCGCCGCCTGTATCTTAGGGTCTAGGGACCGGAGTTCCGATACATGGAGCTTTTTGTAACAATTTGTGTAACGTTGTGGTTGTGCTAAATGCAGATCTAAAGTTAAAGAAGGCACTTCACTTGGCGTATTTACCCAAATATTTGGGTTACTTGGTCAATAGAAAATGATGAAGAGATTAAAAATAAAGTTCATTTTTTAACAAAGATTTAGGCGAATATTTGTGCAAAGAGGCCAAGTGAAGTGCCAGCATAAAAGAAATGACAAATGAGACCAAATCTAAATAAAATTAGGGTAGGTTTTCTGTTCAATCGGATGCAGCTGAATACCAGCTTTTTACATGAAGCTACTGCCTGTCTGACCTTCACCCTGAGTATCATTAACAGAATACCTCTTGGCAAGACTGGTGGCTGGTTTTCTGGATTCTGACTACTGTATAACGGCTGTCAATTTCATGAAAATAAGTTGAGCGCTTTCATAAGCAGTTTATGAACTTCTAGCAGTAAATAACTTACTCGAAAAAAATCGGGACTCTTTTCTCGTAATGGGGTGGTTTGGGATCTACCTCCTAGCGGTCCACCCCGGGCAACGGCACCACAGGCTTGCCTGTGGTACGGCTGAACGATCTCACCTAAGCGGTGGTAGGCTCCGCAAGGAGCCGCCTGGCTCGCGACCACCATCCCACCGGATTCCGGCGCCAAGCAGCTTGCTGTGTTCCGTCGGTGTGTGGGAGTGCCAGTGCCTTTGGGGGGAGAAGGAAGTTGTCAGTTGCGCTGTTCAGAACCGGTCTTGGTCTCTTGGCAACACTTGCCGGGTAACTCATTTTGGAGGGTAGCGGGATCCGAAGCACGGTGCCAGCCGTTGGCCGACCGCAGTCAGTAGGGGGCCCAAGTAGCACGCCAGCCACGTGCCAAAGGCTGCCCCGCCAACTCGCGAAAAATCCCGGTATGCTCCACCGTGCCAGCCGGCGACTGGATGGGAGGACCCGGTGGCCATATCCGGGGGGGTTCGGGCGTCCCCGCAGTCTCCATATGAGTTCCCCATAGGTTGGATTAGCTCTAGTGTTCCACTTGGTTCACTGAGCAGCGCCTCGACAATTCGACTTTTCCCCCCAACTACTCGATAACATGACAAAAGTGAAACAGAAAAAAAAGGGTAAACAACGGCTGCACTTCCTCCCACTTAAAGTGCACCTCACTAATATCAGGGGGTTGCACTCCAATCTCGATCCGGTCCATCATCACCTTGAGGCCGAGAAGCCGCACCTGTTTTTTCTGACGGAGACGAAGATAGCAACCCCGTTGGACGTGGCGTACCTCAACTACCCGGGTTACTCTCTTGAACACAAGTTCAAGAAGCAGGCTGGGGTCTGTGTGTACGTCCGCGATGACATTTGTTGTCGTCGTCTCCGTTGCTTTGAGAAATCGGGTTTTTCTGCCATATGGCTACTTGTGGACACTGGCGTGGAGAAATTTCTCTACATCGGCGTTTACCGATCGCACAGTGGTGACCAGGAGACAACAGCACTGTTCAATTTCCTCGTGGAGTCGACTGACGTAGCCCAACAACGGTACCCAACAGCGAAGCTCATTTTTCTGGGGGACTTCAACGCCCACCACAAAGAGTGGTTGTTCCCGTACCAGAAAACTGACCATGCTGGGTTAGAAGCGCGCAAGTTTGCTTTAACGCTAGATCTAACCCAGCTGGTGAATGTGGCAACACGGGTACCGGATGTTGACGGCCATACACCCAATTGCTTGGACCTTCTGCTGACAACTGATCCGAACAGTCACTCAGTATCGGTCTCAGCCCCGCTGGGAACATCTGACCACTGCCTGGTGAAATCCGTGTCGACCTGCTCTCCTCCAGATGAGAGCCCTAGAGGCACGAGACGAGTATGGCGATACGAGTCAGCAGATTGGGATGAGATGCGGCACTTTTTTGCGTCTTATCCATGGCGGCATGTGTGCTTTTCCTCGGGTGACCCGTCTTGTTGTGCCGACATGATTGTGGACGTGATTCGGCAGGGGATGGAATATTTCATTCCATTCTCCGACATCCCGCTCGGTCACAAAACCCGGCCTTGGTATAATGCAGAGTGCGCCCACGCTGAGGCCCGAAAAGAGTCTGCCTACCAAGCTTGGGTCAAGGCCCGCGACCAAAAAGTTAGAGCACGCAGGGTTCGCGCGAGGAAGAGAGCTTTTAATTCTGCCGCTAAGTTCTGCAAGCAAGTTCTACGTGGGGCACGTTTTGACCATGTTGGACGTATCGGGGCCAAACTAGCATCGCACCCTCCGGGTAGTAAACTGTTCTGGTCCCTTTCGAAAGCGGTTGAAACGAACTTTTGTCGGCCCACTTTACCACCAATGCTGAAACCTGATGGGTCGCTGGCCCACTCTGCAAGTGAGAAAGCAAATTTATTTGCATCTCTCTTTGCTAGCAATTCACGTCTGGACGCTGGCTCCAAGCAACCACTAACTGTACCTCGTTACTGTGACTCTTCGATGTCGGAGATCGCAGTTCACATGAAAGAGGTACGAAGAGTATTGTGCAGTCTAGACGTGAACAAGGCCAGCGGGCCTGACGGCATTTCAGCGAGAGTTTTGAGGCAATGTGCGCCTGAACTGTCTCCTGTGTTGACACGCTTGTTCCGCCTCTCTCTTGAAAAAAGAACGGTGCCAAAATCCTGGAAGCTTGCGAATGTACAACCTGTGCCAAAAAAAGGCGACCGTGCAGACCCTGCTCATTATCGACCGATCGCCATTACCTCCATTCTGTGCAAGGTTATGGAAAGGGTACTGAACAGTAAGTTGCTGACCTACCTTGAAGACAATGATCTCCTCAGTGACCGTCAATATGGCTTTCGCCGGGGACGGTCAACTGGCGATCTTCTTGTGTATGTCACGCACTGTTGGGGCGAAGCCATCGAGAAACACGGCGAAGCACTTGCTGTATCGCTCGATATCTCGAAGGCCTTTGATAGGGTGTGGCACGCAAGTCTACTCAGCAAGCTTCCTGCTTATGGCATCCCAGCTGATTTTTGTAGCTGGATATCAGACTTCCTTAGTGAACGGTCGATCCGAGTAGTCGTTGACGGCTGCTTCTCTGACCTCATGGCTATTAATGCCGGAGTTCCTCAGGGGTCTGTTCTCTCTGCAACTCTTTTCCTGCTGCACATCAATGACCTGCTTCAGCCTGGTATTGTTGGGTATGCAGATGACAGTTCGGTTTCAGAGAGATACTTGTCTAGCGCAAAAACCAGCGGGGAAGAAGTTCGTTCCTTGAGAGAGGCCATGGTAGAGCGGACAAATTTGACCTTAAGTCTTGTCTCCCAGTGGGGTGATGACAATCTGGTCTCTTTTAACGCCACCAAAACACAAGCATGCCTTTTTACCGCGAAAAGGAGTCGTTTCGACCTAACTCCGACTTTTCGGGGTACTTCTGTTCCTGTAACCGATCGGCTCGAGCTCCTAGGCATGGAGTTGACAACCAGTCTCAACTTTGGTGCCACCATTGAGCACAAAGCCCAAACTGCGGCCAAAAAGCTGGGCATCCTAAATAGAGTGAAGCGATACTTCACGCCTGGACAGCTTTTAACCCTCTACAAAGCACAAGTCCGATCCTGCATGGAGTATTGCAGCCACCTTTGGGATGGCTCAGCTAAATACCAACTTGCCGCGCTTGACTCGGTGGAACACAGAGCTAAAAGGCTCATTGGCGACGTAAGGCTGGTGGATGCCAAGCTGCACAGCTTGGCTCATCGCCGCAAGGTTGCCTGCTTGTCGGTCTTCTACAGATTGTACTTCGGGGAGAGTGTCCAGGAACTCCACGATCTCATCCCACCGGCCCCCTTCTACCATCGGACATCTAGACGCACTGCAAGTTACCATCCCTACCTTGTTGCTATTCCACCAATTCGCACTAAACGTTTCCAAACGTCTTTTATAATGCGCACAGCAAAGGAGTGGAACTCTTTGCCTGCGTCTGTGTTTCCGAACGCATACAACCCTAATCTCTTCAAAATTAGAGTGAACAGGCTTCTTCTGGGTAAGCTCGCTCCATCGTCGACTTTGTCTCTGTCATCTATGACCTAGACTAGAGTCAAGAGCAAACCCATATTAAAAAAAAAAAAAAAAAAATAAAAAAAAAATGGACAAACTTGTCGTAGATACAAGTTTGTACGGAACCTTCGCTGCGCGAGTCAGGCTCGAAAATGTCTGTTTTTTTGCATTACGCTACCGCGTGACGCTGATGAGTCTTTGTCCTTATGTGTGTCGTAAGATGCTGTGGGATTATATCCTCATTGTACGCAACCTCTCGCAGTTACACAGACTACACCTGCGTTCGTACTAATGACGTCATGCCTTCAGTTTGCTTTCAAGGTGTAATGAGTATGTTACACCAGCGCTCAAAAGTATTTTGTCACTCAGAAAAGGTATTTTGTAGAATGAAACGACTTAGTAATTTTATTTGTAATTTCTGGAACATAATAATAACACTGTTCTTAAATTATTGACTCATCTTTGTATTTAATGACGGCCTGACATTATACAGGTGTCCAAATACATAAGAGCGGTAGTGTGTAGAGTCTCGCGAAGAATTACGAGTTCCACTAAGTTCAAAGTAAAAAACTCTTACATTTCGCTTATTATGCACTAGGTCCTAAATATAGGAAACGGGGCCCGCTAGGGCCAGAGCCTGCTATTGTTGCGGAATTTGTTCGAAAGAGTCACCGCAGCCCTGGAATGCAAGGGGCTTAAGAAGGAACACGGTTGGGTTTTAGTCAATAAGAGTCTGACACGCCCTTCCGCTCCACTCAGAACGAAAGAAGTCATTTGATGATTTCGAATCAGGAAAAAAAAACCTAATTATAGGAGGTGACACTTTAAGACTTAGAGCAATTAATCGGGCTCAAATGTAGATTTCAACCTGTTTCTGGAAAGTCCTAAACGATACTCAAAAACACTGCCGATATTTCTATCATCTACCTTTAGACTAGACCAGCAATAAGGGTGAATTCACACGAACCATAACCACACCACATCGCAGCGACAAAAAGTGGTCAAGCAGTGGTATCGTGTGAATAGTGTCACTGCAGCTTCTTGCATTTGCATTGTGGTAACTACAACATGTCAATGCGGTTGTGTTGTCACTAGTAGTTGAGATGAAGTGTTTGGAGACAGATAGATGGACTCCGGCGCACGCGGTGCGGTGCTGTTGCGGCAACTTAAAGTTGTGTTTGCGAGGTGGCCAGCCGCTCTTGCGCAGTATCGTTATTGGTCGCGTAGTGGTTGCGATGTTGTTGATGTCCCGGCCACACGATTGAATGTGGTGGCAAAATGTGATCCATGTGATTAAATTACAAGGACTATTGATATCCATAAAATAAGTGTCCGGCCACGAGTTGTGTTGTGGAAGACGTGTGAATTCTCCTTAAGACAATCAAAATCAAGAATAGAATAGAATTTTATTTTGGAAATATGGGTAGTATACGTAGTTGTTACAAATAATTAAATCAAAGGTCAGCCATATTTTACCATTCGGCATGCAATATATATAGGTCTGCTTAGCTCATCAAATCCCATTCCTCGAAGACGAACCATAAGCCAGCCTATGATGGACGCTGAATATTCATGAGCACTATACATTGCGCGGCAATTAGGAATGCGCGCCACACACGCCTGTTTAACACCACCATTATGTTTTGCTAATGACTTTGGACCGCCGACATTAATTATTGAGCCACCAGTTACTGGGCATATGTTACGTATTTGTGTCGGGGAATACCAACAAAAGATGGGTCACATAAATAAAACTACTTAGCGAAGTTAATGCGTTGGGTATAGATATGATATCAACTGTAGGTACTCATTCCGTTATTTTTTATTTAAAGTTCTCTTATTTAGTTTGAGGTTTGCAGTAAACTGTGGGTGAGCTCTCCTTTGTACATAAGCTAGGTATCCTTTTACATTTGCATCTTTATGTTTTTGTGTGCAATAAAGAATAAGATAAAATATAGTTTTTCACGTTCTTTGTATGTGATATGTATTTTTTATATTTAAAACTAGCTGCCATCCGCGGCTCCGCCCGCGTCAATGTCGAAAATTATATCAAGGGAACATACTCCCGAGATAAAAACTATCCTATGTCCTTTCCCGGGACTCAAACACTCTCTATAACAAATTTGATCAAAATTGGTCCAGCCGTTTGCTCTTTAAGAGGTAACAAACATACACACACACACTCACAAACTTTCGCCTTTATAATATTAGTGTGAAGTGTGATTGCACTACGGTGTAAAAAAATGTGTCTTTACTACCAAATATTTCCAAAAAGCTACATCACTTTTTCGCAAAACTGTTATGTTTTTTCCACATTACCAAAAAAATGTAATGTTTTTTTTAACTCTTTAAGTTATTTTATTTACAAAAATACCTACGTAAAAACTTATTAGATAGTATAAACAAGCTAGTTGATTTAAAATCTGAATGGAAGTTATCATAGTTCAAAGTGTCTCGTTAAATAAAACGGCTGTAGGTGAAAAAAAAAAGCCAATATTAAGAGCGCCTGGTAAAAATGAGAATACAGCTGCATTCTCTCTGATTGCATTGATATTTTGTATTCTTCGCGTACTACGTCCGAAATGAGACTCTACATGTAGATCTCAAATTGCCCACCATACAGCAGTTCATGAAACGCATAGCCAAACGTTTCTTCGACACTGCTGTAAATCACCGTAACCCCCTTATCGCATCGGCCGCCCGATACGAACCCTCCCGCATCTCTAAGGTACGCCGACCGCGGCATACCCTTGTCACGCCCGACGACTCTACCACTCTTCTTCAAGAGAGTCGCAAAGAGACCAGCACTCTTCGCAAACCACGACCACTGCGACGTCCCCGTCAAAATCCTCCCCGACCCTTGCTCGAGCCAGCCCGCGCCGCTGAGCCTGTAGTCTTAAATTCGCCCCTTCATAATAATTCAAGTTCGATCCAGCCCGTCCCTAGCTGTCCTCCCCCCAGCGACGCCCTAAGCTGAGGCCCGTACCCCACAGGGGTTGCCCTTAGCGTGTAGTCGCTTAGTTTGTAAGTTTTTTTTTATAAGCCCTGGCTGGAGGCTTTAATATTATATTAAGGCAGCCCGGTTAAGCAGTCGAAAACCTTATAGGTTGAACTGCGAGACGCCACACAAAAAAAAATGTATCCTTCGCGTATTTACTTTGTTGGTTTTGTTTGATGTAATATTGCAGAAACACACTACCGTAAAACAGCTCTTAGTTAGGTGAGATCGCTGATCAAAGAACGTAAACATTGCAGATTGCACTCATACCTAAAATGTAAGCATAAAATATCTAAGTACATCTACCAACGACAGCGAAAACTTCTTTATCAAACAGTTGCAGAGGATTCTCTCTACTAGCAGACACAGTTAGTCCATTCCTATTTACCGTCGTTTGTGAAACATTCTAGAACTTTCCCGGAGAGAACATGTTGATGTAACGAACAGTAAGCGTGTTCGTAATTGTTGTCACCTACTAGTAGTTGGCAAGGTTTGAGCTCATTACAAACGGGAGCTCCGTTGCAAAATTAGAGTGAACAGGCTTCTTCTGGGTAAGCTCGCTCCATCGTCGACTTTGTCTGTCATCTCATCTATGACCTAGACTAGTCAAGAGCAAACTCATTATTATAAAAAAAAACTTCAACGTTATGCTATCGAATTTTCAAACCTTCTTCATAGGTGAACCTAAAATAAAAATTACTGTTTCCATTAATAATTGTATACCACCTCATGTGGCAGGACATTCAGACTTATCATGAATTTTTAACACATTCTTGTATCTGTGTGCACAAATTAGCATATTTGATTGATTGATTGCCACAATGTGGAGCTCGTGGCTAAATAATAACAACAGCACGGGTCGATCTTCAAGGTTAAGCAACGCTTGCCAAAGATGGTCTGTGGATCATACCAAGTTTCCTCCGTGCCTCAGAAAGAACGTTAAGCCGTTGGTCCCGGCTGTCATTTGTAGATCTTTGGCTGTCGTTACGGATTGTCAGAAGCCAGTAAAATCTGACTCGTCTTGCTAAGAATTACTGTGTTACCCAGTTAATGGGTTGTGGAGGTCTGGTAGGCAGCCGCTCCACGCAAAATACTGTTATTCAGCTGAATCCGGTTTGAATGGAAGCCGACCCCAATATAGTTGGGAAAAAGGCGAAGCAGATGATGTTGATTGACACAATCCACTAAAGATGTGCGGGGCAGTGCGCGTGGTAAAGAATACAGTGGATCACCTAGTTTTCCTAGCCATGGTTAACGCAGCTGTAATGGAAAAAGGTTAGCAAAGTTAGGATATTTTCCTACAAAAAACGAGAGATTTGCACCACTACACACCGTTTCACAGTGTTGCTACGCATTATCGCACCGCGGAAGATTCTCGCACAGCGTTGATGGTAAAGCACCCGATGGAATGGCTGGAACTGCTCCGTTGGTTTCGTGGCCGCAAGTGAGACTGCTGAGGTGGACCCTGAGTTCAATTCCCAGGTTCTATAGCCAATTTTTACCCCCTTTTTGTTCACCCAATGCTGAGTGCACATCTCCTCCATTGCAAGTCACTTTACCCTGGCAAAGTGTTATTATTACCAGTAGGAATTCTTAAGATGGAAATCATGTTAACCCGTTGTTCCCGTGCCTGATCCCTCTCCGGTTGTAATCTGGGTAGTTTGGGAGACCGGGAGCCCTGTAACACAGGTATTCCAAGTACAGGCTCCAGTCTCCACAACATCAATGTTATAATACCAATTGTATGTATTTCATAAAGTAATTTTTATTGCATTATGTGGTGGAGATAATTAAACGTTATTTATTATTATTATTGGGTCAACCTCATCGGAATATGAGAGTGAGGGAAGATAGACTGCATCTGTGTTTGCTCATACACTTGAGCACTATAATTTCTCCCGCATCGATGTCATTTCCCAGCTGAGTTAGGCCGCCATGGCCGAAATTCGATCAAGACTGTCTATGTACGTCTTGGTTTCTCTAGTAGGTACTATAATTATAATAAGGTTGTATGCGTTAGTTTCAGCTGGGTGGGTATCAAGGCATCACGCGATGTTTTCAAGGACTGGGCCGATAATTGCGTGTAATGAGAATAATTGCTCGTGTTGTGGGCTACTGACAGCTTTGTTTTTAATGAGTTTGTTATGTTTTTACGTGTACAATCTTTTCGTTGAAATAGTTTTATTATAAACCGTTGCAGACTTTTTATATGTTTAAAAAACTGGACTAAGTCTAAACAGAAACCGATAATCTGATCCGAATTAGTACCTATTATTCAAGGTACAAAAATAAAATAGTGAGTATTATTAGCATTTCCAAAAGTCTAATATGCAAAAAATGTAACTCAAGATTTTTCACTACTGGAACGAAAACTTTTGAGTTCAATAGCAATTAGGTACGTATGTAATTGCTTTGAACTTAAATATTAAAAAAAAAACTTCATTACTCTTTATACAACGTGATACAGAATAATCGCAGTACCTACCTGAAAAGGGGTCATTCCGCTTATCATTATGTTACTAAGAAAAAAATTAGCTAGTTCATTTTGTTGAGGTATGCGCACACGAATGTATGGGGCAGTCGATATTTTTTCGCGATTTCTTTGTTGGCCCGTAGTAAAAGTTGTTCATAATGATGAGTACAATGACCCTTTTTCAGGTATTGCGTTTATTCAGTAACACGTTGATGTCTATGCTCTATTCTCCGTCTTTGGTCACATATCTTCCGCCATTTCAACAAAGCTAGTAGTTTAAATATAAAGTAATTACAAAAGTCACAATAAAACAGAGTTATTAATAAAAATAAAATTATATATGGTTTACATAACATATGTGAACAATCGTGTTATCCAACAAGCACTGGAGTGTCAAAAAACCGGGGGCCGTTGTGTGCGACGGGCGACCCAATTTTTATGCACATAAGTAATTACGTACCGTGTGGCCACGTAATCCATGCTATTGTACACTTGGGTGCAAAATCACGGAGTTCGATTACTACTAGTATTATGAAGAAAAGGTTTAAATTATATTTTTAGTTGACTTTTGTTAGTGACGAATTAATTGGAGTAACTTATTTCTATGTAGGTAATCGATAAAAAATAAATAGATTCTCCCCTCAAACTTGAACAAAATTCAACAACAACAACACACACACACACACACTTCAACATTGTAGTCATCAAAGTTTGAAAAATAAAAATCGATTGAGTTTTTCAAGCCATAGAGTGGAAAAATGAGGTCGTGGCTATATTATGAAGCCGCAAGGGTTGAACTTCACGATTAAGCTACGCTTGCCGAGGATGGGTGAGCTTTTTTTGTTTTATAGTACGGGACCATTCGTGTGTGAGTTACTACGTACTAGTCTGTTTTTTTAAAGAGTGGTTATGTATTAGCCGGTCTGTATATTCCGTTATTTTAACATGAAGGAAAATCTTCATTCTTCTTCATAATATATGTATATACTCATTCGGATTCAAAGATTTTAAAAACATAGAACCGTGTATTTTTCTATTCTCTTTGTCTCTACTTAAACATGTAAAAAACCTTCCAAACATTTAGATTCTTTTTATTGAGGGTTTTTCATATAACTTTTCCAATTTAAATCTGGTGGATACCTATATCAAAAGTTCAAAAAGACTTTCTAGGTGCTCGTAAGATATTTTATTCTCTTTTAAAACTCTCATAATTTTATAACGTAGGACCCAGAATGTTTATTTATTGGCGGCAATAGGCACCAGTATCTATGGTATTTTTTTTTGTCCAGGAGAGGGTAAAAAGGTGGGCGGATGACCAATTGGTCTGAAAAGGTTTTTTTTTTAATTGATAGGCTCGCGTTTCAAGTAACCTGTTCACTCTTGACTTAAGCTTAATGGTTGTAGCTATCAGGAAACACAGACTCCGTCAGGGTCTCCACTCCTTTGCTGCACGCTTAAGTTCCAAAACGTTCTGGAAGGGGAACCGGTTACCGGGTGCACAGCGTGAGTAAGCCTGCCAAAGTAGATTGGGGCGACCTGATGAAGGTCATGGGAATCAGCTGGAAGCAGGGAGTCAAAGGATCAGTAGTGGTTTAAATATTTGAGAAATGAAGCTCATCGGCAATGATGAACTGGTTCGAGTCAAAGCTCCAATCGCAGAGTTTCTATCGGTTATATTTAGGGGAGTGTGCATCAGAATGCTCAATTTAATTTTACCAAGTCTGTTCCATCGTCGGACTACTAGACGTGAGGCGATGCGCCACCGGTAGGTACATGGTGGACACCCCACCTATATGAAAAAAACAATTTGAGAATACTTCCATTGTACATACAGCTAGCAGTGGAGTTCTCTGCCAGAGTCTCTTTTCTGAAAGCTACCACCGAGTAAATAGGTTTCTTCTGGGCAAACGTGCTTTATGTTAGGCGACCACTGAAATCAGCGCCGTGCTGTGGGTCCCCCATGGCATAACATTATGCTGAGTGGAAGCCCTTTTGCCACAACCACGACATGCATCTACTTTATTTATACCTACTCATACTTTTGTTATTTTTTTCCTATTGATTTATCGTGTCTTTACTAATATAATCTATATATATAAAAATCAATTGCTGTTTGTTAGTCTCGCTAAAACTCGAGAATGGCTTGACCGATTTGGCTAATTCTTTTTTTGTTTTGGTCGCCAGATTACAGGGAAGGTTTTAAAACAAAAAAAAAAGGGAAGTAGGGTAGGTATGTAGGGTAGGTATGTAGGGGAGGTATGTAGGGTAGGTATGTAGGGGAGGTATGTAGGGTAGGTATGTAGGGGAGGTATGTAGGGTAGGTATGTAGGGGAGGTATGTAGGGTAGGTATGTAGGGGAGGTATGTAGGGTAGGTATGTAGGGGAGGTATGTAGGGTAGGTATGTAGGGGAGGTATGTAGGGTAGGTATGTAGGGGAGGTATGTAGGGTAGGTATGTAGGGGAGGTATGTAGGGTAGGTATGTAGGGGAGGTATGTAGGGTAGGTATGTAGGGGAGGTATGTAGGGTAGGTATGTAGGGGAGGTATGTAGGGTAGGTATGTAGGGGAGGTATGTAGGGTAGGTATGTAGGGGAGGTATGTAGGGTAGGTATGTAGGGGAGGTATGTAGGGTAGGTATGTAGGGGAGGTATGTAGGGTAGGTATGTAGGGGAGGTATGTAGGGTAGGTATGTAGGGGAGGTATGTAGGGTAGGTATGTAGGGGAGGTATGTAGGGTAGGTATGTAGGGGAGGTATGTAGGGTAGGTATGTAGGGGAGGTATGTAGGGTAGGTATGTAGGGGAGGTATGTAGGGTAGGTATGTAGGGGAGGTATGTAGGGTAGGTATGTAGGGGAGGTATGTAGGGTAGGTATGTAGGGGAGGTATGTAGGGTAGGTATGTAGGGGAGGTATGTAGGGTAGGTATGTAGGGGAGGTATGTAGGGTAGGTATGTAGGGGAGGTATGTAGGGTAGGTATGTAGGGTAGATATGTAGGGTAGGTAACGGTTGACGGTTGTTGGTGAAGGGAGCGAAGCCGCGGGCACAGCTTGTTAACAATAAAAACTACTAACACTATCGTTAAGGGTTTAGTTTAAGAAAAATAAAATGATGTATGAGGGTATGTCGTATTATGGCAACTAAAAAAAGTGCATAATCACTTTCCATCAGATGAGAGGGTGACCATTAAAAATAATCTGAGGGCTATGTTCTGTCTTCTGTTTGAAATGGAAATTATATCTTTTTAACTCCTTCGCTTTTCTTTTCTGATGCCACATCACTTTTGATCCATGACTGAAAATGATATACGGCCGCCATTATTCCGGGGTATCCATCACAGTACCTACTCAAGGCTTAATCGCTTTTTACCATAAGCTTGTGCAACAGACTTCGATTATAACTGAGAATTATTATGGCAATATTACAGATCACGTATCATTTCCTATGTGAAAGCGATATTATATTAATGGCGTCATAGACACGCGAGTTTTACTCGTACTTAGGTACTTTTGCAACAAGTTTAGGTACTTCATTGTTATGTATTTACTGCTTATGTAATTCATCGCACGCGTAATATACAACTTGCGTTGTATTTCTCTATTGTTTTGACAAATGGGGAGAAGCTATAATAAAAAACTGGCAAAGAGCGAATTGGACACGCTCGAAGTAGGTTCCGTACTCTTCTCTTTGAAGAAATAGTATTTATTCAGCTTAATTGTAAACCACCTTTTTTTTATTTGAGATGAGTTTGCTCTTGACTCTAGTCTAGGTCATAGATGACAAAGACAAAGTCGACGATGCCGGCTTCTTCTGGGTAAGCTCGCTCCGAGCTTATCCAGAAGAAGCCTGTTCACTCTAATTTTGAAGAGATTAGGGTTGTATTCGCGTATAAACACAGACGCAGGCAGAGAGTTCCACTCCTTTGCTGTGCGCATTATTAAAGACGTTTGGAAACGTTTAGTGTGAATTGGTGGAATAGCAACAAGGTAGGAATGGTAACTTGCAGTGCGTCTAGATGTCCGATGATAGAAGGGGGCTGGTGGGATGAGGTCGTGGAGTTCCTGGACTTTCTCCCCGAAGTACAATCTGTAGCAGACCTTTAACCTTAAAAGCATTTATATAACGATTTTCAAGACAATGACAATGCACTGAAACATTTGCTAGCTGTGCCAGTTAGACTGACGATGCAGTGTAGTCTATATAAAATAAGGGTACCATTTTTACTATTTTTGTATGGAACTCTAGAAAAAAAGTTAAATAACCGTGTATTATCAGATAAAATTAAAGCCACGAATGAAGTTTGAAACAATGTACAATGGGTGCTTTTATTGTAATAAAAGAATTTCTTTTTCAGATAATTTTGGCAAGACGAGGGAAAATGTACGGTCACGTAACTTGGCGGACAAAGACAAAGGATTTTAGTTTATTATCTGCTTTTACTAGAGGGAATATGCATAAAAAATATTTGCTCTCTAACCCGGTCAAATCAGCAGGTCGAACATGTCGAAGTGAAGGCTTGGGTGAAGTGATCATGTGACACATGATTACGAAGTGACCTGTCATGCCATCTTGATTTTATGGATTGACAGCTCACCTCGTGATCACTTCACCCAAGCCTCCACTTCGACATGTTTACAGAATCGACCGGTTTAACGGTTAATATACTCAAATAGAATACTTACTGTGAACACAAAGTCAAAATTGATCGAAAAATGATCGAAAAAGCATTTTAAACAAAAATATCTGTCCCTCTCGCGATAACGCCGTTTGTTTATGCCAGGCGTTCTAGAATTTGACGTCAGAGTCTATCTTGGATTTTTCTTTCAATTAAATTATACATTCGATTAAGTTTTCATTTCGTCGCTCTATATTTAAAAACTCGTTGATATTTATTTTAAATAGCCAACAATGATATTATTGAAAATACCTTCACATTCCCAAAAACTTGAATTAAAAAGAGACAATCGCTATTAGTTGACAATGAAAGGCCAAAGAAAATGTCAGTTAAATGCCGGCGAGTGCCAAAATGCGAAAGCCTTTGGATGAGAGAGTGAACACGACTAATCCCAGTTTTATTATTTTATGGTAATTTAGAGTTATTCCTTTTTAATATTAAAAAGGACTTCTTCAACAAAATAATCTCTAATTTGTTTATATTTTTTGTCTATATTTATAAGTCAAAGTCAAAGCATTGTTTTAAATAAACAATTAACAGGTACTTTTGAATTGTCAAAGTCAGTCCGTCAAAAACATGAAGCTATTTGCACGTTCCAAAGCGTAGAACTCCACGGACACTCTTTGAAAACATTTTTTGTTTACAAAAATCTTGGTTACATTAACCTTGTTGCTTTTATATATGAGAACAATGTAAAGAAAGAAAAAACAATTTACAAAATTAAAAATTAAAATGAGCCAGTGGCAACTAAGGGATGACCAGTCTCCACCGAGACGAACATGACGTGTGCATCAGCACCATTCAGCTCAACCATAGAAATACTCAGAGAACTATTATCTACCTAAGTACTTTAAAAAGGTTAAAATGATATTAATAACCGAGTAGACCAGAATGCCGCAGGGCACGCTTCCCCTAATTTAATGAAAACGAGAACTATTAGGTCTACTTTAATATTTCTTAACTTTTTGTGTTTTACCAGTCATGACTAAATTGTGGTCATGACTGGTATGTTTTAATTTAGAGTTAGTTATGAAAATAAATGCAGACGTAAGAAACGAAATGTTTATTAATGTAAATTTTTCTTTACATTTTTTATCGCGATATATTCAGCCGTTATTATATAGGATTCCATAAATAAAAGTAGATATTCTTTTCATTTTATTTCTCCTGCTAGGTAAAATATGGAAGGTGTGATTTATACAACCGCAATACTTTAAAAGGGTCATTGTAGGTACTCACCGCTTCGAACTACTTTTACTATGGGACCAAATCCGATTCCGCGAAAAAAAAATCTGTTGTTCAGTACATTTTGTCTAGTTATGCGCACGTAAATGTATGGGGAAGTCCGTTTTTTTCGCGATATCAGTGTTGGGCTCATAAAGTTATTCATAATGATGAGGACAATTACCCCTTTCCAGGTGTTGCGTTTATTCTGTTAAGCGTTGTATATGCCCTACTAATATGGATAAACCGAAGTCCTCTTTTCTTGAAGTTTATTAAAGTTAAAAATGCGGTATCGTTCATTGATATAGAAACATGTTCATTATTTAACTTTTGTTCTATTGTTTTAGGAGTGTCATAAACATGTTTTATAGTATTAATCGTTGACATAAAATGCAGTAATAGTTGCTGTAACGCCAGGCTTATGAAGTACCTATCGACCATCTCTTTTGCAATAGTTCAGGAGATGAAAAGACTGACGAATATGAATAACTTTCACTATAGGACTAACCCTGATAAGTAGTAATAATTGTTAATATTAAGTCCGCTTGAACATATGTTTTTTTTAATCAAGTCATAATAAAAAGGCTTTATTTTCAATAATGACGGACGCCCATAAAACTTACATCCTCTATTTCAACCCCTCGAAGCCCTTTTCTTGCGACAAAAGGTAGCCTATATCCTTCTCCAAAGTCTAATGTACCTCTGTTCCTAATTTCATCAAAATCGGTTTAGCGGCTTAGGCGTGAAAGCGTAACAGACAGACAGACAGAGTTACTTTCGCATTTATAATATTAGTATGGATAGTATGGACTAGATAGGTACTTCTGATATGTGAACTCAAACATTTCATATACGAGTATCGTCTCTCTATCCATATTTTTCAAATAAATTATTTGTTAAGTTATGCGAACACAAACGCGCTCAAAAGCTGATTTTATTTAAACACTAGAAAGTTGATACGACAGTAAAAGTTGATTAAATTCATGACAAACTTTCACCCCCAAAAATATTGTCGGTAAATTAAGTCAACTTCAACATTCAAAATTAGTTTCAAAGTAACTTTTAATAACACCAAAAGTACCTACCACCACGTCAAATACCAATATCATCATGAACTTAGTTGCAGAGTAATCTAATTAGTTTCGCAATTAATTAGACTCAAACTATGACATCGATTAGTCCTATTCCCAGATGACCCCTTACGACCTACATTGTACATTGTGAACGGGCGTTTAAGGCCAATGACATGTTGCCAAGGTTGCGAAATTGTTCGAAAGAGTTACCGCGGCCCTGGAACGCAAAGGGCATTTGAAGGAACACGGGTAGGTTTTAGTCAGTAAGAGTCAGATACTCCCTCCCGCTTCGCCCAGAGCGAAAGGAGTAATTTGATAATTTCCCAATGACATGTTCACACTACTGAATGCTTCATTGCCCACATGAAGGCTACGATTTCCAACATAATTTTATACTTATTAAGCTTTGTTTCTTCAAATGATTTGCGTAAAAAACTGCCATTCGAGTCCAAACCGTCGCAACATTGCCAGTGTCGGCGTGAGACAGTTACCAGTTTATTTCAAAAATATTACGTAATGGCAGGAAATAAGTGTTCCGTTGTAATGTTTCTTGTGCTGGTGGTCGTCGAGATATCATTAGCTAAAGGTGAGTTTGACTTTCATTTCTTTGTTGTGTTAACGTAACGTTTACGCGTGCGTTATGGTGTGGAAGGGTTGTCTTGCTCTCAGATAGATGTTGTTGGGGAGTTCGTTGCGTTACTGCTTCTTCCCTGTTAAAATAGTAGTAAAACGTGTTGGTTTTGAGGGACGTTAAAATAGTGCTGATTTGAATGAATGAGTTTTAATTTTAATTTTGCGTTAGTCAACTCTTTGCGTAAGAGATTTGATGACAGTTGGGCAATATACATTGCTAAGTTTGTTTGAAAAAACTTTTTTTGTCGAGAATTTGATCTTTGCAATGGATATCAATAAATTGACGGAGGGAAAGCTATATTCCGATTGCGGTGCATTTCTTTACGCAATTCGTGGTAACTTACTACATAGTGACATTACTGTGGTCTAATTCCTTCATGGAACATGACAATATCCAGCAAGAAAAATCCGTTGTTCCTGATGCTACAGCAAACAATTTGTCTAGCTCAAATATTAGCTACATTTTAATGAAGAAACTGTATCACCGAGGAACTAACTAGTCTTACGAACGACAATTAGGGCTCTGCAGTAATTTAATATGCAAAACACTGCCTAATTTACACAGAAGGAACGCTCAAATCAATTTGAATGCTCTCAGCATAAATCAGATGGTATCTGTGTCGCAAAGCCCTCCAATGCTTTCATAAAATGACCACAGTTAGCCTTTACTGCCTTTGTATTAAGAAAGTGCTGTTTTATTAATTAGGTATTCTATTTTAATACTTGCTTGGTGGACCCATGACCAGAAGGCCAATTGTACTCATTTATGACGGATACATTTTTGACAGACAGCGAATGAAATGCAAATGCGAACTTTGCTTGAAAATTTGTAGGATTGGCACTCTGCCTGGTGTGGGCTGCGAGAATTCGCAAGACGCATAGGACCCGTCGATGTGGCGACGCTTGGGCTATCCCAAGCGTCCACTGATGGGCATAGGCCTATGCCTATGCCCATCAGTGGACGTTTTTCGGTTGAAAATATGATGATGATGTATTGCTTGCTTAACGTAATAAATACGGGTACCTTAAGAAAAAGTTCACGTACAAAATAAACGATCGTTACACATAGTCTTGGTAAGGGAAATTAAGATTAATAACCGCCATTTAGTAGGTACACAAATGAAAGAGAGCCATAAAGCAGTAGCATTTTTTCTCGTTTTCTTTCCGAGAAATAAATTAAGGTAGCGCCAGTTAGTAGTAATAAATTATACACAATTTTTATTCGATTAATTTGAAAAACGAACGCTACCGAATACTTTTTTTTATTCAGAAGAATGCGGTGGAATCCGCATGTCTACAGCCTTAAATGACAACGTATTTTCTTTTACATTTTCAAAACGAGAACATCGACGCCATTTTGTTTCCTTATTTCCTCCTGTGTGCTTATGCAGGGGCAGGAAACATTTTCATTAAAAGAATAAGCTGTGGGTTTTAAATTATTTAATGCTTAACCTTATCTCTGGCATTATTCTCTCGTGTTGGGAAAGTAGAAACAAAGTATACCGCAAGAAATTCCGCGGGTGTATCCTGTAACGAATTGTTATGGTGGGTAGGGGCTAATGTGCACTATGTAAATGTAGCGGAAATAAGCTAAACAGAGGGGCTTTCTTCTGACATTATTCTGCATGCATTAGCAACACCAAAGTAGGTAGATGTTTTTTAAGTATGTGGGCAGTTGTTTATTTTCGTATTTTATTTTTAACAAGCTTTGCCCGCGGCTTCGTTAACGTTAGTATAGAATTTCGCCAAAACAAAACCATCTCCAGGGTTCCATCTATCTTTGTACCAAAATTTATCAAAATCGTTCCAGCGTTTTAAGCGTGAAAGCGAAAGAAAAAAAACACAAATCATTAATAATATTAGCTAGGATTTATCCTGTTGATGTTTCATTAAACGTTCATTTCAACACCTTCATATTTTCCTATTTTGTTTCAATAATGGTTAAATTTAGGGTAAGCACTTATTCTATCACTTCCCGAGGGTGTCGTTAGAGGCGACTACGGGGGCTCACCAGAGAATGGGCAGCAGCATTCTCTGTGCTTCTGTGTATTGTAACAGCTGCACTGCGATCGCCAACCCGCCTGCCAAGCGTGGCGATTATGACAAACGCCCTTGGGGGAGGCCTATGTTCAGCAGTGAAAGTCTTTCGGCTGATATGATTCTATACTATTTTTTTAAGGATTGGAAATCATCAAATGTCTTCTTCCGCTCTGGGTGGAGTAGAAGGGCGTGTCAGACTCTTACTGACTAAAACCCATCCGTGTTCCTTCTAAAGCCCTTTGCGTTCCAGGGCCGCGGTGACTCTTTCGAACAAATTCCGCAACCCTGGCAGGCTCTGGCCCTAGCGGGCCCCGTCTCCTATGCTGACATCTCTTTGAGGCGCGCATGAAACACAACGCGCCATTGACCCGGGCCTACCATCTTATTCTAAGCGTAGCTTTTGCATTGGACATGCATCGTTCATTAGTACCTATTGGTGGGTTTTCTAAGCAGTTAGTCCCATTAAAACTAGGTGCCACGTAATAAAAGTCTTGTTTAGTGAATTATGTTACCCTTGTAGAGGAAGTCTTAGATCTATATTATATTCTAGCTATTCCGGAATTATGTTATTTAATCTAAGTCGAGGTAACTTTATTTTCACATTGGTTTCACATTGGGACATAGAAACTACGTTTATTACCGTTTAGGTGAATGCTTTTAATTGTCAGTTTCAGCCAATTATTGTAGCTATTACTCTAGTTAATGGTTGAGTTACATTCACAGTAAATATAATTATTTAATGCTTTTACATGGACTACAGTGACGATAAGGAAGCAGGGAATAAAAATGTAAAAATAGTAGTTTTTTTACCTACTTCCTTGGAAGGAGAAAGACATGTTGAATATTTTGCTACCTAATACACAAAAATACATGCAGGGCAGTCTTTGGGGACTGCCGATAGAGCTAAAAACTAAGCGAAAGCTAAAGCGTTCGATGACGCTGAGGCGAGTTCCATGATTTTTGTTCACCCAAAGCGTTCGGTGACGATGACGCGAGTTCCATGATTTTTGTCCACCCAAAGCGTTCGGTGACGATGACGCGAGTTCCATGAGTTTTGTTCACCCAAAAAGTGCTCAACGCGCCTAAAGAAGTTTTCACTTCAAAAATACAAGATCTAGAAAGCTTAAGAAAATATTGTCATCAGGTATTTTAATGAAGTTTCAGAAAGCAAAAGTGTGTACAGTATGAACTTATTCCTATGCAAGAATTGTAATAAAATAACTAAACCTTTGTGAATACTAACATATTATGTAGGGCGGGCTTGAAACAAAAGACTGCTTCGCAATGCTTCCACGATATTAAATTTTAAAGCCTTTGAAAAAGTGGCAAAGAGGAAAAGGCTAGAATGTTACATTCTACTTATTGTACTTGTAATATAGTACTTTAGTTTACACAAAACAATATTTTACAGTTTAAATCAAAAGAAAAAGAGGAGGCATATTTACCAAGAGTACGTCAGAACTTATGAAAAATTACTGTATCGCAGATACCGAGTCCTACTATTAATGTAAGAGGGTGGATGTTTGTCGATGAAACACACCTCAACGGCTCACCGGATTTGGATAAAACTGCACGCACGGGGATAAACCATGTCCTAGATTAGGATATACGAAACTTTTACGCAGTAAAAAGTGTCCCATGTTGGTACGTAGGGTTCCGTGTGATCTTTTTCTACTTTCATGCAAATGTAACCACTGGCAGAAGCTAGTTTTAAGGGTTCCGTACCGGAGGGGTACCCTACGGAACCCAATTACTAAGCCTCCGCTGTCCCTGCCAGGGTTGCGGATTTTTACGCCCTTCCGCTCCACCCAGAGCGGAAGAAGTCATTTGATGGTAACCCATCTCTAAAAAAAAGCCTCCACTGTCCGTGCGTCATTCCGTCAGTCTGTCTGTCATCGGGTTATTACAACAAATAATAAAAATGTGTAATTTTATAACTGCTTTAATAAATACTGAAATAAAAATAAAAACTCCTAACTAAATTAACCCTAAAATATATAAAATTAAATTTAAAATTGAAGGGTGTGAACGTGTTTTTTTAGGTTTTTTGGTACGGAACCCTTTGTGTGAGAGTCCGACTCGCACTTGGCCAGCTTTTTGTAATGTTTTATTCTATCTGACGTGTATTCTTACCATGTCCAATTTTACTTTCCAAGGGGTTAACCAAACCATCTCAAACAACATGCTATGAAAGGTAGATTTGGTTTGATTAAATTCTTGCTACGTCATGTCATTGTGTTGAATTAATTTAAAATTTTGTGACAAGACAGTTGACGTTGATTTGAAAAGCTCTAGCTTTGAAAATTAAATAAGTGTGTTTAACTCCTAAATTTGTTTAATCTGGACAGGTTAAAGTGAAAGTTAGAATTAAGTGAGACCTGAGGCTGTATACTTCTTTGATATCGCGATCTCAAGCGTCACTACTGAGCGGTGAGGAGAAGGTTCAATCGTCTGGCTCGACTATAGGATTGAACCTTACGCGATTTCGAGTCGAGTTTTTTCAGTCGCTGTTCTTGGACAAACCCGTATTGCCACTAACTGGGCACTAATCCTTAGATTTGTGCCCTAACCGGGCAATAGACTTACTACGTGGAACATTTAACTTTAACAAAATTCTTTTGTAGAGTGGACTGACGTCATTTTATCCTACTAATATAATAAACGCGAAAGTTTGTAAGTATGGATGGATGGATGGATGTTTGTTACTCTTTCACGTAAAAACTACTGAATGGATTTTGATGAAATTTGGCACAGTGGTAGATTATAGTCTGGAATAACACTTAGGATACTTTTTATCCCGGGAATATGTTCTCTTGGGATAATTTTCGACAATCACGCGGGCGGAGCCGCAGACGGCAACTAGTATTAAATAAATGAGTATTTCTCTTAAATAATTACCACATTTCCCAGCAAACTGTAGAGTAAACGCAACAAACGTTATTTTTATTTCATAGGAGGCAGAGCTATAATCCCGGAATAACAAGGCTCTCAGTGGCGCCCCCTAATGGGGTACTTACCGCCCTTTGTCACTTGAGGAGCTGTGCAATCATCACCGCGCTTGGAGATCAAAATATGTTGTTGTTACCTAAAGGTAATAGGGAAGGTAGAATTATTTTTAGTGATTTTAATGTTTTGCTATGAATCAAATTATATTTTAGAGTTCCGTACCCAAGGGTATCCGTCCGTCCATCCGTCTGTCTGTCAGCGGACTGTATCTCATGAACCGTAATCGGGAACCATTCGTGTGCAAGTTAGACTTGCAGTTAGCCGGTTTTTATTATCTTTTTTGTGGCTTCATTTTCCCGTGGATTATTCTATAAGAAATTTACATTTTCCGGAGTTAACGAGTTTATGGCAATTAGTGATAGTGTAGCTTTTTACAATAAAACTATTGTTGTGATCACATCAGTGCTTCCAAAGATAAGCTCATACCAAACGCATAAACTATGGAGGTACGCGGGACGAGGCGGAAAGTCTCGCATCCCTCAATTGAAATGGGAGGATCCTTCGATCAGACGGATGTGGTGACTGATGGGCAAGTGTGTGTTCAAATCACGCGGAAAACTTTGATAGTGCGATGTAGCATCTATGTGACGTTACTGGAATGGTTTAGATGTACTTACACAAACTGCATGCTGTGCTTATAATTATCAAAGTCGCTATACCAGTCTTTTTTTATGGATGGAAAATCATCAAATGACTCCTTTCGCTTTAGGCGGAGAGAGAATGTCAGATTCTTACTGAATAAAACTTTTAAACAAAAAAATACTACCGACTTCCAAATGAAAAACACTATAAAGTATAAAATAACTTTAATTTCGGAAGTCCGTGTCAAAAAACAACCAAAAACACCGACTTCAAAAATTAAAGTTATTTTATACTTTGTAGTGTTTTTTATTTGGAAGTCGGTAGTTGATACAGACAGTTTAGATGTGGGGACAACTAAATTGTCATTATTCTCATAATGAGTGGTGGCTCTTTTTGCCGTTAAGGAGTTACTTTGTGTGCCTTCGCAGTCCAACTCCAGACCAGCTCTTAGTTAAATATCTACTTTGCTTTGGGATTTGAAAGTGACATATGGTTTGGTTTATAACAATATGTCAATTTACTAAATTTTATTGATTTTAAGTTGAGAAGATCACTGGTTTAACTTTGAAGTTCAAAGTTCACCATCCAAAGCAAAGCAATATTATATTGCATTTGCTTTGCTATAACTAAACCCAATGCAAAAAGAATCGTCAAGATCGGTTAATAACTAAACTATAAAGGTATGCCAGAATAAATAACCCCAAAAACATGTTAATTCAGGTTGACTTATTCGCAACTGCGTACCCCCTCACAGCGTACTATGATGTTATGTTATGAACTGGTGTAAACAATACACAGACATCTGGCAGATTCGCTATAATTTCTTGAAGAGTTCCGTTGCCTACCTCCGAAGTTCTTCACCAGATCTTCACCAAATTAAAACGAGAGCAGTTTGAAAGAATACTCTTCCAAACAAAAAATAATTATCCAAATTGGTGACAATTGGCGAAAATATCGCTGAATAATCATTTGTCCTGGGATCCCAGCATCAGATCCTTACTTATACCTTCCATAATCAGCTCAGCAAGATGAGATGTTGATTACCAGACACAATTATCTGAATTGTGTTAGAAAGAAAGTATATGAAAAACATTGTACGTGCCTTTCAAATTTGAGGGTTGCCCTTGATTTCCTTAGGAACCCATCATCAGACAAAAAGGTTAAAAATCAGGTTAAAAACACATCCGTGTTCCTTTTAAATCCCTTTGCGTCCCAGAACCGCGGTGACTCTTTCGAACAAATTCCGCAACCCTGGGCTATTCTAGTATAGTTTATTTAACGAAATTGCCATCCACATTTTTGTAATCAAGTAAAATATTGGTCTTCAGCTGCATCCAGTTACGCTTGAAGCCGATTCCAACATAGTTAAGAACAGGCTAGGCAGATGTTGCTAAAATAGTAATCAGGCATGGACGAATTATATTGTCTTGAAATATTGCAATACTAAACTCGTTTTATATTCCCGTAATCTCCTTACAAACAGCTTTAATTTGAAAGGTGATCATATAATTTAATCGCAACTTCGCGAGACGCACCTTACGTATTCAACTTGGATATTAATTTAAAGGCATTCAGTTAAGCGGCGGAATCAAGATTTCACTTTATACTTGGAAGTATCGCATTTACACATTTATTACTTCACTTAATTTGGGAGCTCTCGTTTCTATGTTAAATGGTGTAATGTTTATGCTTCATTCAAGTGTAAGAATATATTCTACAACCATTTGTGATGATGATGATGTGTTTCAAAAACTCTTTGAATTTCTATTGAAGGTAAATATAAAAAAAATGAGCACTTTTTCATGTGGCGGAATTGATGCCGCTACACCCTTAGTTTGCTATGTGTTATTACTTCCCAGAAGTTGATCCTTAGTAGTGTACTTTCGGATGGTGTAATAATACAGTCAGTTTTCTTTTTTTCAAAATCAACCGCTACGATTTCTGGCTAGGAATACCGATAACTTGCGAATAAATATCATTTATGATCATGTAAACTATAAATTGTCACCCTATAAAACGTTTTCGTCTTCAATATTTTCTGAAACTTATATGGTGTACATAATAAAGAGTATTCAGTAGTATTCATACCTGTCTTCAGTCACTCTTTAACATTGATGAGTAGAATAGAACACAAGAATATTATTTTTTTCTGTCTCTACACCACCATAAGGTCGAGTAATAGAAAATACTTAAGGCATTCAGTGTTTTTAATGCTTAAATTTTAATAAACTAATAAATTCTCTGCCAAGTTTACTAATTCAGTGAACTTGCTCACCGCAGTCCTCTGCTAGACGTAGGTATACGCGTGTCCCACGTTGATGGGCAGCATTCGGTCCTCCGCTTTCCGCTTGTAGTCTTAGCCTCCTTTTCAAGGGGGTCGGTCCATATAACAGGGCGTGTCCCCTCTACAGCGCACGCTGACTATAATGTTCTAATTAGTACACAAGTGGTCACGACAGGCAAATGTCAAGCAGCCCATCCTTATGATGTAATACGTCGACAATGCTGACGACATTCACGGAGTTGGTTAGTCAGATTATAATAGTTAGGAGGGGTTTTGGCTCGTGTTGAAAACAAACGGTCTCCAATTTTGGGAGAATGAAAACCTTCACCACACTTATCCAGCGTATTTAAAAAAAAAAAAAATTTCTTAATTACTAACTTTATTTTCTACCTAGTATATAATAATATGAAGAAGCGAAGAAGAATCCGTTCCCAAAAATATCTCAGTGATTCGAGAGAGTGAGAGTCCGCGGATTCATACTCTATGGCAAGAAATTCTACCGTTGTACATATCTGATATCTTTCAAAGCGCAATTCGAAATGCAATTTGATTCTTCATCTTTGTGGAATTTGGCTTACAACTGATATATTTTTGGCTCTACTTCGGCGTGAAATCTAAACGCGGTTCACTCGCGAAATTGCGGTTCATTGTGTGAGAAAAGGGTGATCGTGACTTTTATTTGAGAATAGGTTTCTTTGTTCGTTGAATCTGAATATTTTTACTTAGCGTAAGAGTTCTGCGATGGTGATTATTTAGTCTTATGGCGATTCCACTAACTTTTTCATGAAAATATAAGTACTGATGTCGATTTTATACTGCACAACATTTTCCCATCACCGAAATACTCAACAGGATGCTGCCCATCATATCTTACGTGTGGGAATGTTGCTATTATTCGATTAATCGAACTATTAATTTACCTATGAAATTGATGGCTTAGATGGAAGGTAACGGGCATGAGGGGACGCCGGGAGAAGGACATATACCCACACCTTGTTCTTCAGAGGGGTTAAGTGCATTGTAATCACAACCAGCATGTGTGTAAGATCAATCGCAACTCAGTCGGAAACTCTCAAAAACTGCTCAGCTTCTTTACATTTTTCGACAAGTAATTGAAATTGATTGTCGCCGAGATGATATTGTGAACGATTTGAATTCGGTCTACAGATGTATGAATGTAAACAATGCAAATGTAACGTATGTGACAGAGGCGTAGCTCTACCGCCATATCAGACGTATCAATGATATAGGGTCCCCAGACTACAGGGGGCCCCCAACGTGTATAAGCAAAAAATCGTAAAATACCTACTGTCCGCAACCTCAAAGTCTTATTAATGAAAAGCCCGTAGTGAATGAATAAGTGATACTAGTACTCCGGCCACGACTTCTGCTGCGTAGAATTATTAAGTACATGCAATTTTCCCTCTCTTCACCTTCTTAAAGGTTGTATTTCCAAAAAAACCCTGCTTCCAAGTACTCACCAAGTTTCATAAAAGGAAACGTTGCGCAAAATTTCATGTTCCTATTATAGTTCCAGTAGTTTCGGCTGTCCGTTGATATGTCAGTCAAGCAATCCCCTTAAATATAGAGCATCGTTCTCTGCTAGTTGGGTTTATTTTCTTAAAAAACAGGCCTCTTTTGAGCTTTGCTCTGTGAAAAGCGTCAAATTCAAGTCACATTATCATCTCAGCGACGATCAGTGTCAAAATCTTGTTTAAAATGTGTTTTTTACTTACTTTTACCCCTCTGAGGGTTATTCGCGTGTCAGTTGCAATCTGTCAAAAATTTATGGAAATTTAGGGTTTTTTGACAGATTGCGACTGACATGCGAATGCGAACGTTGATTAAAAATTAGTAGAATTTACCCTCAGAGGAGTAATTCTCGTCAGGGGTAATTGAGAAGAGTCTTTTCAAAAGGGGATATTTCCTAATTTATAATTTTTTCAACTGAATATGAGGTCTTCTTACTTATGCTAAAATACATAATACATCTCGAACAAATGCAAAAAGGGATATCCCACCTAGCAAATTGGACTTGAAAAAGCGTGTTCAAAACAAAACAGGATATTTTTTCAAGGAAATCGCCTCAGTTCACATAGTTTACATTTAGATTTTTCTATTTTCAGAAAAATAAGATAACGCAGATATCCCCCTTAGAAAAGGCCTCAATTGATGTCAAGCAGAAACGTCAATTACCTGTCACCTCCATCTTATTTTACGTAAACCTTTAACACTTCAGGTCAAACCGTCAACCTTGGACTTTACGGCATTTAAATATTAATTTAAAGATTATGTACACAGTGTGTACCTCAATGGGCGATTTTAATGCCACAAGACATCCTCTACCAGTCAACCTGTGGGTCAAAAGGACAGTTTTGTGATGGTCGTTCAAAAAAATGTTTTCAGCATTAATAAGGATATCCTAAAATAATAAGTTGGTTCTTACGTCAAGGGCCCGCTAGGGCCAGGGTTTCGGAATTTTTCGAAAGAGTTAACGCGGGCTTGGAAAGAAAAGCGCATTTGAGGGAATAGGGGTGGTTTTTAGTGAGTAAGAGGTTGACAAAACCTGCATCCACAAAATAAAAAACAAATAGGTACTTATGTCATTTTATCCAGAGACAAAGTTGAAAGGACCAATCTGTATGTCTGTTATATTGTAAAATATAGCTTATTTCACAGTCGTCCATTGATTCGAAGTGCTAAGGATTGTAAAAGCGACATTGTAAACGGTGGAATTCAATATTTCGCTATTGTGAATACAAAGTTTGAAAATATTGTCGATATGGAATTATTCCAAGTTGTTTTTTTAGGTGGTGGATTAATTATGCTCAGCATTATTGACTAAACAGATTTTTTAAATTTTTGGGCCCGGATTGAGTAGGTGCCTAGTTTAAAACAAACACTGGTACCTACGTCATTATCCTTTTGCCCTTATCTTTTTTTCCATTCAACTCTATTTGTAGTCATCTCATCAATCTCCTCCTTTCAAGCTATCAGTCACACAGAGCATCCAACGTGTCTTCCTCGACTCCTTCGTTCATCCCATTCATACTCAAATCATTCCTCATGACATGTTCCTTATTCCTCTTCACACAAGTCCAAATACAAGTCATCATCATCACTGTCGTCACTGCTGGACATAGGACTCCCCCAAGCATCGCCACATCGACTGGTCCTGTGCATCCTGCAACCAACGGATTACCGCGGCCTTGACCAGATCGTCGGTCCAGCTCGTAAGAGAGAAAACTGACTTCTAAAGTAGAAATACTAGGTAACCATTATAACCTGCCGTGTTTAGACTTAATCGCACAATCTTATCAACCTTCATTCCTTTCAAGTACGTTCCATTGCATAATGTTAAAAGCTATTAGTTAAGGTATGTCGGGAGGGGTTGAGCATAGATCTGTCTTGCCGAACTGCAGTTCTAGAGAGTAAACCGCGCGGTAAAGTCTGTGTATGGTGAATAGTTGATCGTAAACGCGTTTTCCGATCACCCTCGATCTTTGCTCTTGTGGACTAGATGCGTTGCTTTATCTGTGTCAGTATCGAAAGAAAAAAAACAACGATTTGAAATTCGAATGTGTGATGGATGGTGCAACATTGCGCTTTGATGCATTGGTTTTTTTTTGTAGGTGGCCAGTTTTTCTGGCTTACCAACTAGTAACTAGTGCTGTTATACCTACTTATATTTTTAGTAGGTTAATCTCATTTTTAAACATAATAATATATTTCAAAAGTAGGTAAGCTATCAAACAATCAAACTTGACTTAGTTATTTCACCATTTTCTCTTGATATATTTATAAATACGCAGTGTCGCAGCATTGAAAAATTTCGCAAAACGCATTGCTCAACCAGAATGATTGTTTAAAATCCAAGGCAGTTTTAGGTAACTCATGAGATTGCATCAAAGATTGGCAAGCAACGTAAAATATACGCGAAGTCTCTGCAAATGATACATTTCATATTCAAATGTAAACATATTACTAACCATTTTAATATCAATAACTCTGGCTTTTGCTTTATTTATAGCAGGACTCAGAGTTTATATCTGTGCTAGCATTTCAATATTCTACAAAGCAGTGCATTGGTTCCCAATATTTCCAATTTCGTGAATTTCCAAAGTTGCACTCGTTTTGCGAAATGGCCGAAACTCGTTACCTGTCATTAGAATATTATGTCCAATGATTAGTAATGTGACTGCATTGATTATTTGTTACGAAATAATAACAGCAACTAGGTGGCCGACTGTTGGACACGGTCAGTTATACGCAGTAGGTAATCCGCTAAGGTCGTAGTGTTATACAATACACTGGCTAGAACAAAATCGTGATAATTGATTTATTAATTTGTTGCCTTTATCGATTTGCAGTGTGTGAAATCGATTGACAGTTCTAATCCGTTCGAAGTTTGAATTCGTGTCATAGACAAAAATGCAAGTTTTAAAAGTGTGTTACATTTGGACCTTATTATCGTTGCTGCTGTTTGAATGCCTGATGGAAGGTTCTTCTCAAGAAGCCTCGTTTGAATTGCCAGTGCAACTAGTCGGATTTCCATTCATTATTGTCGCTGTCCGACTCACTAACTTCGTGAAGAAACTGTCTTATGCTTTAAATCCAGGTAAATAATTTAGTATTCGCCACGCAATTCGTAGGTATCTGTAATACCTACCTACGAATTTAAAATGTTGAATGAATGCATACTATTATTTACATATATATTTACAACTGTTTTAATAATTACTTACTAACTATATGCGCTAGAAATAAAAACAGAAATGAATGAATGAATTGAATTTCTGTCAAAGGTTTTCAGATTTTTTCAAGGTGTTACTTTTTGAAATGATACGGCCCAAATTAGGGTGAGCTACGGCCTACTGTTTTGGCTGCGAATAAGAAAAAGGACGTCTGTCTGTTAAGTTATAGGAATGTACTGACCTTGTCGCTGTTAAAGCTCAAACTACAGTAAAACCTTAATTTTACAAAGTCATAATCGAAACCTGTTCTGGGAAAAAAGCTAATTTCTATACTCAATCGGAAAATCTTCGGTGTTACTAGTAGGTAATTGCTCAATAATGGTCAGACAACATTTAATAAGTGTGAGTCAATCAACACGAAAAGAAGTTGGTAAATGTTGTTCCTTGATTTTAAAATTGGTGAATTTGGTATCTGTTAATGAATGTAGGAATTGAAGTCCTTGTTTTTAACATACAGTAAGTTGTTAATTATTCCGACCAATGCAATTAATCATAGTGCGTCAATTACTTTACTCTTCCAATTATTTCCAAACAATCAATTGGCCAACATACTTACCTACTAATTATTCAATCACATTAAGTAACTTCAAATCAAGTTTTACAACAGTTAATTGTTGTAAAAAATATAAACAAAGATTCCGTAATACTTTTACTGGAGGCAAAAGTATAACGAGTTAAGATTGATTGACCTACAAAATCATTACATAAAGTAAACCAAAGAGAACGTGCTTGCGTTCCGTCTCACGTACGGAGAGCTTTTGCAGTGCAATCTTAACCGTAGTACTGGCTAGTTGAGAACACCCATAGACCGCGGTCACCGCGCGCGAAAAGAATATTCGATATTTGAATTTTGTAATTTTTATTCATCTGTGGTTACGTTTAGGCGCGAACTGACGTTGCCGGTTATTTTTCTTCTATATACAATCGTTTTTTGTTTTTTAAAATGAAGAGCAGAAATATTATATCATTTGTTATATTGTTAGCACTGTTTTTAGTCAATTTTTGTGATGATGTGCGCAGTCAAGAAAGTAAGTTTGAGTTACCAGTGCAGTTAGTAGGTTTTCCTTTCATAATAGCCAGTGTGAAACTTACGAATTTCCTGAAGAGGTTTTCTTATTCCGTGAGCCCAGGTAAGTGGTATTAGAAGATATAATTTGGTGCGCTTATTTGAAATAAAGTATACCTATAGTTTCACTGTATCGTCCACATTTTAATTGCAAATTGAACCTACCTATAAGTATTTATACAACTCTACGGAACGATAGTTTTAAGCGGCGTTTCAGTTTATTTTTTTTTTAAATTAAGCGTTTAATAAAACAATTAACTTGGAAACAATATTCAATTTCAAAAGTGAGCCGTTGAAAGTATTTTCACGGTATTCCTGACACAAATTCAATTCAAATTCGCGCTGTCGTAATAAGTGGTCAACGAATAAAAACATTGTTTTTGGAAAAGTAGATACTAGAACATTTTTATAGGAATCTACTAACTATCGTCTGTTTCAAAAGATTTTTCTAAATAAAAGCTTTATGAAAAGTGTTTGAAACATAGTTTTTCGCACGTAACATACGTCATGACAAGAGGCAAAATATATAGCACCCCCACTGGTGCAAGTTGCGCTATGATAAATGCTCTTCAGCACTTCTGCGGCCGCGGGATGCTGCTACAAATATTTTTAACACCTAACTTTCATAAAAGTAAAGCTGAATAATGCTCCTTATTTTTCTGTACCTAACAAGACGATGCGAAAGAATATAGGTTACAAAAGAAAAGGTACAAAGGGACGATATAAGGACGTGTAATGTACCTACGTGAATATCATATACTACTACTATACTACAATAGATAATGCTTTTGTCGTCTTGGCATGACTTGGCTATTGTTGGCATAGAAACAAAATTAATATTGAGAAGTGGACTCGACATATGTAACGAAATTAAATAGTTCCAACAAAAACAACCCACAGAAACGCCGCTGACTTTTCCAGTTTTCTCTTCAATTAATTACGTACTTTATTTTGGTCTAGTTTTTCCCGGAATAGTGCCAAGGCTGGCAAGTTAAGCTGCTTAGATTATTCATCCTCTTTGACTTTTTAGAGTCCTCCATTTTTGAGCTCACGTCAAACGAAAACCGTCAGATTTACTTGAAAGCCAAATTGCTATTCGTACGCTAAAAGATTAGGTTTCTGCGCGAGTTTTCATGCAAATAACTGTTACATTTATGTTTCTAAGAAACAATAAAGATCGGAATTTATGAGGTATATGTACACTTGTACAGTCAATAAAAGAGATGTAGGTATACAAGCAGACAGGTATCTTTCAAGCATGTTATGTCGTTTTTAGTAAAATTTTGACGTCACAAGTATAATCTTTCCGCGAAAAATATTACGTAGACGCCTGCATGGCAAGACCATGACCATTCTTCTTCGTGACGCTGGTACGACAACAATTTAGATTTTTGCGTCCCTTATCATTGTCACTTTCACGACATCGTGGTGGTGGCAGCTCATTAGTGCCTTTGGCTGCATGGTATTGTAAAATTAAGTAATTTATTGACAATAGCCTGCTAACCAATCTCTTTTTATATTGTACACCGATTACTTAATACGTGCGTTAGTCGCATCTAACTGCATAATTACGGTCAGTAAATCACCGTGGTTTGTGCGTTGCTACGTTAGTCTGTCACATTAATAACCACCCTAGAACTTAACCAGTCCTTCCACTGTTTACATTACCGATTAAAACGTGAACTACTTGTACATGTTACGTGAGTATCAATGTGGGTCTATTGGCGATTGTTTTGTCAGTGACATGGGGTGCATTTATTTTATACTGTAAGTGTTATGTCCAAATATTGCTTGCTAATATTTAACAAAGTGAAAGCACCCTCTTAGAGACTACACAAAAAAATTACATTCTATCAGCACAATTGCCGAAAAGTCTAAAAAGTTTGGTATTTTTGGTATTGACCGTGAACATGTATGAGATACCCATTAGTTTTGCGTGGTCACTTCCTAATGGTTCCGGACTTCTAACCTACAGACCCTACAGTAGTTCTTAATTCCTTGCAGTTTTTACACATTGAAGCTAAATTAGATGCAATGGGGGCTACCGTTTTCGTGCTCACCATTTGGAGTAAGCATAGCATTAAAGTTGTTATTACGCGCATGTGAACAAAGTTAGAAGGGAAATACTTTATAATGCCGTTATGTGGACGAAAAAAGAAAGACCTACATATTTCCGACAAAAAAGAGTTAAATGCTGTCAGGCTGTTTTAGTAAAATATTCACAAAAATCACAACAAATTAGTAAATAAACTCTTGGCAAAAGCCAACCACCAGTGAAATTTGTTATTTCGAAGACCTCACGCTACACTAGTGCCTTTAGCGGATAATCAAACGAGATAGATAGATTCAGTTTCCGCATGACATCCAATTGTTACCACGTGCTCGAAAAAAATTGTTAAACTTTTTGGTCTCTTCAATATTAAGCTTCCAGGACCAAGTTCTGAGACCGAAGAGGGTTTTAATCAGATATAAACTTTTTTATAGGAGTTAAATGCAGTTTTTAATACCAGTAATTGTTCTTGTGCCTTCTTTCGGAAATACTGGGGAAAAGAAAAAGTTTTGGCTCGAACTGTGTGGATGGTGGCAGAGATAAAGTGCACAAGTAATTAGGACGAAGACACTGGCAATTAACTGGCTAATGGCCATGAGGTGATAAAAATCGTTCGGATAACTTGCCTCTGATAGTTTCAGCGCGACAATTAAGTAAATAGTTTTTTGAGAAATGATTTTTTCATGACGTGTCAAACCTTCATTTTAATGGAATATTTTGAAGTGTGGTGTAACTTATAAACTTACCTATGCTTACACAATTAATAGAATACACCACTGGTATAGTTTTTCTATGCCTAGCATTTTCCCGATTATGTTTCGGTTGGCTTTCAGTTTGTTTAATCCGGATGGATGCAGCTAAATACCAGTACCAGTTTTTAGTACAGACACCAGTACATCAAGCTACTCGAAACAGTCAAATTTTCCCAATCAACCTTGAACCTAATGCATCAGCGATAAAGTTGAAAATCGATTAAATAAATTTGACAGATTGTTCTAGCTTGATGTGCTGGCTTTGTTGTGGAAGTCGCTCCACACAAAGTACAGACACTTTGTGTGGAGCGACTTCCACAACACAGTAACGGAAAAATACGTTTGTTTTGTTCAGTTGTCCTTTTTGCCCTCTTCCGTTTCCACTATTTTATCACGAAAAGCCTCTTACAGATCTTAATCAGCCAGTGATTGCAAATGATAAGATCAGCTCAAGTTTCTTAAGGTAATAAAGTGGAAGCCTGGTTGCCGCAGGACCAATTTGTTTAAGAAATCTGGAGAATTATTACGCCCAGAAATAGCTATGTAGATTGAAAGTAGCTTTGTTATTTTGAATCATCCATTTTGTTAACAAATTCGCTTTTGAATTCACACTTCATCACATTCCGTGTTTACAATTTAATTCCGTTGAACATCGTTTATCATTTCTCATCTTTTGATTTCAATATCCTGATGATGATTGAGTGAATTGTACTTTCATTAAATTTCAGACGATTTAGATTATTTGGGTTTCATAATACTCAATATTTAAAAAAAATATTAATCGTAATATAATAAAAATAAAAGTTTAGTATAATGTGGACATTTTTATCTAATGTATGTCAATTTAATAACGCGGTAATATACGAGTTAAGGTTTGTTGTAATTTCGAAAAGTGGGCATTTATCTTACATAAGCTTTTGCCCGCGACTTCGTACGCGCATATCCCGTTTTTTCCCATTCCCGTAGGAATTCAGCGAAATACCCAAGGAACCTACATGCTAAATTTCAGCTTTCTACAACTAGTATAGTTTCGACTGATGTTCGTTGTCTGTCAGTCACTCAGTCAGTCGCTCATCAGTAACGGAAGAATTTTTATTGATATTTATTGATTGTGCGACTACGTCTTTTACTATTGTCAAAACTGTCTTGTACCTACTGCTGCCGCTGATGTATTACAATTCCGCAAAAGCCTACAACTGATAGAACTTCGTTAAAATTTATTTAGTCGATAGGTCGACTCTATCGGTTGCGAATACTTTTCTCAGCGGGTGTGCGTGATATTGCCCACGTAGCTAACTTGATGGACGTAAATTCACCATGATGTAATGTCAAACGTGTCTGCTGTCTTAATGATGACCTGTCGATTATTCGATCTCGCAACTGTGACGCCATCGATCGATGACGTAGTATCGTTTTAAGTTACGCGAAATGTTCGTGAGTTGAGAGTTTTAGGGGCTTTACTCATGAGGTATGCTTAATCAAAAGTTTAGACTTGTGGCTATAATATTTTTGATATCCTTTGAATTAAATCACGAAATAAGTATACCTAAGTACCTACCCCATATTGATGGTATTTCGTTTTTTATTTTACGAAACTACTTGGTGTTGTAAATTTAAAGCTTGAATAGCCTATAATTTTCCAATAGAATACTGAAGATAAGGTACCTACCTGCCGGTAGCCAAAGGTACTCATGATACCTCAAAAAACGAAATATACGTTTTCATGATTATCATCATCAAGGAACTTAAATCTCAATAATAATTGTGTTTTGGTATGTCCTCCTCGATCATTTATATTATTATCATTTTCAACTTTCCAATTCATCTGTTTCAGCAACCTATCGGTCCCGCAACCGTCGGGAGCTGACTCTGGCTAGTGATCCAGAGTCCTTCGATGTCACCGAAGTGGAGAAGTACATCGTTGGCGAGTTCGGTGCGCGCGCATGCATCTTCGAGCGCGTTTGCGCACACTATGCGACGAGGGCTCAAGCGCAGCCTCGTCCGCAGTTCGACTGGCCTGATGTTTTCAGGTATTTATAAAAACTACTATGACTTATCAACATACATAGTTTCGCCAAGCTGTGTTGCAGTGGCCATAGCTGTCAAAGAACCGACAACCGGTAGATCAAACGAGTCCTAGAATCCCTTAACTTGGTGGACAGACTTCGGTTAGAGAGGCCTATATCCAGCTGTGGACGGACGATAGGTTTTGTTAACTAACTATGCTCTATAAGTTTGGCATTAATAGGGTTCAGAAAATCTAGACTTTAGTTTGCACTAAGGTAATGGTCTAAATTGTTCGATAAACATTGTCAAGTAGGCCATAAAAATATTTGTTCTGTGCGGGAGTCGAACCCGCGAAACGCAGCGCAGCAGTCAATCGCTCAACCACTGCGCCAACCGTGTCGTCATTTTTTTATATTTATATTATAGTGATCATTTCGCCCAGAGTTAAATTACTTATTCCCCATCAACACATTCAATCGATACAGGAGATTTTCAAAGACTCCAAACGATGGAAAAGTGAACGATGTCCCCCGCGAAAATTATAAGTTAATACTTCTCAAGTACTTTGTAGAACTTAAAAACGGCTGCGTACTTTAAGTTGAAAAGTTTGTCAAATAGAGTTTGGGTTCGATGTTCAAAGAATTTTTCGTCCACTTTAATGTTCGTTATTTTTATTTGGTTGTGAAACCTATTTAATGTTTTGAAGTATTTTAGTAAAGTATATTTTTTCCTAAAATAATGCCGCAGTTTGTGATAAAATCGGAAATAAATATTTGCACCTTTGGCAGCAGACATGTAGGTAACCGTCCTGAGGTAGATTAAAATACTTTCTGGATAGGTTACTGGAAATCAGTGCTCATAAAAAGAAAGCGAGATTATGGCTACTCCTTTAGAACGAGCTCAGATTTAGTGACTAAACGTCTTTGCCTATAGGCTATTTACCACAGCGAGTTATTAGTACGACTTGTTTAGTGTTTGCGGATCCATAAATAGAATAAAATCAGGTAGAAACTTATACCAAAGTCTTTTCCGATGACATTTAGCCGAAAATGCATTTTTATATCATAAATGATACCTATCCTTAAGTTCCTTAAGTTTGCAATATACAAATTTTAAAGCTTTGGTGTACTCATTGTTGAGAAGCCTTATAATAAATAAATACTTTAAGATACAATGAAACAACTAGTTTTTCAGTAATATTTCGTTAACGATAAGTTCCGAGTTGTTTAGGGCTCGATATAATTATAAAGGTCGTCTACAGCCCTCCTACATATAAAATTCAGACCCTTTACTACACCCCTTTATTACCAAACGACCTTGACACGTCGGTCCATCGCTCCATCGGTCGCGGAGTTTCTATGAATATTTCATAACAGTTGATTCAAATGTTTTCAATGCCACGTCCAACTGTGAGGAACCGGGTCAGTGGTCGGCAGTGTTTCGTACAAGAATGCAGCAAAGTGTGTCCAGCGGTCGCAAGTGGGACATTGATGTAACAGTGTACGCAACCGCGCGGGTCATCGCCGCTCAACGCTCGCGTAGTCACCCAGCCATGAGGATTGTACGATGTTGCGAAACTTTTTTGCTAACCGTTTTTTTGCTGTTGAATATTTATTTTGTGATATTTTTTGCTCATAATGATGTGGGTTTAGAAATAGTTGCTGTGTTTGTGAATTTTTTAAGTTTAATTATGAATAAAATGCTATGCTTTCACTGGGTACAGTAGTAGAGTAAACGTAACTAAAATATTAAATGAGTATATTGCAAAAACTAATTTTAATAACGGGTAGAGTATTTGCAGAATTAAATAAACAACGTGTTTTGTTTGGAGTTTTTGTTTCAGTAGTTTATAAAAATAATTTATTTAGGGATTAGGCATTATATCTAACTAATCAAGAGTTATTTAGGTGGCAAATTTTACTATTGGGCCATGGTGATAAGGAAACTACTTCAAAGTAAAACAAATGCTTAGTGTAACTATTTGATTTTTTTTGCTTGTTGGTTTTAACACTTTAAACAAAAACCATCAATTTCAAACATTATTTTTGGTTCAATCAGCTGCTATTGAAAAACAGCACCCCTATAGTGATTTTTAATTAAATTAATATGAATCAATCAATGATCATTTTTAAGTCACCTAAATTTTTTTTTCAATTTCCATCTCATAAATCATAAAATTTTCTCCAAACTGAGCGAGGCCCAAGCAGTCGAGTATATTATCTTTGTGTATGCAGGACTAGCGTCTACTTTACGTTCGACGTCCGAGGTGAGCCGCTATTATGCAACACCGTAAAACACTTTCACTGCCCCAATCCTTCAAACGAAAACGCACCTTAACACTAGGAAATAAAGCTCAAGTAAAACAACAGTTTGTAATGTTTCCCTGCATCTTAGATTACATTGAAATATCACACTTAGACTTTTCATCTTGAGTCTAAAATTATACTGTATGTTTTTTACCGTGGTACAGCATTGTCAGGTTGGTGGTTTACCACAGTCGGAGATTGCTACGGAGATTCAGTTCCGTATTATCGCATCATTCGAGATCTAATAGCTGTTATTTATTTAAATAACTTGCAGTTTCCTTTTGTTTGGATAGGCTCGTGAACTTGGAATGAGAAAACGATTCCCGTATGCACAAAACGTTTTGGCAATAATTTCATTGTGTCTATAGCTTAAGTCTGTGTTTCGTGATAATTGGGGGCATTTAAGTCAAGAGTAAATAAGTTACTACTAGGCAAGCGTGATCCATCGAAGACCAAATTATGGCTTGCCATCAGGGGCCCAATTCTACTAATATTTAAAGGCTACAATTTAAATGCGTACCAAGTAAAATATGTTAACTTCAAATAAACCCACTCCATATCGAGGTGCCTAAAGAGAGAAGTTTTAAGTTCCAAAATAATTATACACTCATCAGAATAATTGTACGTGTTGTATTTATATTCTTTTTGCCTACAAAATGTATAAATGCTCACCAAATCTTGTTTTGAATAACTTCTACTAGGAGAACTTGGATGCAAAAGCAAGCTAAGCGAACTCGGTACTTGGGGCACCCCGACTCGGACAGGTTAGGTTAGAAGGGGATGACGGGGTCTAGTGAGCGAGCGCAGCGAGCTAATCAGACCCCGCTACCCCCTTCGTGGTTGTTTTTTTTTAACCAAAGAGCTAAGCGGGGCTCCAACTTTGCCTTTTGGTGAGCATTCATCCATTCTGGCAGGTATTTCGAATTTTTTAGTAATAAAATAGGTAATTTTCTGGTAGGCGTTTAAACACAAGCTAAATTTAAACAAAGTTCGCACCGCATCTCAGTCGCAATCTGTCAAAAAAAACCTCCATTTGCCTAGATTTTTGACAGATTTCGACTGAGATGCGAATGCAAACGTTGCTTAAAAATCTGTTCTTAATAAAGTATTTTGATGATTAATGAAGTCAATTCATTTATTTCAACTAGACCATTAAAAGGCACTTTTGAACGTCAAATTTACAGTTTAAAATTAAAATATAAGTGACTCTAGTTGTCCATTCGCAAAAAGTAGATTCTTATGGAGAAGAACGGACAAGAAACTCCATAGTTGCTCCATGATTAATACTAGTCCACAGGTGGACGTAACTGACCAAGTATCCACTTTGTTAGAAATACCATCGTAACAAGGATGGGAAGTCATCAAATGACTTCTTCCGCTCTGGGTGGAGCGGAAGGGCGTGTCAGACTAAAATCCATCCGTGTTCCTTCTAAAGCCTTTTCTAACGATTTCTGCAACCCTTGCAGATTGTAACGGAATCTTAGGACACCCTTGGCTAATATAATTCAGGAATATGATGGTTGATTTTTATAAGATAGAATATACTATACGTTTTATAACTTTCATGTGACTGATGATGAAGTTAAACGTACTTTGATTCTACTTAGGTAATCGGAACACGAGCGAGAATTACCTAGGTCTTAATTACATATAGATTTCAATGACTTTCAGCTTATTTGTCGAAGTTCATTTGATTAGAGGTCTTCTTTAAAAATTAAGGGTAACTAAGCCTCCAATGTCCGTCCGTCTGTCTGTCAGCGAGCTGTATCTCAAGAACCTTGAAATGTTCACAGTAAGAAAGAAAGAAAGAAAGAAAATTGCATTTATTGGCACAATAATAAAATAATAATAAAAAAATAAATTAAAAAATCACCTTACAAATAGAAAATATCAAAACTTAAGTACATATAGCAATATTGTGCCAAAAGGGCCTCAGCTCAGCATAATGTTAGGTGGCAACAGTAGTTATTACCACCTAACGCTGATTTTCAGCTGCAGCCCACGGGTACCATACGCTCGAACGCGCAGTAGACATATAAATAAAAAATATTAAAAAGTAAAAAAAGTGAAGTGATAGGTTTGGAAGTGGTACTTGTAAACATAATAAATATATTATGTAAGTAATGTAAAATCAAAGTGAAGATGAGAAGTGTAGAATGAGCTAGGTATTTTACAATTAAATAAATAGTAAATGTAAAAAAAAAACAATAATAAACATCAAAATTGATAAAATAGAAATTATAAAAAAAATCATGTCAGAAATTCAAATAAAATATATACCTATCTAATAAAAAAAAATAAAAAAATTAATTAAGCAACAATATTATCATAAAATAAAATCTGATCCATATTAAAAATTCAGTCATTCAGTCATTGAAATGATATCATTAAAAATAAAATAAAATATTTTGTGTAGTAATAAAAGGTAAGAATAAAAATTAAACTATGACTCGCAAATCAACCATTTAGTAACAGCGAGGTGGCAACTGGAGTGGAGATCAAAAAGCAGATGTGGTACATCGAGTATGCTCATTTTGTTTTTGGTGTTGAAGCAGAAACTCCTTCAGCTTTACCCTAGTGTGTACTTCTGTTGCCGCTATAACAACAAATAATAAAAATAAAATAAAATTAAAATTAGAGGAAATACAAGAAACGTGCTTATTTCGGTTTATGCTAGGGAACCCCCACGTGTGAGAGTCCGAGTCGCACTTGACCGGTTTTCTTCTTTCTATAGCTTTTTTATGTCCATTTTAAGTCAAATAAAACTTTCTTAATGATGCCTTTGAACTTAAATTTCAGATTCTACAAACGTAGACTCTAATATCACCTATTGCTACCAAAGCTAACTTTTCTACCAGTTTCAAACAAAGGCTCATTTCTGAGAAAACCTTTGTAAGGTTTCATGAAAACAGCTGCGGTAGTGTAACTCTGCAATAAACTCTTATTTTTGTATGAAGTTAATCACTTAGTTGAAGTTTGCAAGGGTTTTAACTAGCGAAGTAGCGACGGAGTGCAAATGTGTGTCAGTTTTTGTTTATTACGACGCCGACCTGTTTGTGGTTTTAAGTTGGTTTAAAAGGAAAGGGTTTTTCTTGTACCTGTTCTGTGTATTAAAATGTCGGGTGTAAGTAGCACATTGGGGTTTCCGATCTCTATACTGGAATATAATAGATAGGCTTTGTCTACGCACACCGACCGGTCTGCTGGCAGTCTAGGGTCGTTGTGTAAAATGAAGTTGATTGACTGATTGGTCTTGTGGTTTAATAAGCTACTGATTGTCATAGGGTCCTGCCGAGTTTTTACCGATTACTGGTATTTTTTTTCCAAAGCCCATATTCAACCGAGTGTATGTTTGCGACTCTAGAATGATCGTTTTTATTTTCTTCCTTATTTATAAATAAAATCGAATCACATGATTACTTGAACTTTGATTAATAGATTCTGAATTTAATTTCTCTATAAAAATGGTTTTAAAATGTTTATACTAATCATATGTTTACAAAGTAATTTCAAGTGATAACTTCTTATGGGAGGGTACACCGCTTCGTAACGTAACGCGTTACGGCGCACGTCTGTCTGGCTTCCCTTTCTCTCACGCATACGTCAGCAGTAGGCAGGCTCTTCCTTTCACTCTAACCCACAGCGCTAGTCGTATTTCGAACAGACGCTTCCCATATTAAATAGTTCAACTTAGATTAGTTTAAGTTATCACTTCTGTCGGGCGTCCCGAGACGCATTATTTTTTTATAAACTAAAACTGTTTTTGTTTTCTTATTTTCAGCCAGTACAAACGGTCTCCAGACCAGGCCAAAGAGTTCTACCTTCTGAGTGTGTTCATGGGAGACATCGTGGGCTCACCACAACTGTGCCACCAGCTCGGCAAGCGCAGGAGTTGTGACAGCCAGCAGTATGGAGTAGCGTAATAGTACTTATTGAGCCCACTGCCCCACACTCTCTGGGAGTTTGAGGCAATGATTTTATAGTTAGAGCTCCGAACGTTTGACATCTCAGTTTGTTTACGTGTTTTATCTCAGGGTAGCCAGCTAGGAAACACCGACCTCATCTAGTTTAAATTATCAATTTTTTAATTTTTTATTTGACATGGGTTTGCTCTTGACTCTAGTCTAGGTCATAGATGACAGAGACAAAGTCGACGATGGAGCAAGCTTACCCAGAAGAAGCCTGTTCACTCTAATTTTGAAGAGATTAGGGTCGTATGCGTTCGGAAACACATAGGCAGGCAGAGAGTTCCACTCCTTTGCTGTGCGCATTATAAAAGACGTTTGGAAATGTTTAGTTTTATAATCACTTGAGAAAGTGTTTTTCTAATAATAAATGCAAAATAAAATATCATTTAACCATGGCTTGCTACCAATTGATTAACTTGTTCATAGCCCTAACATTGAATTGGAGCTCTATTTTATGTAAATAAAAATATTAGTTAGCGAATTTAATTTAACTAGTTTTAAAGTATTTTAGGTACTCTCAATGGGTTCGATTCCCTATGTCGGGCAAATGTGTAATTATAATTATAATCAAATATACTTTCAAGTTACAAAATTCTTAGGAGGTTATTTTAAGAGAAACGATTGATTCTCACAATGTTACTGATGTCTAACTGTATGTCCTATGTATTGCTAATGTTACTTTATTATTAAATGTTTAATTCTTGAATATTTAATTGTTCCACGTAGATATCCACTTAAATGTGTTCACATGTGTAAAAGTTACCTTTTGTTAGTTTAAATTATTTAGGAAAAAAAAAAACATTAGAATCGACAAATTATTTTTAACCGTTAAAATAATACCACATCAATATATCGTGATGATAATTAAGTTACATAAAACGTTAGTTAGTTAGTCGTTTATTTTTTATACTTAGATTAAGTAGTTAACTTTTAAACTTAAGTTTAAGTTAACGCGCGCATTAAAAGTTACCTATTTTGTGATTTAATATTTTATATACTTAATAATCTTTGGTTTACTTTATCACTTTGTTCTTACCTATTTTTTATTTCTTATAAGTGGATTGGTATTACTAATGTAACTAATTATAATTAATAATCTGGTGTTATCTAAGTTATCTACCAAATACGAATAGAGTATTTGGGCCATCCTACTATTCGATTGCAAATTGAAACGTAGGTTTAGATAAACGACTGCGTCAACAAAGAAACAACATTGTTACCATACAAAGTCAAAGTCAAAACATTTATTTCAAATAAACCATTAACAGGTACTTTTGAATTGTCAAAGTCAGTCCATCAAAAACATGAAGCTATTTGCACGTTTCAAAGCACGTTACAAATATACGTACCTACGTATTAAATGAATTAATTACAACAGGTTCATAAAATAAATTAACTTTGAAAATTATGTATTAAATAGGTGCGTGCAGTTTTTATAAAATTAAAAATCTAATAATGATAATTACATCTTTCACACAGGAACAAAAGTTCGTCGAATAGTAGAATGACCCATCTTAGAGTAGGTATTTCTGTATTGTGTATTTTACAAACGACGTAGTGTCCTAGATTATATTAAGTTTTTTAATCCAGTTCTAAGGCCCACTTACTGCACGAATCCCTAAATGCATTTAACGCTAAATCTATTTTAAAAAAAACATTCTAACTCTGTCATCTTGGAACTTTTAATAGAAATAGAACGACAATTTAAATTCGTTTAGCATAAATATATTTAGTCATTTGTGGTGTTCGTGGGCCATAATAGCGCAACCAGAGGCTAATAATAAAATTTATTATTATGTTCTTATGTAAAACTTCATGCGAACAGAAGATTAGATACAAATAAAAAAAATATTCCTTAAAGACTTCTGCAGATAGGTAGGTGCGACGTGAAACTACGACAACGATGCTTGACCCGTTTTCTTTAAAAATAATGAACATGATAATAAAGTTGCTCTATCGACAAAAAATTGTATGAACAAACGTCGTCGCAACGTTGGAGCATTTTCTCGTTGCACCTGTCTGCGGGAGCCTTAACTTTAGACTAAACTTTTGTAATGAAATGAAAAATGAATTTTTTTTATTGACAGATTAACATACAAATAGCATACATAAATAAGAGTAAATAATAAAAAAATAATGGTACAATACTACATTAAATAAGTTGTAATACCAAGACAAACCCTGGTTTATAATAATTATAAAAATGAGCATGTTTCTTAGTTTAAATAGGTAAATATATTGCATAAGACTTTAAAACCCGTGAATTCTTCCATTTAGTTGCCACAGGATAATGTGCAATTAATACAAAATGAATTCTGTTTTTTTTGGTTTATTATCGCAGTAAGGTTTTTTTTTTAAGTTCTATAGATTTTGTTGTGAATGTGAAAATGTAAATAAGTTTAACTTGTTCAATTAATCTATAGCTGAGTTCGATAAACTTAGAATAGTTTAGTAAGTTCTGAATGAAGAACTTTACAGTTGTATTTCTACTTTTATATCTATTATATTTTAAGCAACCACAATATTTTTGTAAGAAAGTAGGACTAGTCAAAATAAATAATAAAGAAAACCCGTCCATTTTATTTATCCACTGTACAAAAACTTACGACTTTTAGAAGTTTTCCTTCAGCCTAATATGTGATTTATTTTGAATACTGACAGACTTTGTAGGGGCTAAAGACGCCCATTCTCAAAGAAAGGTCAGGCTATGAGTCTCCATCGACCCTTTAACCCTTGATTTGTAGCTATCCTCTTAGTTCAAGAGTTTATTTAGACCCAAAAAGATCAAGCCGAAACTACAAATTTTAATTTAGGTAACATACATGTTTAGGGTTCAAAGAAAAACCCATTTTAATCTGAAGGCTTTTGGGAAATTGCATTTTAAACGAAAATGTGGCTTTCTCCTATGAAGGGTTTCTGATGAAAAACTACAAAAATAAAGCACTGGGTACCCAAATTCTGGGAAGAACCCAACCCAAGAATTTCTACCTTTCGCAGTAACTGACCGACTCCTTAAGAGGTCATGGAGTCGTGAAAATTTTCAATTATAGGCATAGGTTTTATCTTCATAATTGAAATAAATTTGTTAAGTACTTCTGGACATCAACGACTTAGTCAGTGATTTCTCCAGGCGTCTTTTGTATGCAAAGTTATACAAAAGAACTTCCGCAAAGTAGTGATCAGTTTGTAAAATTAATAGGAAGTACCTACCGATATATCAGTTTTCTCCGTTTTTCCTGACACCAGTCTTGCCAAGGAGTATCCGTGTCACCCAGTTAATGGGTTGTGGAGGTCTGGTAGGCAGCAACTCCACGTATAATACTGATATTGAGCTGAATCCAGTTTGACTGGTAGCCGACCTCAATATAGTTGGGAGAAAGCTAGGCAGATGATGATGACCAACAATGTTTGAAATATGATTTGAAGTGGATCATTTGTCAAATTCTGCTTTTACTACTTTAAAACTTTTCAAAATTTTCAAACTTTGGCATTAAAGTAGGGTTTGACACGTCAACACCAAATACTGAATTCAGAAACCGAACCTCAGACTGATACTTTAAATCTATCACTGACGAACATCACTATCCAACCAAAAACAGGTAATTTTTATTACTCCAGTCCGTTCCGATAAGGAATAAGGTCAATTGTTTTCAAGTAGGTAAGTACTCCGAAACATCAAAGAGGCACATGTCTGGGAATAAAATTTGCAAATGTACCGGAAAGGGCGGGCCATTTCCGCGGACCCAACATGGCCGTCCATCCGGCTGGACATAGCGTTAATCATGCGGTTACGTTTTATTATTTTTGTAGAATTTTTACCTACTTACACATTTAACCTTTTCAACGCCATTGTCACGTATACATAAAAAGCGTGCCCTGTACGCCAAAAGTCACAAATATGTGACAAAAAGTACGGCGTATTTGTGGCTTCGCGTCGGGAAAACGCCGATGCGTTTATGCTCTGGCGTTCAAAAGGTTAAACTTAAAATATTGTGAAGATGCAACATTGGTTACATCTTTGTTTGTTTTTTTACCTACATATTAATTGTAAAACTGTAAAAGGTAATCTCTGGAAGTACTGGTACGATTATTATTATTTAATATTGTCGGTCACAGGAGCGAAGCTACGCTATATATCTAGAACTAGTAATAGTATTATTACGGAATCACAGTTTGATTTAAATATGGGAAATAGATACCTATTGAACACAAATTACAGTGCCTTTGAATTCTTCTAAGAAGTAGATAAACTACTGGTGTGAACCGTTGATAGAGCAAGATAGGCCGTCTGCCCAATCTCGAGTAGATTGGGCAGACGGCAGTAGGTATGCGAACGTTCAAAGTACTTACTTTTGTTACTGAAAAAATAACTGGGGGATCTATGATCTTGGACTATGAGCGTTGGAACCTGAGCAAGAACACCGATCTAGAAAATTATGGTTTGGTTTTGCCATTGTTACAAATTTCTAAACAGGCTGTCATATAAATAAGCTACCACTAAGTTGTAAGGAGGCTGACAGCATTATAGTAAGTTGGTATCAGAAGGGCAACAAATTTGTCAAAAACTGACATTATTGTCACAATTTCGGGACAGGTGTTGTTTAATAAAGCAGAGAATGTATGAAATATACGTACAAAGTTGTAGAATTGTCAGATTGTCACTTGTCACCAGTCAGTTTTATAAATAGGCCCCAGGCAATGTGCAATCGTGAAATCGTGATTCATTTTGTGAGACACTTCTCTTTCTTTCGTATGAAAGAAGTGGAATATGATAAGACTAGTATTCTATAAGTCCATTTTCCTTTCTAGTGTCTATTGAAGTATACATTGTGCTGACAAGAGAACATAATAAAGTCACCAAAAAGAATATTCCGATAGTACCTGATAACGACATCTCGCGGTAGTGTAGCAAAACTAAGAACTCAGTGGAGGTGAAAGTGTGGCTCACTTTGCTCGTAGCATCACTGTGTCTGTTAGTGGACATTCGTTCCTATTTCTTCCGCAAGGTGGCGCTATTTTTGTACCACATTCAGTTGCCATTTAGTTACATAAAACTCTGCTAGAGGGCGCTACTATTATAACATAATGTTCTCTACAGTCACGTTAACTAAAGTAAGAGAAGTAAGTTGAACCTGCCAAACAATAAGGCAAAATAATATTAGGTTACTTTGAATTTAAACTGTCGTTCATCAACATCATTTCAGCCGGAAATCTTCCACTGCTGGACATGGCTTCTCTCAATCGTTGCCCCACCAACCGATTCCATATCATTATAGCGGTCACCAAGGCATCCGTGCACCTCGAGGAAGGCCTATTTACCAGATCCTCCCAAAACCTATCGGTCCCTATGGCCTAATTAACGCTATCGTTCTCAAAACAAAAACTAGCCATATTTTGTCGCAATAAGACGATAAAATGCAAATTCCTAACCTCCTAAGAACTACCAATTTAATAGATACAGAGAAATGCATGGCCTACTTAAACCCACGACAATAATGACGTTAAATTAAGTTAATTTTGTGCTTCACCTTGACATCTGAACATCAAATTTTATTCTGATCATAAAGGCCCAAGAAAGTGAACATTAAACTTTATTAACATAGTGATATAACTAGTTACTAAAGAGTTATTCAAATTTAATTATATCAACAATAAATTAATGCTATATTTTCGTTTCATTAACTTTAAAAGCTATTAATAGGCTGGTATGTTGTTGCAGAATTCTAGGATATGCAAACACTGTTTTTATGTGCAATTTATTAACATATTTCACAATTAGGTAGCTAGGTACATAGAGAGGCCTACGGGTAGCGAGCGTTGGGTGGCTCGCCATCCAATCAGAACCAGCCGGTCGATTCGAAGTGATCACGAGGTGAGCTGTCAATCCATATAATCAAAATAAAATGACAGCTCACTTCGTGATCACTTCACCTAAGCCTTCATTTCGACATGTTAAAAGAATCGACCGGCAGACCTGGGACGACAGTAACAGTCTGATATTCCGTTAAAAAAGGTACATAGGGAGGAGAATATTTGACCGATTAGTTCGACACAAAAGTGTTTGGAATGATACGGGAGAGGCTTTTGCCCAGGCGTGTGGGACACTATAGGCTACTTAAAATACTTTAACTTATAATTGCACTTTATTCAGGAATAAATGTGAAATATCTGGAATCAAGAAAAATTGTTTGTTTATCATAAAAAGTTGTGAATTCGAACTTTCTTACTCCCATTTTGATAGTTTATAGGTTTATTTTGGTCACACCAGAATTCAAAGCAGGACGCAGTATATTTTTGGAGAAAAGAGGTCCTTCCTATGGAATTTTCCATCCGTGCAATAAATCAAATAAAGCAATTCACAGCCGATAGGTCGCCAAATTAGATCTGCCCTCGAGGCATTCTATATAATTTCCAATTTTCCACGGAAAAGTACCTACGATTTGCTAAAATTGTTTTTGCCTTCCATTTTTAACGCCAAGTTTTTTCCGAACATACACAGGGTATTTTATTATAAATAGTCGTATGCTTTTTTAGGAGCTCATAATCAAAAATAACAGCCGCATTGGTCGATTTTTGTGAATAAGCAACGTTGACAGATGTTGGTTCATTGATGGGTTATTCCTCCATGCCTCGGTAGGAACGTAAAATCGTTGAACACGGCAATCAATTTTAAAGATTCGATCTCAACATAATGAAAGAACAGGCAAGGCAGATTAACCCCAGGGGCTACGGATTTCTTCGAAAGAGTTATCGCAAAGGGCACGTTAGAAGGAACACGGTGGGCTTAATAGACTGAGATCCCAGAGCTGACAGACCTCCCTTATTTCCTCACTAACAAAATATGCGGAATAGAGTAGTGTTAGTATGTAATTTTTCTTTGTTATGGATCTAAGGTATTTCAGGAGTCAAGGAGGTAGTGTTGCATCCTTCCAAATCCTGGCAGACTTAAGCTTTCGGTATTTGCACTAAATAAACTAAGCCCAAATTTCAGCCTTGTGAATAGGATCTGTGATCTGTGGCGCCCAGCTCTAGACTAATTCAATGACTAATCAGTCGTAAAAATATTATTTAATTACTGATTATTTAACAATACTCTGTAAAACATATAGAAAAATCAGCACCCAGACTTTAAAAAAAGTGATTATGGCTTTAGCACCTGATACCTGGAAATTGGCCGTCGACCCAAGCTAGCAGGTATGCGTATGTTAAGGGTGCATACTAACACTACTCTATCCCACACATTTTGTTAGTGAGAAAATAAGAGAGGTCTGACAGGTTTGGGATCTTAGTCCATATGTCAGTAAGAGTCTGACACTCTCAAAAAACAAAAGGTAGATTGATTGACTCTTATAATGTTTTATTACTAAGTGCCTGACTTTCTAGGTTAAAATGAAGTGCTAATTAGAATTCCTTAGAAGAATAATATTCAACTTCATTTGCAATCGAATCAAGAGTGAGAAATAATAGGAAATACTTGCCAACACATTATCTAGGCCTAAACCTACGTCAATAGACTAAGAGGTGTGTCAACAAATGCTAAAACTAATCGTTTTCCATACTAAGTTCAGAATTTGTAATAAAGGTCACACGAATATGTATAAGATGCAACTTATTTGCTTGTTATGAAACCTGGAGAAGGTTTCCTAGCTTTGACATAAGACAACCTAGAAAGAATACTCCTTTTTAAGAAGGAAATCGTCAAATGACTCGTTTCGCTCTGGGCGGAGCGGAAGGGAGTGTCAGACTCTTACTGACTAAAACCCAACCGTGTTCCTCCTAATGCCCTTTGCGTTAAAGGGCCGCGATGACTCTTTCGAACAAATTTCGCCCCAGGAAGTGTTATTTGTCAATTCATCATCATTAACATTACAGTACAAATATGTACCCGTACATTTCTGAACATAGGCTTCGTCAAAGTGTCGCCACGTCGACTAGTCTTATGCATTACGCATTCAGTGGATTCCCGGAGCCTTGCACCAGGTCATCGGTTCATCTCGCGGGAGGTCTTCCAACACTGCGTCTTTCGCTACGCTGTCACCAGTCCAGAACTTTCCGGCTTCATCTACCATGTGTTCTGCGAGCAATGCGGCCTGCCCACTGTTAGGTACTTAAGTTGGCAATTAAAAAAACACAACAGCTGAAAACCATTTACAGCTGTGCTTGGTGACATTCAATAAGCCATCGTTAAAATGATTTTGGTCTTTATTTTAAGGAACTAGGTGTTTAAATCCAGCCCATCAGTATCACAAACAATAGAGATGACTTTGTCATTAATACATATTCGTTAGTGAGGTATTTATAAAATAATCATAGCTTTCTTAAGTAAAGACCTCCTACATAGACCTATTGTCAATATACTAATATTTATTTTACATAGCCTGTATGTCTGTTAACACTTAAAGTTATCGATATAATATAAAATATAATTATTATATCTATGATTACGCAACATTTCAATATTGACATTATCATCTTACATTATTTGCAGAATCATCCATTCTCCAACGCAAATTTAGACCATAGTTGGCCGGCTGAGTCTAAAACCGGTTGCGTAGCTAAAGCTAAGCTAAGTGGGGTAAGCTGAGCTCGTCGAGTTGATGTAGTTTATGATACAGGTATTGCAGTTTGCACTCAAGAATGAAAAATGACCTAAACGACGCAAGCTATGCTAAAACGGTCCTATCTTAGATTTTGATCTCCAACCTGCCGAATTCTGCACTTGTTGCAGCCTTGTTTTTGTAAATTAATTAACAAGTTTTTACGAAACTTGAAACGCACATGCCAAATACCTTGGTCTAAAATGTTAGTAGAGAAGTATTTGAAAAAAAAAATGAGAGAAAGAGAGACTGATTTTTCAGTGTCAATCGAAAATAAAAATGCTCGCACGGTTTCACACAAAATCTTAATAGAACAATCCTCCAATCAATCAAAGTAGATCTCCATCCGCTCCGTGCACATCGCAGCAGTGGACGGTCGACTTTACTTAGTGTCGAACCACTTCAAGTTGATACTCGTGAACTAAATTATGTATGGAACAGACGTCACTGTTTGGTAACAACACTAACAACTTAGATCGCGGATAGTAAAAATAGCAATAAATTAGAGATGTTACTAGTGTTTCATAACTTTATCGATTTTGAAATGACTCCTTAAGAAATTATGTTATTGATATTAGTGTATGATACTATTGCTTACTTCAGATATTTATGTAAAGTGTGCTTCCGAAGTGATTGCTTTGGAAAATAATTAGAATGGTGCCAAACTTTGGATATTGAGTGCATATTGAAAAAATTGTAAATACAGACGAATTTATAGTCGTTTCCTAAGCCCTGGCTGGAGGGGTTAATATTTATATTAAGTCGCCACAGGCAAGTATGGTTAAGCAGACGGCAACCTCATAGGTTGAACTGCGAGAGGCAACTCACAAAAAATAAATCGTTTTCTCATTTGACATTTATGTTACAACTAAATAGAGCAGTCATATTCAACCTTTTTTCTTCCTGGGCCACAAATAGCTTCTACGTTAAGCATGATGAGTCGCAATAACCAAAAACCAAGTAAAAAAAACTGTACTTTAACAGTATTAACATGAATTTGTGACAAAATGTTACATTTCGGTAAATTTTCAACATGCTATTGCCGTACCTATTGCCACACAGCAAAGCTTGGCGAGCCACAGGCAGCCCGTGGGCCGCAGGTTGAGTATGTGGTGAACACAATTCGTAATTATCTTAAGTTTTTTTATTCGACATAAGAAAAAATGCTCCAAATGTCTTAAGTCGGACAGTTACACTTAAGGGCTTGGTCAGGATTGGACGATAAAAATCTGTGGTCGACACGCAAAAGGTTAAATGCTTTTTAGGGTTCCGTACCCGAAGGGTAACCAACGGAACCATAGTACTAAGCCTCCGCTGTCCGTCCGTTCGTTTGTCTGTTAGCGGACAGTATCTCAAGAACCGTAATAGGTAGACAGTTGAAATTTTCACAGAATGTGATTTTCTATTGCCACTATAACAACGAATAATAAAAATTAAAGTGGGCTCCCATACAAGAAACGTTTCGTGTGAGTGTCCGACTCGCGCTTGACCGAATCTTGTAAATTTCAGCTTCTTATACCATAATTAATATTTGAAAATAAGTTTTGATGTTGACAGATGTTACTGCCAATGGATTGTATTTTTTAATCGTAAATATAACATTACAATATTTAACAACACGCTAAATTAATGACTTAACTGGAGGCTCGTGATAGAGTGACGTTCTATCAGCAAAAAGTCTAAATGGGATGGACTTGCGCTGCTGAAATCTATACTTATATTAATAAAGCTGAAGAGTTTTTGTTTGTTTTTGAACGCGCTAATCTCTGCAACTAGCAGTTGGATTTGGAAAATTCTTTTTGTTTTTAATAGCCACATTCATGGGAAATTCCTACGGGAATGGTAAAAAACGAAATAGGTACGTGCGTATGAAGTCGCGGACAAATTTTTTTGGAAATCATCAAATGACTCCTTCCACTCTGGGCAGAGCGAAAGGGGCTCCTAATGTCCTTTGCGTTCCAGGGTCACGGTGACTCTTTTGAACAAATCCGCAACATTTAGTCAATACCTTACATTACTACTTTCGAAAATCGTAACCTGCTGTTAGAAAATCACTTTATCTGGTCAACATCCTCAGATTGATACAGTAGTAGATTACTTAAATTTTCTAATATTTTTCTTTAAAAAGTTAAACCCATAAATCGAATGCAATGTTTTCTGATAAAAGTTTCAAATTTACAATCAGTTTTCAAGTCTCATTAAAATTTTAATTAGTAGCGCAACTTAAATGAAGTTGGTTAACCATAGCAATTGCTATGCACTAAAACTTATTAATAACCTAAGTTTAATTTCTAGAAATGTAATTTGAAACTTTTGAATTAGGCACTTAAACGACTTATGCCCGGTTTCTGAATGTATCTGTTCGTTAACCAAAAACCAAGCAATAGCGTTAAAGGATAGATAAATGACCTATATACCTCGGACATCGCGCATTAATATATTGCTTTTAATATTTGTAACAATCACGCCTGAATCTCTCCAAGGGTTGGCACAGGGGTAAGCTATACAACACCCACATTTTGCCATTTATCTTTAAGTCCCATGTTACAGGAGGCGAGCCCAATGCCATCAACTGGCCTGAGAATTTTATTTTTCATAAAAAAGACAATTTGAAAAAAATATTCTAATTAACAATAGAAAATAATTTATCTGAAAAAACACCTTTTTGTCACCGGGGGATATATAAGCAAGGGGTGAAAAGGTTATTTCAAGGCAAGAGTTTCTCCATCGTCGACCACATCATCGCTTACCATCATCCAGGTCAAATTTGAAACTATGAACAACAAAAAAAAAACCGTCCAAATGCGAGTCGGACTCGCGCACGAAGAGTTCCGTACCATTATCTATAAAAACGGCAAAAAAATCAAGTCTGTTGTAAGGGAGCCCCCTTAAATATTAATTTTATTCAGTTTTTTAGTATTTGTTGTTATAGCGGCAACACAAATACATCATCTGTGAAAATTTCAACTGTCTAGCTATCACGGTTCATGAGATACAGCCTGGTGACAGCCGGATTGACGGACGGACAGCGGAGTCTTAGTAATAAGGTCCCGTTTTACCCTTTGAGTACGGAACCCTAAAAACATATAAATAAATTATCCTTACACAAAAGAAAAACCCAAACAACTAGATAAAAGAAAACCATCTCATTTGACGTCATAACAAAATTACACGTCCCACAAAAGTTTATTTCAGAACAATAGCCAGCCATTTTTGCAAATAACTACCTACACATTTTCAGACATGGACGCGGCAAAGTTAAACCAGGCCACATACCGAGGTAGTTTGTTTGTAAACTATAATTATTTTGATGAAACCTTACATCGTTTGACAGAAGTGCATTGTGCAAAGTAGCTGCTAGTCTACTAAATTAGATAGCTGTTGAGTAACTTGATATGGAAGCTCATAATTATGGACCTAACAAGAATATTGTGTAGTTTGTAGTTAAACGCTTTACTTACCTATCTCTAGTAAGAGGTGGGAATAGGTTACTCCTAACTAGAGTACTTTTTTATTTTTTCTTAGCCTCTTGTGTCCCACTGCTGGGCAAAGGCCTCCCCCATATCCTTCCAGACATTCTTTTCTTGCGCCACCTCGAAACAGTATAATAATAAGAGTATAATAATAATAAATTTATTTGTTGGAATATTGAAATGAAATGAAAAAAATGAAATGAAATTGTTTATTGCCAGATTAACATCCAAATGGCGTAAATAATACTAAATAAGTTGCAAAAACATGACTAATGCAAACTTAGACGCCGCGAATCATGTTATCAGCGTATGGTAGGACTGCCACCATTGATGAAGAGGGCTGTTGTCCCAGTCTCGCACCGCATATTGTTGTTACAAGGTGTTATAGCTACATAATATACGTCCATAATATTCTGCTGTTTCCAGCGTACAAATATTTCAAAGAATAAATGACAAGGATAAAGAAAACGTTAAATACTGTCAAATACAATGTCAGGATTATTCAATACAATGTTACAATGTCAGGATAACTTATACCAATATAAAGTATGATCAAATAAAACATAAAGAATTATTATATTTAACACAGTGACACAGATATCAAATTATATTCAATTATTAGGAACATAAAGGTAAGTCGTCGGCGTCGTCTAATTTAAATTTTGAATTAAATTTTTCATTTGTGCCCCATCGTCTACCACATCATAGCTTACCATTAGATAGGATAGGGTTCCAATGAAAGCCTTTCAATTAATATGTTGTCCTATCCGAATGGAGGATGGTTATTCCTCTTTCACATGATATGGCTTAGCTCATAAAATATATTTTATCCTGGAGTTATGTTGTTTTTAGATGATTTCCGACTAAAACGAGGGTGAAGCCGCTGGCAGACAACACATGAACAACTACCTCTTCATGATTTTTTAAGGGTGTTAACATGGCATTACCACCATTGGAAGTTATTATGATTCGGAGGCCTTTGCATCTAGTGGGACAGTGCCGGCTGGTTGGATAAAACGAACAAACGAAAAATTATAATTTCAACTATTATGGTGTCATTGTTTTAAAATTCTTTGGAGTAAATATTAGGTTTAATTATACATAGGTAGAATACATAGGTATGTTTGATTAATTTATTTTAACCCTTAATCTGGCAAGAGAAAAAAATCTTGAAATTTTATTTTTTTTATATATTTTTGTCATCGTTAGATGTTCCTAAAACCAGGAAAAATAATTTAAAAAATCTAGTATATCTCGAGTTTGAGAAAATGCATGTCCAGTATATAGGACATTGCCAGGTTCTCTATAAAGTAACTATAAATATCGATGTCCAGTATATTGGATATTGCCGAATTAAGGAATCGTTCGAGAATTTTTATAAAATCTTTATTTATGCAATTATAAAATAAACAAAAATAAAATGCATGTGTATAATGAAAATATTTATTGTTGTACAATTTTAAAATTTAAAATGACTTTATTGTTATTTATTTGGCTTGTATAAAACATAAAAAGTGTAATTCTTCTTTGTATTTTTTTTTAAACTTATAATATCTAAGCAAAAGGCTTATAATATCTAATCAGTCAAACTTTTCTAAAACAATTTATAGTTTCACTTACTTGCTATGGTAATCATAAAAACAAATTCTCTTACGTACTAAACACAACCTTTGATTGCACTTAGCGCAATATACATCAGTCTTATTTTTGGTGCAGTATTTACAGCGACCATAGGATTGTCCAAAGCGCGGCCAATGCCCTACGCCGTCATAACGGACGCTGTCATCAGTTCATATATTTTCTTATGGATAATCTAGATCTCCCTTTATTTTGCAGCTCTCTAGCTAATTGACAGCCAAACAGCTTTAACGGCATATGCCTTACTGCCAGCCGATTACAATTTCTTCGGTATAATAACCAAGCGTTATTTGTACAAATGTCGATCATTTGAGCAAAAATGGCAGTGTACCAGCGTCGACTTTTGTAAGTAGTCCGATATAGTGCTATGAGCATGTCGGAAAGGTCGACACTGCGTAGAGGTTTGTGTTATGGACTATATCTTGGAGTATATCCACAGAAAAATATTTATGAAAATAAACTATAGGTCAGTCGTCGTTAGGCATGTCAAAAACAAATTCACAATCCTTTATTTCAGCCTTGTGCAAGAACTTGCCTTTTTTCCAATTGTAATTGGTTGTCTTACGCTTTTTTGATTTGACGTGTCTAATGCGAGTGTTGGTATTGACGGGTTTTTTTTGTTTTGACCTGGTATTTACAATATTAGGTGCCGGTGATATGTCCATTGTCCAGCACAGACTGGCACCATCAATTTCCTGGCCATTGTGCAAATCTGGTTCTTCATCTGAGCTGGTCTGGCCTTCTACGTCCGATAGAGCGTTAATTGGTGGCACTAAAGCTAATAATTTTGAGGCACGTGATGTTTTTTTGAAGGCCTGTAAATAATAATATTGTTATGTATCATATATAACATATAACATACATAATATAGATATTAGTTCATAATATTATACTAATTGTTAGTTGTCTGTCTCATTGGCAATGTCCAGTATACTGCACATCACAAAACCATACTAAACCCTCGAGAACCCGGCAATGGGATGTATACTGGACACACAAGTTTCGCAGAGCATAACGAAAAATCTATAAGTAATATTATGATTTTAGTATACACGTTCATATAAAAATACGTTACGGAATATACAGGAAAGAAATAACTATTTATTTTAGAACATTAAAAATAAACAAATCGAGACTTACCGAGAGCGGTCGTGACGCGTTCATCCTCCCTGACGTTGCGGCGACGACAGATCGGCCGAGCGCACGTGCTCATTGACAGTTATTTTTTATGTAATAATATAGGACAGAACCAAGTCATTCCATATATAAAAAAACTAATACTGTTAAAAAATAATGCTGCAGATTTTTTAAAAGTCGATGTCCAGTATACTTCCCACTGTCGAATTAAGGGTTCGATTTTTTTTTTCACTTTAATTCTTGCTGATTAAATTATCTAAGCCTTATCGAAGATTTGCACTTTTAAACTTATTAATTTTGAATACCAAGGATGAACTTTCAAAAACGATCTACATTTTACCGCGTTGCAAGACTTGCAACCGGAATGCTATGTTTGCAGAGTATGCGCCTTTCTCAAAGCAAGGTCGGACTTAAACCATTTAAGATTACCTAGTGTTCGATATAAAAGTCCTAAGAAAATTCTAGACAACATTTAAATCAGGAAATTCGATAATCTCATCGTCCCTTCTCTAATTTATTGGAAAATGAGATTAGTTATCCAGAGATGTAAAAATCAGAGAAGCTTGTTGAGTTTTAACTGACTTAAAAAATGGAGGTCATGTTTTATGTAGATACATGTGATAAAACTTTGGGTAGAGCCTTTTTTATGGATAGGAAATCATCAAATTACTCCTTCCGCTCTGGGCGGAGCAGAATAGACTGTCAGACTCTTACTGACTAAAACCCACTCGTGTTCCTCCTCATGCCTTTGCGTTTCAGGGCTACGGTGACTCTTTCGAACAAATTCCGCATCCCTGGCAGGCACTGGCCCTAGTGGCCCCGTCCACTACACTGACATCTCTTTGAGGCGCGCATGGAAGGAACAAAACGCGCCATCAAACCGGACTTGGTTCTGATCGGTCGGTGAGCCACCCAACGCTCGCCGTCTGCAGAGCCGCGCCTACGGTAGCCGGGAATCGCCCTGCGACTTCCTCACACCGACCGCTACCTTCTTTACTAGCATTACTGCTTCACAGAAGAAGGTGACCGCTTCCCATGTTTCTTCATTCCGGACCATGGATTGAACCAGGGCTGGACGCGAGAGGTCGCCGCCACCGATCGCCTCAACGAGGACACGGCGGACAGGCCAAACAGGGCAGACCTCCACCGTATGCTCCACAGTCTCCTTTGGGTAAATTCTACGCTCGATAACAGGAAAAAATAAAGGTATTTTCGCGGAAAACTGTGCCCTAATTAAGGATTATAGAGGAATGATAAGGAAATGTAATTAGTTTTTTGTGTCTGATCCAATTAGAAGCGAACATCTCAGTTGGGCCTAAGTAGAGCTAGTTTCTAGTATTATAATTATCAAACGATCCTTAGTATTCTCAAGAGAGGCATTGATGAGGTTTCTGGTAAGGGAAGAGATATCTCACACACCCTTGTCTCTTAGGTCTCCATAGAAAAAAATGGTTAGCCTTAATTACTTCTTTAGTTGATGCTGCGTCCTACTATAAAAGTCCTGCCGTATGTAATAGCGAAAGGTCACTCATTCTTTAATTCATTCACCCACTGGTTAATCACGAAATCTCGAAAACTGACCCTGAACCCTGAATCTATGAATATGAAATTTGGCACGGAGGTAGATTATCAATAGGAGACCTCAGCTAAGAAAGGATTTTAGGAAACTCCCCCCGTAAAGGGGTGAAGCAGGGGTTGGAAATTGTTAGAACTAAATCTACGCAGACGAAGTCGCGGGCGAAGAGCTATTCACTACCATTTTCAAAGAAAAAAATAAAACTAAAGACCCATTTCTGTATCTGAAATGTTCTTATTTAGATTCTATTTTTCTATGTGGCACTCAATTTTATTGCTTTAGATTAAGTTTCCTTATATTTGTACCTACCTGTGCCAAATAAACAAGTTTTCTTGCTTTTTTTCTTTCTTTAAAGTCTCGACAAATTGATAAACTCATTTAGGTTGTTTGAATGTTCAACAGTCAATCACAACTGACTCTATTTATTTTGTGAAGTTTTTCCTAAAACCGAGTGTAAGTCTTACCGTAAATGTTCAACTATGCAATACGAAGCCACTGCAGTAAACTTAGCACTAAACTGGATTAGCTTTATTAGTTTTGCTTAATCCGCCACATCAAGTAACAAGTTTAATTAAGTAAGTTTATCACTCTTACTTAATGTGTGAAGCGTTCATTTATTGGAGGACTATAATTACGTGTAGTACACAGTACACAGTACATGTTGGTAGCAGTAGTGTAAGTGGGCTGTTTTCTTGAGATACTTTATTGGTTGTTTGAGCCTAGGCTCAAACAACCAATAAAGTGTAGACTCGATTGGAGTCGTGTGGTGATCTTGTATAGTTTATAATGCACCATAGAAATTTATAATCGATTTAATTAATTTATATCAAATAGCAAACTATATGTATAGTATACGCCTGTAAGTGAAAAGTTCTTTTTAATTTTATTAAATAAACTAAGTTAAATTTGCTGTAAATGTTTCTGTGAACGATTCGTTGGAGTGTTCTATTAATAAATAAAAGACTTCAACAATGAAAGGGTGTCTGTGTCCGCACATTTCAAAGTTTTTTGGATCAATTAACATTTATTTGTATTCAGAAAGAAACTTACTTACAGTGAACATAACAACACAATATACATGAGATTTTCCACACACAATATGAGTGATTTTCCAAAAATAATATAGGTATATGGAATTTTCTGTATAGTAATTATTTCTCGTAAAATCGTGACCACTGTGGCTTTTAGATGAGCCGAAGTGATGGTCCAGACGTAAAAGATTTCCATAAACTTCTATGGAATTTCGTCTGTGCAGACAAATTTCAGTGTAATAGATATTTTAATCAACTTCAAAAATGGAGGAAGTTCTCAATTAGGATGTATTTTTTTTATATTTTTTATGTTTGTTAGCTCATATAAACCGATTTGAAAAATTCTTCTTTCATCTGAAACGATATACTTTCCGATTGGTCCCAATTTCATCAAAATCAGTTTAGTGGTTTGGTTTTGAATCTAAATAGCTGGAAAAAATATATCATCCAAATAAACGGAATTGCGTAGTTTGCTTTCCTGTGACTTTCCAGTGGTGTTGTTGGGTGTGGGGTACCACTAAATAGTGAAAAATAAAAATAAACTTTTTACAAAAAAATACACATTGACCAACGGTCAGTTTCTTGGCAGTTGCACTACTGTTCAACTATTGACAGTAAAAATATGATTTATTGGGTCTACGTCGATGAGAAGTGATAGATTAGCACCCGCCATACTTCGAAACTGTTATATTCTCACGGTTTATATAAACTATATAAAATCTAGATTGTAGTTTAGTTTATTATCCTTTGTAGTAACGATTAGAGGTTAATTGGCGGTTTAACTATTATTTAATGAACTGTAGTTTAATTGAAGGCTGTGAAAAATGTTTTGATTGTTATGTAGTAATGAGAATTATGGATGTAAAACCTTTTGGTTATGACTTGTTTAATGCGTTATTTGTTCAACATGGGAGGAATGTTGTAAGTAGTATTCAAGGTTATGGTATTACCGTGTACGGGTGGGAACCAATGTCGTCGTCTTAACTGTAAAGCATTATCATCATAATTTCAGCTGAAAGACGTCCACTTCTGGATATAGGCCTCCCATAAGCATCACCGCGATTCTATAAACATCCCACCGTGTACACTTAGGCGAAGTGAATAATATGAAGTGAATAGCTCTCTTGATGTTCACTTCACAATCCATGCAAATAAGCTGTTACGACAGTTCACCTCATGCTCACTCTACCTAAGTTAACATGGTGAGACGTTGATAGAATAGACCGGTTGTGCTTCTCGCGTCCAGCGGACTCCCGAGGCCTTCACCAAGCCATCTTTGTACCTACCTTTGGGGAGACCTTCCAAGGCTGTGGGAGTAGTCTTTCGGCTAAAAAGGTGATCATTATATATTTACGTGCCAAAAAAAAAAACTTTTTTTAACCGACGTATAGAAAGGAAGTCTCCCAGCATACGTTTTTTTTTCAACAATGCGTCTTCAGGTGCGTCGGTGGCACTCCTGCCGGTCGATTTTGTAAACTTCGTATAATCAAGATGGAATGACAGCTCACTTCGTGATCACTTCACCCAAGCCTTCACGTCCACATGTCAACAGAATCGACTGGCAGAATCTTTCGGCTCCAGTGACCATTCCCACACTGTTCAACAGCTTTGGTTATTCAATTGTCGCCCAAGGTTATTTATAATGATTTCAATTAACAGATCACTGTCTCTCATTATAACATGTGTAACATCTTAGTGAGTGGTTGCTTCTTTTAGATTTAGTAACTTTTATAAATTATGATGACTAGACTGATTTATTGCAGTCAAACTATGGTAAATAGCTGTATTTATTTGCAAGGAGATTGTTACAACGATGCTACCTATCAGCTACCTAGGTCATTGCATATGAATGATGTACATAGAGTGCATCTAATTCAAGCTCTATGGCATCATTAAAATAAATGGATAGTGACTGTGAACGGATGCGTTTGATTTATTATTGTGTTTCTTAATCGTTTATTGGTTTAAAAGAGCATCTAGTGTGTCTGCAATGTCGTTATTAAGTGTCTCGAGTTCCATTCAGTATCTAGTAATTTTCATCCATCATACACTATGGACAAAGACTTCTTCATTAATATTCTAACCTAACAGAGGAGCCCGTAGCTAAATGATAATAGCGCACAAGTCATTTTTTTGAGTTTAAGCAACGCTTGCCCAGGTCAGTCTGTGGATGGGTGACCAATCATTATGTAGTGAGACGAAAATACAGTAAGTCGTTGGTCCCAGCTGTTATTTGTATATTTTCATATCTTTGCAAAAGGTTACTCGAAGGAAACTCGGAAATGGGACACCAGTCTTGCCAAGGGATTTCATGTTACCCAGCTACTTGAATTGTGTAGGTCTGAAAGCCGGTTGCTTCATGTAAAATACTAGGTAGTATTTGGCTGCATCTGGTTACACTGGAGCCGATCCCAACATGGTTCCACGCGCGCCCCAAATAGATGTCAGTATAGAAGACAGGGCCCGCTAGGGCCAGAGCCTGTCAGAGTTGCGGAATTTGTTCGAAAGAGTCACTGCGGCCCTGGAACGCAAAGGGCTTTAGAAGGAACACGGAAGGGTTTTAGTCAGTAAGAGTCTGATACGCCCTTCCGCTCCACCCAGAGCGGAAGAAGACATTTGATGATATCCCATCATTAAAAAAAAAAGCATTGTTGGAAAAACGCTTGGCAGGTTGACATAATCAATCGATGTACAAAGACCTTTTTAATAGCTTGCTTGTTTAAAATCATAATAATGACTTTCTGAGACATATGTACATTGCAACCTATTAGAGGGTCAATTATTCTACAAATTTTTAAGCAACGTTCGCATTTGCATCTCAGTCGCAATGTGTCAAAAAAGCCTCAATTTCCGTACATTTTTGGCACTCTGAAATCCAATTTCAGTTTAATTTAAATTGGAGCCAAACTCAAACAAAATGTGCCGTTTCAGTTGATAGGGATTTTCGGCAACAGATATGTAATGATTTACGCTGGCTTGTGGATGGATGTTCCAAAATTAAACTCGCGTTGTTACCATGCGAACATATTTTTTGATAAACAGTAATTAAACTGGTGCTATGAAAACGTACACACGAATGTATTGCTGTTTTTAGAACCACTTCTCCCCAGCTTAAATTCGTTAAGTGATTGAATATGGACCTTGTATGGTCTACAATAAAGATTATTATTATTTTCAATTCAATTCAATTTTTAAGGTTATGGCTCTAACGCGTCATGTTCGTGAACGGGCGCCGTCAGTGGAGACTGGTCATCCTTTAGTTGCCACTGCCTCATTTTAATATTTGATACTATAAATTGTTTTTTTCTTTCTTTACATTGTTCTCATATATAGAAGCAACAAGGTTAATGTAACCAGGATTTTTGTAAACATAAAATGATTTAAAAGAGTGTCCGTGGAGTTTCTTGCACGTTCTTCTCCATAGAGATCTACGCTTTCGAACGTGCAAATAGCTTCATGTTTTTGACGGACTGACTTTGACAATGCAAAAGTACCTGATAATGGTTTATTTGAAAAAATGCTTTGACTTTGACTTTGACTTTGACTTTGACTTTGACTTATCGATCAACATTCTATGATTTTGCCAATGTCAAGGTACGAGATGACAATGGTCGGTTCTCAGTTACGATACGTTTTGGAAGACTATTGGTCAGTTTTTATAGCGATGTCATCCATTATTCTTCATGCTAAAAAGGACAAAACATTTTTGTTAATACATATGTCACCGGAAAATTGCAGACTCCGTAAGATTGTAAAAAATCTTGATTACATTATAATTTCTCGATATGTTATGAAAAAATCGGTATGTATGAAACTATTGACATATATATATATATATATATATGTCAATAGTTTCCAATATATGCGTGTTTTATTTAGAAAAACTAGTTTACAATTTCACGCGATATTTTATAATCTTACGGCGTTTGCCATTTTCCGGTGACACATATAAAACACAGTATTTTAAATCAATATTATAAGCATCGTAGCAACTGGCGTTTTGCAGTTTCTACCTACCTCATAAGAAAAAGGACAGATCTTACTTTATTAATATCATTATAATTATCTTAGTTGACTGAATCATGTTTACACTACGGTATGAGTAAATTTTTAGAGAAAGTTATAATAATTACAACGATTACAACTGAACCATCAAAGACTACTTTGCCTACCGGAAATCCGGGGTCAACGTTTGGTGATCGAATTGAATTGGAAAATGACACACACATAATATGTCCGTATACATGTAGTAGGTATATACATAATTACATATGTGTAATTTTCCAATTCCGTCGCCACATCAAGAGTCCAGTGCGTCTCGCATCCGGACTCCCGAGGACCCCACTAGGTCATCGGTCCACCTTGTTGGAAGCCTTCCAAGGCTATGGGACTACTTATGTCCAACAGAGGACGTCTTTCGAATATAATGATGATCACAAAACATCTATCCATCTATCTTTCAGTCGAGAAGCTTGTGATTAAAATCAGTTACTGGTTTGTGGAGGTCAGTTGTTAAGAGTCACTTTATGTTAAAATATATCTGGTACTCAGCTTCATTTGCTTTAACTTTAGTGTCCGACCGAAACTAGCTTTACGACCGAAACTGAATTTCGGAAACGGTCTCTGTTTCGGCCGAAACCGAAACCGAAACTTCCTTACAAGGATCATATTTTGAGGGAAAAATAAAGAAAACGTTATATAATCAGTCAGTCTTTATTGTTTTCTCTTTAAATCACATAGATAAGCAGTCTTCGACATTTTCATTTATTAATAATCAACATAGGAACCTTTATTTAAGAAAAAAATATTAGTTGCGCCCCAAAAATACTCACAATAGGTATTTATTTGAGTGGGTAGACTCTTCTTATGTTATTACACATAAGATTATGTACTTAAGGAAACTAATTAAGGCCGCCGAACATGACCGATCACAGCGCGAAAACTCCCGAATGCACATTCGGTTTCGGTCGTAGTTTCGGCAAGTTTGCCGCCGAAAATAAACTAAACCGAAACTCGTGTTTGTGCCGAAACTCAACCGAAAACGAAACCGAAACCGAACATTCGGTCGGACACTAAAACTTTACCTTTCAGTAGAGACATAGAAACAAAATACATAGACTCTTGGTACCATGTAAAATGCATGGAATTTACACTGAATCATCAAATACATTCGAAAGCAAATCTACCATGTTTCATGCAAATTATACGTTTTCTAACCGTTTTAAGACTACCTACTGATAGCCAAAGACGGCAGTAATCGACAAATCGTGAAGAGAAAAAAGACATTGGATGACTTGTCTTTGCAGGTTAACAATTGAATTAGCATAATTATTAGAGTAAATATTGTGTCGTTCACAATGGTACATCTAATGATATGTATAAGTGATGAGTACAGGCCTAAGCTGACTCCACCGACCGATGAGCTGATAAGGAGCTCATTGGTCCATCTTTTGGGGGTTCTTACAGCACTGCGTCTTCAGATACGCGGTCGCCACTCCAGAACCTTTTGGCTCCATCGGACATTCGTTTTGCGAGCGACGTGCCCTGACCACTGCTACTTAAGTTTACCAATTCTTCGGGCTACCTTGGTTGTTCCGTGGATCTCTTCATTTCTAATTAAAATATCGCAGGGTAGGTACGCTCCAGACAGTGCAAGCATTTGTCAGTTATCGTGTTGCTCAAACTTAAAACTTTAAGGAGCTCAACGATTTAATGAATTATCCATTTGACATGTGCTTTTTCGTCTTAAAACAATTGCGATTCTAATGTGGGAGGAAGACGACGCTATATAAGAAGCATAGCGCTATCCCATTTTCACAGATAATTTTCAGGAAGAACTTGGAAAGGACGATTTTTCAACAATTAATCGATAAATAGATGATGATAATATGCAAAGAAGCGAAGCATTTAACCACTATGTTACATAGTTAATTGCCTCAACACTGAAATGTAAATATTCAGTGCATGCAAGTGATAGATATTACGTATACTTGGGATTGATGCCTTTTATTTCTGGCACCGTCAATGCATATTGCACATAATTTTACTAGGTGTTGCGTTTGTGCATACCTTGCACACATAATTAGCTTGTAATTAAAACTTAAAATTACTTCATAATTTAATCACGCGCATTGGTCTGAACTGCGTTTTAAACATTTCTTGTTTGTCCACTGCTGAACTTGAAAACTGGAAGATGGATGAAAAAATGATGTGGCAAAAGACCACCAACCGCATGCCACCAACTGCATAAAGGTGGTTTTACACCAGCGAGGCGAGGCGTGGATGGGATGGGAGAGAATTGAATTCACGCTTACCCTTTTACACTGAAAGATGTCCATCAATATTGGCAAATAGGCTTGCGCTATCACGCGCCTTCCGGCCAGCCGTGTCTCGCACTCCTACTACTCTGGAGAGTATAGTATGCAGCGATGACTCGCGGTGGGTGGAGTGAGCCGGCGGCGCGTTCCAGCGCATGCCAGTGCAAGACATAGCGAGTCAGCGCTTGACGGAGAGAGACCGTGCGGGTCCTTGATGGCCACTGCTAGATTTGTATATCCGTGCATCTAGACCTTTTACACCAAAAATGGGCAGGGCGTGGGTAGAAATTTTGGCCTACAAATTTCAATTCTCGTCCATCCCATCCACGCCTTGCCTCGCCGGTATAAAACCACCTTCAGACTGCTTCAAAGTCACTTGTTTGGAATTTGTTTTTTGACACAAGTATTTATTTTTATTTTGTTACCTTTAGTGTGTTACATTTTTAAAATTGTCTCCTCGAGCCTCGAGTCGGGTAAAAAGTCTTTTAGCGCTGAAACACAAGACTTTTGGAAAAATCTATACAATCTTCTTAGCGAGTCGATAGTAATCTAAATGGCTTTGAAATAGGCGCCTTCAGTAACGTCCATACGTTACCGTATCATTTATATTTTAGTACTAACAAATCTTTTAACGTTCCCACTGGTGGGACACAGGCCCAATCCCTGTCAAAGAGAGGAGTTTTTGACAGGGATTGGGCCAATACCCACCACGCCACCCTTTGCGTGTTGGTGGATGTCACATATGTATTTATAGGTTCCATAATACGCCGTTTTGATCCTTCCCGACCTTTGATTACCGAGCCAGCCCTTGACGCTGAGCCAGTAGTTTTAAACTCCCCAGTTAATGTTATGACCCAGCCTGTCCCTTGCTGTTCCTCCCAAAATGACGCCGCTAGCCGAGGTCCGTATCCCACAGGGGATGCCCTAGCGAGCGGTCATTTAATTTAACTTAGTTTGTAAGCCCTGGCTGGGGGCCTTAGATTCATTTAAGGCCACCACAGGATAGTCTGGTTAAGCAGTTACCAGCCCTAGCGAGCTGAATTGCGAGTGATCATCGTCAAAAAAAAAAAGCCGTTTTGATACGTGTAACGATGATGAAATAACTAGATAACACAGAGTAAAGTGGTCAGGCTCCACAAATATAATGTGCCAAAGTCATCAACAGACTGATATTTCTTTCTCTACACGATACAAGGCGTTTCAAGAACAACTTATTGATTAAAACCTTGTTGTTAATCAAGAAGAAAGGAAGAATCAATGTTATGTAGATGAAGACCTTTTCTTTGCACAGTAGGCACATAGCTCGAGTATTTTCCATAATGAAAACGTCTGTTTACGAGGTATTCGTATACCTCTGATTAATAAAGTTTTACATTTGAATAGAGGCGCTGTTAGAGAATTCTATGCGGAGTTTATCGTTGATTATTTTATACCTCTAGGTATGGTGTGTACTCGTGTGGAGATACTCCGTAGACTAGTAAGTAGAATATTATTAGAGTAAATATGATCATAGTATGTGATACTTTTTTATCTCCACGTCGTTGGCACAACAGCAATTCAGATTTTTGGCCCAAAGGACAGGCTCTAGGAGAGAGGCATAGTTTGCGACTCGGCTCCACATACACACCCTGACCCTGTTGATGAAAGTAGCCTCACTTCGCGAATTTGGAGCTACACCTTTCTACTTGGGGTCTAACGGATTTCAGGGACTTTCAAATGGACAACGGAAGTGTAGACCCAGCGGGAAGATGTTTGGTGATTATTAGTTAGTTGATGGGGAAAAGTGTCATTCTATAGTTAGCAATGGCGACGGACGGGTTTCCGTGTGTTGTGTTAACATAAAAACATAAATTGTGATAACAGTGTGTGTGAGGTATTAATGAGAGCATTCAAGAAGCTCGTAAGCAACAGGGGCTCGTGTTCTAAATAATAATAAACCTAGGGATCAATCATCACGGTTATGCAACTCTTGCCAAGGTCAACGTGTGGATGTGTGACCATCCATTACACACCGAGAGTTCCCTCTTCGAAAAATACGTTAAGCCTTTGGTCCCGTCTGTCCTCTGTCGATCTTTTATAGACGTTACGGAAAGTCAGAAGCCCGAAAGGATTTCGAAGGGTATACTATAGTATACCCTTTGTTAAGACTGCAATACTTTCTCATACTTTACTAAGTTTAGGAGGTCGAATATGCTGTTGCTCTATATAAATTTCTGGTATTGTAGTTGAGAGGAAACTAGTTGCATGCGGTTAGACTGTTGACTCATTGTGATCGTTCTATCAATCAAAGGTTTGCTAGAAGAAAACTCAACTTTGAGTTAAGCTCGCCTTAGTAGTACATGAACTTTATTATCACTGAATTATAAGTTGTGTTGGTGAACAGTAAAGATTATTTTTTTACTATGTTGGTGGTAGGTGAATACTATAGCACTTATTTATAAGTAGCATACCTATCAAAACATAAAATGTAAACCGAAAAAAAAACAAATCAAATTTTCAAAAGAAACACCCACAACTGTCCTATCTTTTTTCTTTTACTTTGACAAACACAGAGACCCAAAGACCACAATACATGTCGCCTATTTTATCTTCTTTCAGCCCCTAGCCGTAATCAATAGAGCCTCTTTGATCAGACAAAAGACTCAAACATACAAAGGTAATCCGATACACGTAAACAGCCTGGAGGCTGGCTAATTAGCAAATACAATACAGATTTCTAATTGGCTGGCAGAGAATCCGCTTCTCGTTGCCATGGAGATGACATTTAGCTCTTAACGTCAGCCGCAGACGTGTACTGTTTTGTGAGATAATCGGTTAATCTACCACGTTGGATAATCTCTCAATGTGGAATCATAATTTATGTTTTTATCTACGATTTGACGTTTTTAGGATTCCGAATGTGGTGCGCGGGAATTTAGTTGTATCCCGGGCCCCCGACTAATGGTAACAGTGGGAACTGTGGGGTTTTAGTCGGTAGAAGTCCGACATAATTCTCAGTTCTACCCAGACGGAGAGTATCATTTGAGGATTTAACCACAAAAAAAAACCGGGTTCCGAACGTCCGTATCAATAAGAGATCAAAACAAGTCCGAATCTACTTGACCGATTTAGTTGAAATTTGGTACCCATGTGAAGTTCTATGACCCAAACAAGTACGGGCAACGCAAATAAATGGGTGAGCTTTTTGGGCGGAAAACTGAAAATAGAACGCACTTGGCCGGTTTTTTTGGTATGGGGTCAATTTGCTTATCGGGTTTTTCGTTTTCGAGACAGTAATTTAAGAGACAGATTTTAATAAATAAAAAAAAGTAAGTAAATGCACCTCCAACGCCACCACCACGAACTTCATGTCTAATAGGTAAACTAAATGGGTCTGTTTCATTTTACTTTATATTTACGTGATTCTTAATATGGACAAGAAGAATGATCGACAAAGCTGCTACCACTTAAGTAAGAGTTTTCAGGAAAATTCACGCCACCAGTTGGCGCCACTGTGGCACGAGGAAACATAATTTATGACATTGACATCAATTTAACTAATGGCCGAAATTGTAATAATAATAATCATTTATTTGCATAAAACATAGTATAAAATGGTGTTAAAATAAATAAAAAAGGCACAAGCATGTTTTGCTAAGTTATGCAAACATTTTAAGCAAACCACCTACAATAGTAATTCAATTTATCAACATTTATATTCTATAAACTCTTTTAAATTACAGAAACCGTGTTCGTTTAACCAGTTATGTAATTTCATCTTAAACAGCCTTATTATTATTTCCTTGAAATAATTCCCTTACTTGGACCTGAAGAGTCAGCGCTGGCACTTTAGGCTCGGCCTTTCAGAAACCCCTCATTATCTAGAAGCAAAATGTTCTGCGCTATTTGCAGTAAAAATAACAGAGTTTCTAAGTTCCGTGACATCACGTAAGTTGAATCAAAGAATGAAGATGTAATCGAGTGTTACAAATCTACGGACACCGACGTAATGTTATGTGTTCCTGGTACATTTAATGAGTGAAACCATCACAATTGGATCATCAACGGACATAATTAGGCACACAGTTAATCGCGGTAATGTTTTTTAAAATGGGCCTTTTTTTTATCTATATATCTAATATCTAAAACGAGCAATTCTTGTCTATATAATAATAATATCTTGGGGCTTCAACGATTTTCATGAAATTTAGTATGCAGGGGGTTTCCGGGGCGATAAATCGATCTAGCTAGGTTTCATCTTTAGAAAACGTTTAACATCCAGGAACTTATATTTATCAGCGCAGGAAGGTATATTATCAGAAGTGAACAAACGTTGAAACGATCTAGTTACCGGTGCAATAAACAACTTCTCCTTCATTCCGGTTCGTTGACTGGAATATGGTCCTAATAAATTAGAATTCAGGAAATTCTGATTTTTTAGGACCACATTCCCGTCACGTTGATTTGAAGCCTTCAAGGTTAAGCAACGTTTGCCGTGGTTCCGTGTGTAGATGGGTGACCATCTTAACATACCGAGACTCCTCCGTACCTCGGAAAGCACGTTGAGCCGTTGGTCCCGGCTGTCATTTGTAGATCTTTGTCAGTCGTTACGGAAAGTCAGAAGCCAGAAAATCTGACACACGTCTTGACAAGGATTACCATGTTACCCGGTTAATGGGTTGTGGAGGTCTGGTGGGGGGTAGCCGCTCCACGTAAATACTGGTATTCAGCTGCAACCCCAACATAGTTGGGAAAAGGCTAGGCAGATGATGAGATTCCAAGCCACTTTGATGGTCCTCCACTAGACTCAATCGCTATGGCAACGGAAAACCCCTCGATTAATGTCAATACACAACAAGCTATAATTGCCAAGTTGACGATTAGAGGGAGACTCGAATAGGAGGACATGACTTGGAATTTAGAGGATATCCCCAAAAAAAAACAGTTCATGTGTTACATGCAGCATGAATCGTGATATCAGATAACAGAAGAATAGCAATAATCTATCATTACGTACCCAAGTAGGCCACTGCAAATGAATCTGGCGAAAAGGGGCAGTATTGATCCATCAAATACCCAGTGCGAGTGCAGAACGGTTCAGACTATGCCTCATTTACTGGAGTGTGCCAAAAGTCCACACACCCTAGATGACTTAAACATGCTTCCATCGATGCCATAAACGGGGCCACCTACTGGGTTCAAACCATCGACTAATATATATAATATGTCCAAACAATATAATGTGAGAAACCGTGGATACGACAAGAAGAAGAAGAAGTAGCAATAATCATAGTTTAATACAGCACTAATACGGAAATCCTTACCTACCTACTTACTTTCTATTATAAAACATCCATTTATAATTAATAACATTACTGAATCAATGAAATAATATCCATAATAAGTGTGTTACGTTTTCATTATTATCTCATAAAAGATGTAAATGGGTAATTTATTGGTCTGCTTACTTGTATTAGCTTGGCCTGCCATTATAAAATGTAGGTATTTATCTAATTCGGTGATCTAGAAAGCAGATTGACGCACTTTGGGACATTTAGCCAAAAAAATATTCAAAAATATGTACGTTTCTATAACTGCTTATACGGGGAGTTGAATCACCGATAAATTATGGTGTAACAATACTAAACAATCTATATATACTATAATATATTTATATTGTCAAGAGAACTGTTAAATGGTTTAATTTCTTGTTTATTTAAATTTTAGTAAAAGGTAATCAGTCCATCATAACGTGAGTTCTAAAAATGTACGACGACATCGCGGCAAATCTAGGCGAAGAAGGAGGGACGAGCTTGACGTCTATCGGCAGGCCACTTGCTCAAAGCAGGGACGAATGGAAAAAAAGTAATAAATAAAAGGTGGAAATAATGGAAACACCATTGCAAAAATAATTTCATTGATAGAAGAAGTGACTTAGACTGCGGGTCAAACCTACTTAAATGAATTTATAATCTGTCCAAAATTAGCACAGGACGAGATGGCTTGGCTAAAGTATCAAAATTAGCTTAGTACGAAAGAGAAACATCATAAGAACTCAGCAAAACACCTTTTCTTAGCAGAAAGTAAACACAATGTTACCAGTTTTCGAGAAAATAAGTGAAATTAATGGATCGGGGCTACGCAGCATGTCTGGGGTATAGGTATCTGACTCGCGATATTTGTAGCGCTTATCTGACTGCACATATACCTAGATGATAGATACTTAACACATACAGAATGCATTTTATTATTTCTTGCTGTTGGTCGTCCGGAGGTAAGATGGGCTGATGATATTGTTGCTATCGCGTGTAGAACCAGCGAATATGACGAGGATGGCTCAGAAGTTAGGAGGTTTAGCTCGGGGGAAAAGAAAGTCACAAACGCACCTGCAAACCCGAAGGCAAGGACGAGGGAACACCGGGGTGGTTTTAGTAAGTACGGGTCTGACAGACTCCTCCACCGAACTCAGGGCGGACAACTTTACAAAGGATTTTCAACCCGATAAAAAGGGGCGTGGAGATTAGCATGAAAAAGAAAAACCAGCAGTGGGCCAAGTTAGTTACTTCTATTTTTTACGTTCGCAGTCGAAGGTCAAGTGTGACCCCATGGGACTTAAGCAAGCAGCTGGGGAGTATACTGTAAATGTGAGTGATAGGTAAAAAGATAACACGACTAACAAAACTTTCGGGGAATACAGCAGCAATGTTATGTTGTATGCAATTTTAAGAGCCAGAGAAAAATGCAGCCAGCGCCATTGAGCTGACTAGCATCAATTTTCGGTGACATCAGGTTAATTGGTTTCAAGTATCAATCCTATTGTCACAATCAAAATGTCTTTGTGCATAGTTTTTCAGTGAAATCTAAAAGAGTGGAGTAGTTCTCCTGAAATCTGGCCTTTGTTCGGAATACCAATTCGGAAAACCTCTAAATAAAAATTTTGAGGTATTAACTGAAAAGAAAAATGAAGGTCGTAAATTTAAATGTAGAGTAAGATCGTAAACTAATTCAGCCATTGTGCAACATCCATCAGCTCACTAATGAATTCGTTCGATTACGCGTTCGTGCGTATGCAGTAATGTCAACAAACCCTTGGTTTCCCGGGTCTCCTGAGCCCCACCACGTAGAAAGTGAAGGCGCTACCGGCCACAGCCGCGGCGCGCGCGCATCTGACACACGCGGCTCGGCGACGGACCACGTCGAACGCCGCTGTTCAAATATATTCGAACTTCGAACGAAGTCTGTTATTTTCAAACTTGTGTCAGTGTTGCTAGCTGTTTCAAGCCCACAATGAAGATTTACGTATTTCTCGGTAAGTACCTTTTTTATTTTTTTGTTGTTTTATTTTTTCTTGTAAACAAATGAAAATCGTATTTGATTTTTCCGATGTTTGAGATCGTCTTTTTGAAAAGCAAAATGATAACACGCAAGTGCCAATATCTTTCTGATTTACACATTAAACAAAGCGTGAAAATTCTTGACGGTTAATAGCTGGCGCGGTACGAAAAAAAAATACGCACGACAATTTTCCGCCAATTTGTTACTGACGCGTTCTTTGCGGTGGAGACGTTACCGCAAAACTTGATATAATGGGGTATAGACAAACTCACAAGTGAAATTGAAATTGTACTTAAAAGGTACCTGTCATACCGCAAATCACAAAGTTTTGGGAAAATTTGCGGTACGGAGTCATTGCACTTTTATTAATTTTACCACCCTAGTGCATCAAAATGACGATTGGACAATAGATTCAATTGTCTTCATAAGGAAATGTGAAGGTGACTGACGGATTAAAACACGCAGGCCTAGAATAAAACGACAATGTAATTATGATTTCTTTGATAGAGAAAAAACAGTTTAATAGTATGTTGATGGAACGCAAGCCAACATGCGAGTGTTTGCGTGTCTTTAATTAATGTTTTGTGGTTTTTTTTCTGGAGAATTTTGTTAACTGGGTCGGCTGTAAATATTGGATGACAAATTGACAATGTTAATGTAAAAAAAAAATAGAAAGGGTAGTATTTTTAGGAGTTGACCATAGAAAAACTACATCCAACCGGTCTACAGTACATTAAACCTGTTTTATCAGAAGTTAAGCTTAAGAATTCAATGTTTTAAATTAACTGTTCTAACATAAAAATATGCCAAACAATTAAGTTTTGCGAATACGTCGGCAGATATATAGTAAAAGACATAACGTGGTAAACTGATGTTAAATTAATTAGAGCGTTGAGCTCGGAGATAAATAATGAGCTAGTCATCTGCCATTATTTCATGTACGATTTTATTATTTTTTACATAATACCGTCATGCTTGCCTTCCCAGAAGAGGTGTTAAGCCGGTGTACATGTAACACGAAAATTACACCAAGAATGAACCGACCACTGTTTTAGGATTTGATTTAATTACAATAATTAATTATACATTTTCTTGCATAAATATGAATGATATTACTTTGTGGGCAGACATGTGCTTGTCTTTTTTTGTTCAGTTGTAATTGTTTATTTATTTTGAAGTAGTGAGGTAGAGACATGTTAAAAATTCTTCGGAAAAACTGCAAAATCTCGAACTCTCGAATTTTCCGCGAATTTCAAAAGTTTGTGTTTGCATAACTTCTACATCATTTAGTTGGTGCAGGCAATGTTTTTTTTACAAGGCATCTTCACTGCTGGTTTCGAATAATTTGAAATACCTATATACCCTTTGAAAAGGTCCCACAGTGTATTCAATGACCAACACCATTTCTTCGGTTTAAAAATATTGAAGGACTGTGGCATTAACTATAAATAAATAAGTAAAGTTACCTATATGAGTCCGTGTGAGTTTTGAAACAGAAATATCACTAAATACTCAACAATACAGAGTAAAAGTTAAAAACCGAAAAAAAAACTCATAAAACGAAATTGAAACTGTTTTACACATTACCAACACACTCATTATTTTTGCAATTAAGACTTCGCAATAAGTAGAAATTATCTGTGAAGATGGGATCAGTAATTTAGTATTGTGAAACAGTTTCCACAGTGCACTGTGGACTTCAGACTTGTATTACTGTTGGTCTTGTGCTGTGATTATAGTAATGGTCTTGTAATGCGGGTCAGTTGTCAGTATTGATTTTAAGTTGCGTCTTTATCTTCCTATTGTTTGGTTTAGCTTGGGAATTTATTACAGATTTTTAAATAATAATTGAACTTATGATATATGATTGTAGTGTTAGAATTATCAGGTACTTATTAGGTTTGCATTTGAGATTGTGGAGCATTCTTAAAGCCATTAAGTTTAGATGATGTCTGAAACCACAGTAAAGAGTTGCGGTTTCTATTTCAAATAAGAATGATTCGCTTCATAGATATCTAAGTAAGCTTACACTTATATAAGTGTAAGCTTACTTTCAAAAGCGAGCTTAATCCAGAATTGGGTTTCCGAACAGCATACCTTAGTGCGCTAGAACGTTCATTATTACCTACCGTACCTTTCTTTGTTTTTCTTCGTAAACTCTGTCAAAAACAACTTTTATTTCCCTAAATTTTGACAAGTTTGTGTATAGTGAGTAGGTGAGTTATAGCATTATCGCTGAGATCGGAGAATTGGCTTTCTGTAATTATCATGAATGTTTAGAAGTCATCTGTCCAATATTGCACATCACTAAACTCGAGCCAACTTCACCCTTAAATACCTACTAACCTAGTAGGTAAATATCATTCATTGTTTAGATCGTACTTCGTGACTGCATTTCAACGTAACCGTCCCAGAATGCAACATAATTGGACGGGTTTGTTGCTTACGAAGCTTAGTTGCTAGATCGCGATCCACATCTTTAGCAAGAGGTGCTCCAGTTATTAAAACTTATAAACCAAGTGTTTAACAATTAATAACGTGGGAAACAAACCATAAACGCGGACGTTTTTTTTTAATATTGTTTTTTTAAATGGCAACATTGAATTTTTCCTTTTTTTTTTGTTTATGGTTTAGGAGGTCATTGACTATTTGTCAAGGTGGAAATTAAAGAAAGTAGGTTAATAATGAGGATAAAATAACTGCCTTGTACGTATATTCTCACAGTATTTTAATTTTAGGAGGCTCTTTAATTTGTTATGAAATATTAAAGGCTGTTTGAAGATTTTAAAGACTATTATTTTGTGTTTTATAATTATGTGAACTCTTATTTTTTTTTATAAGATAAGTTACAAAATTTAGAATAAATAACGAAAGCTAAAAGTAGCTAACAAAGGCCTCATAGGTGGCAATTTTGTTAAAATACCTACCTACCAAATACAATGCTTACAGAAATGTTTAAACCTATAATTAAACATCGCCAGATCTCCCTGTCCCAACAAAACCTATTCCTACTTACATTGTAAGAATTTCTTAGAATAGGCTGAACAATGCACCGTACGTAGGCCTCGCAAACTTTTTCTACGAGTATCTGTCGGCAATGGCCGCCGTTTTTCCCGCGCGAATTTTCTAATGTACAGCTGTTGACAATAATGGTATTATTACCGTCGTTACACTCGTGATAATGGTTTTAATATTATTGCTTGACACTTCATGATGTATAGTTGTTAGCGTTAATAAGGTGTTTAGTTAGGATTTATGGGTTTTATGGTAGGTAATAGTGCTATGGGGCGTTACGACACTACCTCATTAGGGTAGCTGGTAGTTTGACTTTCTTTTGTTTTTCGAAGTGAAAAAGTTTTAAGTGGTGATTCGATTTTCGAATTGGATGAGAATATTGCTGTGCAAAAGCCTTCTGCAGCAATTCCGTCTTCTATATTTCGAGTTATTAATCACGCCTTAGCACGCATTGGCTTCCATGAATATTTTGGGTTGAATACTTAAATTATTCAGACATACCTGCCTATAAAAGGTTAGCCACACTAAAGTAGGTAATTAATACCTCGTCTCAACTTCACTTCTTCGTCGTTCCCTCACTGCTGAGGATCGCGACCATATACGAAGCGTCAACTTGTCATGTGGTCCTCTTGGGAAAATGGTGCAGTGGTTTCCCCTTGCCTTCTGCACCAGGCTTTTTAGTGAATATTTGCTTCCCAAGGCCGCTAAAGCCTCTTCTGATTTGCTAACCGACAGGTGTATGGTTATACCGCCATTGCTCGGACGCCAGTGCCTCGTTCGTTATCTAGCGGGAGGCACCACGATAACCAGGTCTGTCGCCGCTGGCTATTCATACGAACCACCGGCACGTGCAGGTGAGGTTGACATTGTCAGCTATATATTATTGCTGCTCCCCCAAATGCACTACTTAAACCATTTATGTATTACTTATTCAAGATTTTTTTTATTTACATAGATATTTACACCTGTTTTTATAAATACTTAACTACCTATATACACTAGAAATAAAAATAAAAACTCCTAACTAAATTAACCCTAACATATAGCGTTAACAAATCATCCGCATCGCTGTCCACTGGAAGTGTACCCAAAAGACTGGCGGCATTGCCACGTTGTATGGCAATGCTTATCCAAGTATCTATTAATCAAATCACCCTGGGATTTACCGGATGGACCATTTCACAAATTTTTGTACGTTTTACAATGAATATAAAACAGAGTTATATCCAAACATTCATCTTGTTTTAAAGCACCATGAATACAGACTGAAAAATACAGAATATCACATTTACTTACTTTTGTCCAACAATCACAAAGAAAATGAAAAATCCACATAATATTTCCTCCATTACTAAAACAAACGGGATATAAATGGGCTTCTTTAAAATGGATCCATTTCTCGTGCTGCGCTGTCATTTGAGATGGAGCATTCGTTTAAAAGTTCCCGCTGCCTTCGATTCCGGGTAGGAAAACAAATAAATACACAATTTTGCTGTGAAATATGATTCTTGCTTCCTCTCTGTACCTACTGACTGTTTATCGATCATTTTTACATAGTTTGAGGAAGAGTTTGAATTGTGTAATATTGCATGCTATCTGAATATTAAAGTAGGTAACTAATTAGGTAATATGGAGATACATTAACGCAAATTGAAGATGTAGATTTGATCATGACAATGTAGGGGTCAAGAAGAAGGATTTAAATCGCTTGGCAAATATCATTCCCGATAAATACCAAACGATTCAAAATCTTCTTCACTTTATAATTCCTTAAGTCAACACTATTATTATGTGCTGTCATTTCGTAGCTGTAAGTTTTGAGAAAAGATAATAATAATATAGGTAATAATAAAGATGACCCGAAATTCTGTTTTGTGTATTTATATACATAATTTTTTCTCCTACTCATGAAACACACAGCTTTTTTACAGGATTAAGGAAAATATTATAGTAAAACAAAAAGAAAACTTTAAAAAAAAACGACCAGAAAAAACGTCATATAATTAACTGGATCAAAGTTTTAAATGGCATTTGCTTTAGATCAATAACAGATTTGATGTCACCAACAGACTGCTTCAAAGTTTATTTCGTCGGACCTTTTAAAAAAAATTGTGGTCGTTTTTTTTATGTTTTGATATTTTTTCTTTAATGTATATTAGCTACTCAACACCGCCCTTTACACTCTGTATACCTAAAAAGGTTCTAAAAAGTTAATTTCATTCTAATCAATCATTCCATCAACATAGAATAGAATAGCATACTCTTTATTATGTACACCATATAAGTTACAGAGAAGATAGATGAAGAAAAACATTACATAGGGTGACACAATGGGCGGCCTTATCGCTAAAAGCGATCTTTTTAAGACAACAGTTGGATGGATATTAAAGAGAGAAGGAAAGACAGTGCTGTAGGCAGTCTTAGGTGTACTATTTATATATAATAAATACATAATAGATAAATGCATATACAAAAATAATTATGAAACAAAAGCAGGATCGTGATTTTTCACCATAGTTTTGAAAGTAGAAAAAGATTGAGCACGGCTTACCGACAGAAGGGCAAGGCATTCCATAACCGCACCGCTTAAATCGTAAAAGATTTGTCGTAGAATGTGGTGGAATGCACATACATATTCAATTAAAACTGTGTTTAATTTAAGGTGTGATTTTAGCAAAGATTTTATCATTCTTAAAACATAGTTCGAAGGTTTCAGTGTTGCGCTATTTCCGTTAGCTATCTATGTGATTGTGGGAACAGACAGAACCGTTAATATAACAATTACTTGATATCGATCTGAAAACGGTTCTCAGGCTGGTCCTTCAAGGCACTTTGTTAAGAGAATTAGCCATTATCTGCAAATCTACAACCGTTTTTGCATGTACGGTCTGTGACAGAAGTGTTGAATTGTTTTACGAATGGTCTCAAGGGAAAGGGCATTCGTTTTTAAAATGAATGACTTCTAATAGGGTATTTAACTAAAAAAATCTAATGAGCCCTTCAGATAGATTTCCAAAAAATGTAAGACACGTATTTTTTCTTTTGCCACGTAAACAAAAAACGAAGACGATACCGTGCATTGCGTGCACGTCACTTACCAGTACACTTTTTACTGGAAAGTGACGTAACAAGCTCCCACTCCTTATCTTTGATGCGTTTTATCTACGTAATTTTTTTATTGATTTGAATAAATAAAAAATCTTCTTCTTCTTCTTTAGTCGGTCCCTCATTACTGAGGATCGTGGTCACTGGACCCCTTTAAGCGGACAATCTGTCTCCATCGATTCCGTTCCAAAGTTGCCATCACCACCGGCTGGAATTTCCTTGAGGACATAGCTTCTTCCACTTGGTCTGACCATCGTGTTCTGCTCTCTTTCTCGCTCTCTTTCCTTCAGTATTGCCAACAATTACCAGCTTTTCGTGCATTATGTGGCCAATAAAAAACATACGCATCCAATATTTTTCAATAAACTAACTGACGGACTAAATAGAATCATATTTTTTAACAGCTGAACTGATTTGGAGACTGATTTGGTAGACCATGTATTGGCCACTTAAGTCATCAAGATCGGTGCCCGATTCTTCTCTAGACGCACTTAAAAGTAACTTGTAATTCTGAAAAGATCTTAAATGTCATTTTAAATAAAATCAGAGTAATTTATTGAAAAGTGATTCTTACAATAATTCATGAATGAAAAATTACAATCAACTTATATCAGAGTAAAATTTTCGTGTATTGTATTGTACACGAGAATATTACTTTAATATAAGTTCTTATTATGCCGATCATACATAAAGTTCCCAACTTTACTGGTCACGCAGACTTATATCTAGTTCCACAAATGCGTTGGAATAATGAGTTTTTGTTAAGAACTAATACAATGGAAGAAATATGTTATAGATTACTTCATGCTTTTGTTATTGGACATTGTCGTTTGTTAGATCAATAAGGCTTCGCAATAAGGCACGGATACGTTACAAAAAATAAATCCGAACGTTAACCAATGCCAGACGATGCTGTCATAAATAAATATTATTTTGGTTTGCCAACCAGCAGTGTTTTCAAACCAAAACAGAAAAATATACTACCATTCAATCCTCCTTCTATTTATAAAGGCTGCCACTGACGGGTGCGAGGCGACGAAATAAGCTTAGGTTCTAGAGTATTTTCTGCGAAAAAGCGTCATTATATCGTTGTCGCATCGCACACTATCTGCAGGAGGCTTAAAATCTTACTTTCAACACTCATAAAGGGTCAAAGTTACCTAATCCGGTTCACATGACAGATCAGACGAATAGACACAACTCTGCACTTTCCGTTCTACGCGTGTTATGAATGTAGAGAAGAAGTAAATAATGTTGGGCCATGTTGGGCCATCGTCATATGCCATAGTGGCTGTTAATGGCCGATGGTGAAATAACTATAGTTTAATGATGATGTGGTGCGAGAAGCATTTGTTACGGTCCTTTGAAGGACCGGCGGTATCGGTTACTGGTTGTTACAAAATATGTATGTGGAAGATAATGATGGGATTGATGTCGGAAACTTGTCGATGTTACGGAAAATGAGACCGTTGCACTGCTTAATGTCTTTCTTAACAATTTTCTGTGAAAGAACTTGAAGAAAAAAGGGAGACATTTTGATTGCCACAGCATAACTACGTGCCATACCTATAAATTTTGTACGTAAAATATAACTCCTCAATGTTATTAGTAGTACGTACCTACTATTTAAACCTAATTAAACCTCATTAGTCCAAATCTTATAGCCGTTTAGGCTATGGTACAGACGCCAGCACATCAAGCTACCCGAACCTAATGCTTTAGCGATAAAGTTGAAAATCTATTAAATAAATTTTACAGATTATTATAGTTTGATGCGCTGTTGTCTGTACATACCAAAGAAATAGACATACAAACATAGTCAAACTTCTAGGGCAGTCGCAAAAAAAGAGATTTGTCTTCCACATATGGTACCTACTAAGTTATTGGAAAATAGTGTAAAAGTTATTATCTAGTAACTTACTTCGAAAACTCCAACATTCTCAAAAGCATTTTTATGTTCTTTGAATACAAAACATTTATTTGCCAATAATGTAGGTATACAGATATGACTCTTAATGATAAATAATCTCAGTTTTATGGGAAACTGAATAAATTCCACTAACAACGGTAATAAAAGGTTATTTGAACGGTTCTCGAGATGCCTCAGGTGAAGGCCACAGGGTCAAGTGCGAGCCCATTATAACGAACGACTCAGTCAGGAGAAACGCGGAGAAATATTGCATAGCTTAGCCACACTGGATCACTGTTACCTTCTACTATCTAGGTATAGGAGATAGGGAAAGACAAGGCCTTCGCCCTAACCGCCGCTACAGAAGAAGACGCCCCGGGCGCCGGGAGTCGCAGGGCGATCCCCGGCCACCACAGGCGCGGTCCTGACGGCAAGGGTTGGGTGGCTCGCTGTCCGATTACCACCAAGCCCGGGTCGATGGCGCACGCGGTGGGGCTTTAGAAGGAACACGGATAGGTTTTAGACAGTAAGAGTCTGACACGCCCTTTCGCCCCACCCAGAGCGGAAGAAGTCATTTGATGATTTCCCATCGTTAAAAACAAAAAAAAATCTTACGGAGTCTGCAATTTTTCGGTGACATATACCTACAATTTGAACTTTATTAAATTTTCCGGAAAAAACTGAAAAAAATAGTTCACCAGCTATTAAATTATAGTTGACTGATGCTAGATTAGCCAACAATAGCCTTATAAAACCATAAAGACATATTGTTTAGAAATAATTAATGTCTCTATTTTTGTCTAATTCGACTCGTTTTTATTGTTTAGTTTTTATTCTTTTGTTTTAAGTTGATCTTTATCATCATGTATTTTAATAGTGCTTATGTAGAACTATTATTACGTTCTTTATTTAAACAATTAGTAGATTAATAAAACGGAGCTGATAAAATCAGTTTTTATACCTTTGAACAGTGCATACATAGGTGTAATAGGTTTTTTTTTAAGGATGGTATATCACCGCTCTGCGTGGAGCGGAAGGGCGTGTCAGACTCTTACTGACTAAAACCCATCCGTGTTCGTTCTAAAGCCTTTTGCGTTCCAGAGCCGCGGTGACTCTTTCGAACAAATTCCGCAACCCTGGCAGGAGGTGTAATAGCTGAGAATTCAAATTAAAATGACAAAAAAAAAAAACGTTTTAGCACATAGTATCCGTTGTTTAATCAGATGAACTGACTACTTGTTTAAAAGAATAATAGAAAGTGTTATATGGTCGTAAAATAAAACAATTTTGAACGGAATAATGTTAAAAATGTGAGTTATTTCACGCATTAATTATTTACTTTCGTCGTTCTTGCTTTTATTTTATTTATTTGAATAAAGGATGTAAAAAAACGGCCATGCGGACTTGCATACAAAAGGTTCCGTGTCATAGACTGAAAAAATCGCGACTCTCGTATGCCTTTAATTTTTAGTTTTATTTTTGGTGGTCATTGGTTTGGCAATAAAAATACACATACTATGAAAATACTACGGGTACGGAACCCTAGCATAAGGAACATAAAACAATTTAGATAATGAACCCAAGCTAAGTTCGGAACTAATCAATGTAACAATGTTTTGCAAATTGTCTCATAATGATAGATAATGCATTTCCATTTTCAAAATTTTTGTAACAAATACTCCGCACGTCTTTTGTTTTTACTTGTTAATAAACATGGTTTAGATGCTTCTAACTAAACTCATATATTTTTATATATAGTCACAAAGAACAGGTTGGCAGCCTATCACCTACAATTTATACGCAATAAAGAGGTTTATTTAACCCTAGACGTCTGTTGCAAATTGCTCAAATGATAAGCGGCTAATGTACGTGCTTAAATCACTTTCATTTCCGAAGAAGTAAATGGAAATAATAAACAGTAAAAGGGAGTTGAGAGAAATCTCTGTTTAGGTTCAGAATCACACCGAGACGCGAAGCGACGCTACGCCATTTTGAAGATAGCGATACAATCAATCTCTCAGCCTTTTCCCAACTATATTGAGGTCTCATGCAGCTAAGTACTAGGTATTTTACATAGAGCGTATTTCTTTCAAACGCGTTTGTATTTCAAATCTATAACGACCGTCTTCAAGACGACAATGGGATACCTTACACTGTGAGTGTTTTATTTAGATGGTTTAAGTCTACCTAGGTTTATATATTAAGGTCCTACAATGGTCCTTTAAGGTTCACATACAAGCAGAAGATCCAGACACACTGCAGTGTGTCAGCCAAGTTCGCAAAGTAGAAACGCGACACACTGACCATATATTACACGAATCATTTGTGTCCGTATAAAAGTTTTACACTGCTTCTTAGCAACTAAAGTGTCATAAGGATTATTTACAAAAGAAGTAAAATATTTGTCACATAAAATACATTTAGATTTAAGCGGACTACAACACAACTAAATAAAATGTTTACTGCAACATGGCGACATGAAAATGTGGATTGCAATAATTCATTCGATTTCATGTCGCCTTTGTTTTTATACTTCGTTTGTTTTAAGTTTACAGTTCGTGTTTTAAATTAAATGTATGTTAACATTTTACACAGTTGATATTTTCTTAAGATTTACATGGGTATACAGGCTATATTTTAAGTCATTTTCAATAATTTAGGTATGTACGTGCAACTACTTATACTTATAAAAAAATTCACTATTAGATCAACTTCGAAATATGCAAAAAGATCATCTTTTCAATTCATATACATAAGTTCACATGACTCCACTAAATGTAAGGAACATGTTTTTTTCACAAATGTTTAGTCCCCTAATTTAAGTTCTTATTATACATATTATATGTTTAACCACTGAAAGATTGTCAATTGAGTAAAAGTCACTAGAAAATATTGCAGTCTATGGCATTATTTTTACCTTTGTACGTACAGCGTTTTATACTAGTAGGTAATATTACTTCCTTCCATCGTACACTTAGAGGCAGATTGGCAACGCTTTGCAACTGAAATGTCTACAATCTGTGTACCGGATGAATCCACGTAGGGAAATGGAAGAGCTCCGTAAACATACACTTTAGTAAATACACAGTTGAAAAGTAATACTTAAGGGGACGTCTCGACGCAACTCTGCATAAAATGTTTTTGAATTCCAGTGGTTTTTGGATTTATTTTAAAAACATTCCACATTTTTTTAAATGATTTACTTGGAAGCTCTGTACGGAATACGTAAGTACCTATGTGTATTTGTTTTGGACAATCGAAATTAAGTAAACATAAATATTTTTTTGTAACTTATAAAAGAACAAATTCCATATTTTCGGATTTTTTCCTGTACTTACACTGTAAGATCTATCTTCTTGGCAAATTTCAGGACTGTGGGTTAACGAGAAAAACCCTATAGGTTCAAATAATGCACCATTAACGGAGCTTAAACGGCCTTATCTTTAGATTGCGTTGACTTAGAAGTTTGATTTTTTCACTGCTCCAAGAGGTAGCTGTTCTGAATACTTGGAGTAAATTTCAGCTTGATTCCTTTACGCGTTCCTGAGAAAAAAGGTCTTGACAGACAGACAGACGGACAACAAAGTAAGGGTCTATAAGGGTTCCGTTTTGGCCGACTAAGGTACGGAACCCTAAAAACACGATGGCAATAAACAAACATCCAGTATAATTTTTGAGAATCAGCCGTAATAAATGCCGTGAATTTGTTGCTTAGGTGTTAACATTCTTACATTTATAACAAAAAACGAATTGCTTATCAATAATGCTTAGGGATCAGCAATTTTCTTTTGGTATATTATTGGTACCATAGCTTCCAAGGCTAAACACGTCGCCTTAATCCAATACGCCCACTGCTGTCTAGACCTGCCAAGAGCCTAGCCTAGTACCTGCCCACGTAATATCCCATAACTATTAAACCCCAGGTTATAGCCGTCGCCACGGAAAACTATGGCTAATCTGGTAGCCTGATACATTTCATAAATGCTAGGAAACTTCTACAACCGTGCACTATCTTTCACTTTTAATAAATGACCATATTATAAGATTTAACTGATATCCAATATTGGAATATGGTTTTATTGGCACATCCTGTGGGTTGTTTTATTAGTTATACTGTGCTAGTTTATATAAGTAATTGGCACAGCTATGATTGTCGGTGGCATTTATAAATAGGATTAAAGTAGAGATATATTTGTGTCTTGGTTTAACTTATTAATCGTGAAATGGTCTGCAGTATTTCAACATAAGTTTGCTTTGAATAAATATTTTTCTTGATTACTTTGTGCTGTGTGTAACTGTTAAAAATATTATATACTAGCTGCGCGAATGTCTAAAATTATCCCAAAGTAAACCGGGATAAAAGTATCCCATGTGTTATTCCAGACAATAATGTACCTCTGTATCAAGTTTCATCGAGATCCGTTCAGCCGTTCTGACGTGATTGAGAACAAACATCCATCCATTCATCAAAATATCCAAACTTTCGCATTTATAATATTAGTAGATATAGTAAGTATATATGTATAGTATTACCTTAATCATAAAAACTTATTAAACATTACATAATACTGTTTAAGAGATTCTAAATTCAAATGCTCCGCAGAAAATTTTGAATAAAGAATCTGTTTATCAGTATTTTAGCTATATAGGTAATGGTGATAAAGTTTTTATGAATAAGGACGTTAGTATAGAAGTATAGATTATGGTTTGTTCATATTTCCATACTTAAACACGATAGTAACAATTAGTTCCTTAAATAATATCGATCAAAAAATAAAATAGCAAACAAATAATAAGGAATGGTACAATAAATAACACCTACATTTCAGTAAGCTTTGAGACAAATTCCCGTTCTAAATTAAACCGAAAACTCTTTTATAATCCTTTTCCTTCATTCTCCTCAGTGCCGGGCTACAGTCCAAACAATTCGTTATTTAAAGAATTATTCTATAGACTGTCGGACAAAACCGCTTTACAAATACGGACAGCGCTTTGTCGTAGCGCTCGAAATAAACTGAAACTATTACTGTTATTTTATATTCTTTTGATAACATTTTACTGAAAGATTTGTTGAAAACTACAGTGACCTATTTCGAAATATTTTGAATTGTGTCTTGTAAATAATTGAGGGATTTTTATTATGTTTGCTCGTAAAAGAGAAGTTAATTCTAGCAACAGATTTTTTGTTTGAGACCAAAGAGCCTTTTGGTGGAATTGGAATGGAAGATTTTTGACAGTTGATGCGGATAGTCAGAATCCAGCAGTCTGGAAACCAGTCTTACCCAGTTACTGGTTTATCTTTGAAGGTAAGATAGGCACTCGTTTCATGTCCAATATTAGAATACATTTGCATCCGGTTATTTTCAAAACCCCAACGTAGTTGTGAAAGAGGTAGAGAACCCAGATGTTAAAACATACTATATACTAGTCTGAATTTAGGTAAACAACATCTGGCTATTTAACGAAGTCTTTTGAAAATTAAAAATCTTAGTGGCTCGGTTATAAATCTCTACCATACGACATCACCACACGACACTGGACTTTGTAATACCCGTTCCAACTTACTACCGCTCGTAGTACGACTTGTATTTTTTAATGAAATCAGATCGTGAGTCAATAGTGAAGTGCCAGCGTCTACTGCTCACTGCTCACACGGTGTTCATATTGACACAAGAAATAATCTAGTCGACTATTTTTGGGAGTGGCGTCTTGCAGTTCAACCTATGAGCTTGTCGACTGCTTAACCGGGATTGCCTGTGGTGACCTTAATATAATATTAAAGTCTCCAGCCAGTGCTTATAAAAAACTTACAAACTAAGCGACTACACGCTAAGGGCACCCCCCGTGGGGTACCGGCCTCGGCGTAGGGCGTCGCTGGGGGGGGGACAGCTAGGGACGGGCTGGATCGAACTAGAAACAAGTCGACTCGTATCGCTGTTAGTATGGGAATTTGTACTTTAACAAAACTTTTGGAGTTTAGGTAATCGTGTTAACAGGAATTTTTACTCAAGTGAGTTCTTGGTTTGGAAAGAAGGAAGTTTTTTATTGAGTAGTTACAGTTCTTTAAGAAGAAGGGATGCGAAAAATTGCTTTTTTGTCAGGGAGAAGAAGACTAAAGGTGCAATTCCGTGCATCGCGGCCGTACGCAGCCGCACACAGTCGATCGCGTGCGAAAATAGTAGAGAATGAGAATGTATGGCGCCGTTTCCGAGGTCTGCGACAGACGCGCGCGGCCGACTTCGGAACCGGTGCCATACATTTACATACTCTGACTATTGTCGCATCACCTGCGTGCGACAGTCGAATGCGATAGATGGAGCGGGGCTGCGATCGGCCGCGATGCACCTTAAAAAAATACCGGTTAATACCGGATTATTGCGGTTTTGCTCCGAAAATTTCTAAAGATCGTGATCGTTTTAAACTTTATCGTAACCTAAATTAACCGTTTTAACCATGTTGCAAATAGTGAGAATGCGTGGCGCGACGCATCTTTGTAGTGCGCCCGTATTAACCTATTTTTATTACTCTAAAACGTTTAATCCGAAAAAAACCTTTATGTAAAGACTCCTCCAAATACCGGTTTATATTCGAACAAAACCCGAATGAAAAGGTTTTGCGTCTAGTACATAAGTAACAGTTTGAAAATTTAACCGGTATCCGAGCCTTAAAGAAACAATCGATGGATGTCTGAATGATGATGTGGACAGGGTCTGCAGAGCAAGACATGTTGTGCACACCTCAAATAAATTAGGATAAGGGCAGCTTACGTCATTGTTAGCCGCTATGTATGTGGCATAAAAATGTAGAGATTTCTTCTTGTTATTGCAAAAGCTGGGCAACTACTAGTACATAAATAACAGACTCAAAACTGCCAAAACACTTTACGAATTTACAAAATCACCTAATTTTCCTACACCGTTATCCTCATGTTCATTACTCTGTGTTGTTCACAGAGTAATGTAATAAACAGAGAGTATCACGCGACGCTTATTTGCGCGAGTAAACATGTACGCAGCGCAGGTATCAGTTGTTTGGACGGCGAGATTGAAAAACATTTGTCGTTTATTTTGTTTGGTCTAGTCTGAATTTTGTCCGGTTATATTTTACATTTTAGTCGATATCATTTGTATGTATCCATTTTGTTGAAATATTTTCATCAGTACACAAACTACGGTTCACTAGGTAATGATAAAGGTTGCCGCAGATGGGTCCACGCGCAACACGACTTCAATAGTTATCCGTAAATCAAAACAAATTTTGCATCGTTGTCCAATCGAGCCTGACGGTGGAAGCCTTAAATAATAATTAAACAGAATTTCAAATAAGTGAAAGACATCAACAGAAAAAAAAGACGATGTTGAATGTACATAACAATTGTCTAGCCCACATAATTTAGTTCTTATATAACGACAAGCATTTATACGTGTATAACATAGTGGTAACTACATAGTAGCATTTCTTAAATAAATAATCTACTTTTTTTATATGTAAATTATTCCTCTGTATATCTTGTTAATTCACAACTAAAGTTAATTATACTGTAACAGATTAAATTATATTGTCTGCGGAAGAATTCAGTGACTGTATTAGAAAGATACACAGAACTAATTAATTACTCTCTTTGGAATTTGTGTTTACAGTTAACCTGGTTGCCGACTAAGAGCCCCGTTCACTTGGTTTAGCTTAGCTTGCATAGCTTAGATATATTTTCACACTTACATAGCACTTATGTCGACCGCAAACTATGTAAAATCAATATATATAAAATTATTCTTTACTGATCAGTGACTGACAGACAACGCACAGTCGAAACTACTGGTAGTAGAAAACTGAAATTTGGCATGTAGGTTCCTTGGAGAGTGTAGGGGAACACGGAACACTAAGAGAGGATTTCCCGAAATTCCTATGGGAACAAGAAAAAAACGGGGTATCACGTTTCACAAAATCTAGTTAGTTATAAATATTATATTTGCGGCATACAAACAATAATGAAAAATTACCGCAAATATAAGCTTAGCTCTAAGTATGTTACCGGTGTTATAGCCGTTTCAAACCGTAGTCATAAAGTCTCAAAGCAGTTTGAAAAAATAACTTCTTAGATTGCCAACATTTTTACGTTTTTCGTCATAAGCAGTTTTGATTCACTAGTCAAAAGTAAAAAAATATCAGATTTAATTTATATTATTTAGTAATCAGGATGCTTAATAAAACATCTGCAAACATTTGATTTTCATGTCATCTAAAAGCGGAGAAAATCACATTTTTATTTGGTTTTTAATTCAAGTTCTGGTCTAATATCGCGGGCAGTAAAAAAAAAAACTGCTGCGACCTCAATACACTTCAAAACCACTTTTTTTTTAAGACGCTTAGTTGACACTTCACGTGTCCCAAGGGCTGGCTTTGGTCACGTGACCTTGGTCACCTTGGTCAAAGAATAAGCATTGCCATACAACGTGGCAATGCTGTTTTTATTTTTATTTCTAGTGTATATAGTTAGTTAAGTATTTCTTTATTTTATTCATAATTTACATCTCCTGAGTCGCAGTGTAAAAGAAGTGCCAGTTAGTCGGAAAAAACTTTGCTTTTCATCATTGAAGTTTAGGGTTTGTAGAACAAACGTGATTTTTCCAGGCGCTTAATCTGATGACAAGATGTGATGGATTTTTTAAAATTATGAATACGTTTTGTGTTCACAGTACGAAATAATAAAAACCATAGTAAGATCTCAGATAATTTGAAAAGTTCAAAAATTGTTGACTAGTGTTATTTAGAAACAAACAAATAGAGATAAATAAATGAGGAAATTTTGAAAAAAATAAAAACATTTCACGTAATCTACAGAAAAATATCCTGCACAATTGGCACATTTGTATTTCCTCTACTCAAGTAAAAAGCATCTTCACCAGAAATCCCTTCAAATTTAAGAATTCTTATGTTAATTTTCATAATGATATCGTCTTGGCAGAGCGCCACCGTCTAGTTGAGGATACCACTCAGTTTTATCCGATAGTGCTCTCTCTACTCGGAGCTTGACTTCGAGATTCTTAATTTAATAAGCTAATTAGGTACTTTATTTTTCTCTTGTTTGAGGAGCTCTTTGCTAAATAATAATTAATAGCCGCACGGGTCGGTCGTCAACGTTAAGCAACGCTTGCCGAGGTTGGTGGCAATCTTAATATACTAAGACTCTGACCTCCGCGCCTTGGAAAGCACATTAAGGTTTCAATTTATATTTATTATATATATATTTAACGTGATATTAAATATATTTAAATACGCTGTGTGTCTAGTTTGCAGTAGCCTTGCAAACATGACGTTTCAGCTACAGTTGGTAGGTAATTTGAAAGTTGGTTAAAAATAGATACGTTTTTGAAACCGGCCGTTAGCCGTTGCTGCCGGCTGTCATTTGTATATCTTGTAAATGAGTATCGTGTTCCTTAGTTATTGTATTGTGGAGGTCAGATTGACAGTCGCTGCTTGTAGAATACTAGTATTCAGCTGCATCTGGTTAGGCTGGAAGCCGACCCCACTAATATAGACAATACCTACTTTTATTGCATTCCACATGATAATATGGGTATTCTTAGGTGGTAAACTTAAAATTAGATCATATGGCCCTGTCAGGCACAGCAAAATAAGTGAGGTAGGAGAAAGGAAGCATTAAAATTTCTTAATTATATATAGCTGTCAATCTGTATAATCAAAATGTCACGTGATCACGACGTGAGCTGTCATTCCATCTTGATTATATGGATTGACAGCTCATCTCGTGATCACTTCACCCAAGCCTTCACTTCGACATGTTTACAGAATCGCCCGGCTGTTTTCACGAACATATGTTAACAGAATAGACCAGCAGAATAGACCAAATGTAAGGGAAGGTGAACAGAATTTTCTTACCAACAAAATTCACTTCATCTCGTTTTTGACGAAGAGATGTATTAAAAAATAGCACTACCTAGGTAGTTTTGCTCAGTGTTAATTATTTAAATCATTTTCTTCACAAAACTTCAATCAGTCAACAACAAATAGATTATTGGATTAGACCCTGTTACATGTTACACAGTTATATTTTGTAGGGTACAATAACACCCGGTGACAAATTCATAATGAAATTCCAATGTTTTCCTGAACTAACGAAGCAACTACAAAACAACGTGCTAACAATATTTCCACATTTATTTATTGTATTCCGTGTTTTTTTCGCGACATTCCGCATTCGTGGTCACGGATTGTCTGCGGCGTGAGAATATAATATAAACAGCCAGAATTTATACTATTATTTATAAATAAGTAACTTGTATCCGCATGAATCATTACTGCAGCTAAATTATTTTATAAGTCCTTTATTATCTCATCAAAAGGTTAAATTAGAATCACGTTTTTCGATCCTAAAAGTTTAAGCAGATTAGCAACAGATCATTGTTGTAAAAAAATCGATTACTTTGTCGAACGGACGTAAGATCAATCATGGTACAAGAATGATTTTCAAATGCCGATCGTGGTACACAAGACCTTGTCTTCACATTAATTGTTTACATAAGTTTAAGAGAAACTTAGTATATAGAGCATTCGTCGACCTTGGGAGTTGCTAATGAATGTGGGATAGTAAATACAATCGAGTATTTGTACCTGACCTCGTGGTATATTCACATTATTGTTAAAACAAAGAGCAGGTCAAAGTATATCCGCACGTTTGTCTGCGGTTAAGCAATGTTGTGGCTGCTAATTGCATGGGTGACCGATTAGGAATTTTTGGTATTACATTCCGGGGTTTTAATATAATCCGTCAATCATTCAGTCAATCCTAATATATAAAACTCATCCGTTACTGACTGACTGACTGAGTGACGGACAGACAATGCACATCCAAAACTACTGGTCGCAGAAAGCTGAAATTTGGTATGTAGCTTCCTTGGAGAGTGTAGGGGAGCACTAAGAGAGGATTTCCCGAAATTCCTACTGGAACGGGAAAAAACGGGATATGTGCGTACAAAGTCGCGGGAAAAGCTAATTCTTCATAATATAAGCATAAAATGTGAAAGTAATTATATCTGTCAATCTGTGTGTCTCTTTTCACCTCTTAACGTATGGAACGGATGAACGAATTTTGACGAAACTTGGCGCTGAATTAGGTTATGATATTTTTTATTCCGTTAGTATGTTCCTTTAGGATGATTACCGACGTACACGCGGAAAGAGCCGTTAGCAGAAGCCAGTACCTTTATAAGTTTCTCAAACCGGATTCAGCTGAATACCAGTGTTTTACGTGGAGCGGTTGCCTACCAGACCTCCACAACCCATTAACTGGGTAACACGGTACTTCTTGGCAAGAATGGGGTCAGATTTACTGGCTTCTGATAATCCGTTACGACTGCCAAAGATCTACAAAATATAACGATAAAATATCAACGAATGTTTGGTTAAAATTAGAGGGACGTAGACGAAAGGTTTTAGACAATTTTAATTGGTATTAATTACTTTTCATTTGGCGAGAGTTTTCCTTTGGGTTAGAGGAACTAATTTAGCGATCCCTTTTAGTGACCCAGTTGGAAACAAAAAAAAAACCTTGGAAAAAGATTAGAACATTAAACGAGGTTTTTGCCCTGACTTTTCCCATGTTTAAGAATATGAGTCACGAGAATATGAGTTATTTTAACAACAAAGAGATATATTTCGTTAAATGGATACCATTTTCTTAACCGATAATACTTTGTGTTGTACAGTTCCGCTACGAGAAGCTATCAATAAAATAGGTATATAAGGTCGTCGTTACTCGAGGTACATTCATATAACGTTGGTAAGAATATAATATTAAAGTCTTTACATCCAATTTCCAACAATTTTCTCATTACTTACTAGAGGAAGTATATAAGTCATACATAACCAGCCGTTATGATAAATAACCTAACTAATATTTACCATGATTTTCCACTACATAAAATACGATAATGTGCACGTTATACCATCGTCTCTAATTACATACGATTACATTGTGTTATGAAGTACGGTCCTTATGTAAGTAAAAATTGCCCTTGCATGTAATAGTCACTATACATAGTGTTGTGACTATTACTAGAAGTGGTTTAAGGATGATGTTCTATATCTGATATGCAATAAGTAAAACAATTCGCAAATTTGACTGGCCTGTTGGTCGAGTGGTTAGTGACCCTGACTGCTAAACCGGAGGTCGTGGGTTCGATTCCCACCCAGGACAAATCTTTGTGTGATGAGCATGATCATTTTGTTGTGTGTCTGGGTGTAATTTGTCTACAATATGTATGTATTTAGAAATATATAAGTATGTTTATCAGTTGTCTGGTTGCCATAGCACAGGCTCTGCCTAGTTTGGGATCGGATGACTGTGTGTGCGTGTGTTGTCCCAACATATTATTATTATTAAATTTCCAAACTTATCCCTTTTCAAGCAGTCTGATGCATTTGATCAAATCTGTGATTGAACTAAAATAAATGTCACTAACTTTATGAGACTGCTTGAAAAGTGATTTGTTTGGAACTTTTCAATATTTTATAGCGATCGGTTTTTTTTATACATGTGTTCTTTTTTGCATTTTTTTTCTTACTTTATATCAGATACAGAATTTAACCTTGAAATATGACCACGCACTTCTGAAACATCCTGTATACTTCACAGTATACATATTCTACTGAATAGCTTTTTTTCCAGCTTCAAGTCCGTGACCTATGAAGTGTTCTCCGGGGTAAAAATTACTATGTTACGAAAAAACAAAACCCTCCTTCAGGGGCATTCGAAATTAGAAAGTTAAAGGATTTTGAAATTTGGTCGGTAGTTCCAGGGATTACACCCGTCGAACAAAACAAAATTGATCCCCTTAGCTTAGATTTCATCAGTTCCAGGCATCCTAAAATCAATCGAGTTGGAAGATCACTCGGAAAAGTTTACGCACTCGGAAAATTAGCATACAACAAAAACGCGAAATAATTTTTAAAAGACTTGAACAATTCCATAACACATGGTGCTATTAATTTTCTTTCATTCACAAATAGTAGTACAAAGACAGAAAACAAAAAAACCGTTTCTTATTCTATGACAAGGGTCATTCCACTATTATTATTGATCAATGTAGAAAATTACCATATTCTCGCAAAAAATATCCTATTCACGGTTTCAGTCTAATTGGTTTTGTAATGAGTCTCTATCAATAAACTCATTATTTTCATGTCAGGACTCCTTTCTACTAAAAATGATTTTTTTAAAAGCAAATGAACTAGAATGACTTTGCATTGTTAGCAAAATTCGGACACTCACGGGTTGTTGCCCCCTGCTAATCATCGTTACACAAAAGTTGAAAATCAGTTGTAGTATAGTCATAGTTTTAGCGACAAATGTTTTTGAAAACTACCTATTTTTGCTCCTAGCTAACACTGCAGCATTCTGTATTGCTAATAACATGATCCCAGCCAGTCTCTTCTGATAAACGTTGCCGTGAAAACTTAGACGAAGGGAGCTCGAAATTAATTGTCATTCCACCCCAAGCTTTGAATTGACAGCTCACTTCACCTAAATTTCCAATTTTATATGTTTACAAAGTAGCACTGCAGTTACATAAAAGTGTTGCAGTCAAAATATTACGCAACTTTTTGTCAAACAAGGCCTTAGGGAGAAACTACACAGATTGTCAATCTTTTGTCTTAGCATAGCAGATGATAATTTAAGGCGAAGCACACACCTGCGCCATCCGTTGTAAGACCCTATAAATTCTCACGAACAAACAGAAGGAACCTGGTTCAATTTATTGGAGAATTAATCAAGGGAATCCATTGTTGGAGCGTCAATGAGAGCCAATCAATTAGACACACCCGCCTCGCCTCCCTTTTCAATTTTTTTAGCGAATTAACCTTGTGACCTACTTCGCTGTTAGTTTTGGGCGTTTATTTTGTAGAAGTAGTAGGTAGGAAGGTTAATTAGAATGTAAGGCTTTAAGTTCTCACATAGGCAAATGTGACGTAGTAATGCGACTACACATTTTCATACATGTTGTATGGACGATGTTATGTTTTTAACAGACTTCAAAAAAAGTAGGAGGTTTTAATTCAGTTGTTTTTTTTTTGTATGTTTGTTACATCATAGGTAACTCCTTCATTTATGAACTGAATTGAAAAATATTTTTTTATGTGAAAGGAGATACTTTTCGGTTGGTCCCATAGAAATTTCATCAAAATAGATTCAGTAGTTAGTTTTTTAAATCAAAATAGCAGGATAAAGTATGTCACCCAAGTAAACGAAATTGCGTATTTCGCTTTCCTGTGTTAGGTGTGGGGTACCACTAAAAAGTGAAAATAAATAACTTCATCACAAAAAGTACAAACGACTTCCAAAAGAAATAACCAAAAATATGAACTTCCGAAATTCAAGTTATTTTTCTATAAAAAACTGTCACATTGTAGCATCGCGCCTGCCTATGGGTGCCTTTATGTGTCGCTTAATGGGCGACTAAACCTGCTGCCATTTATGTTGGCCCTAGACTTTGAAGCTGCAAAACGCTCTTTAGGATGCTGTGTTGATTATTTTGTAATCTAATTCTTCCGGAATGAATATCTTCTAACTAAAATATTTACAAAGACAACAATATAATTAGAGAAGTGCTAAAAGAAATTCATACAATTAAACTATCAACCTTGAAGGCAAGATTCCCGAGAAACATGTTACGTAATACCAACATTGTAGCACTAATTTTAATGTGTTACATTCTGGAGACTAACCCGACAACGACGTTGACAAACTTAATTGAATTAGCTTGTAGTCTTTATTATTAAAGGGGAAGATTTTATTTCTTCAAAGATATTTCTGTTTCTATTCAGTTAAACATCCTCTGCTTTGGTATTAGTAGATACATAATTATAGTGTTGAAATTGGGAAATAAAGAGGATAAAACCTTTGTGGCATAGCACCTTCGCCGCCATTTTTTTTTAAGGTTGCGTCGCGCGATCTAGTTTCAAATATCATGGTAACATGTGAACGTAACACTTTAGGGCACCATGTTGCTAACATTTCTTGTTGTTTAAGTGTCCTCCACTCATATATTTTCATGATTGATCGTGCGCCGCAACCTTGAAAAAAAAATCAATATAGCGGCGGGGAGGCTATGCCAGCTCCCATACAAAAAGTTCGAACTCCTTTTAAACTTGTGTTTTCCCGCGACTTCTATCCGCAGGCATTTATTGAGATGTTAGACTGTCACAATCATCGATAGTGTAGTTTCTATCAAATACAGAATGTTTGTAATTGAAGCAGTATTTTTAGAGATTTCCTTTTACAAACAAAAAACATGTTTGATTTCATTAGTTTCGATTTTTTATTGGTATAAATATCCAACAAAAATATAAAATCTATCTTTTTCTTCTACTGTTTACATAACTGCGGTTTTATAAGACGGACATCAATTTAATAACCTCTAGTATAATCCATAATACTCGATGTTCATCATAAAACTCCAAGTAGGTACTTCATTTGTCTTCCTCATTGCCCACAAAATGACAGACAATTCCTTTTTTTCATTAGACAGAACAATTTCCCAGCTAAAGGTGCGAGAATATAACAAGCATTCTACTAAACGAGCGTTTTGAGGTAAACTACGGAACCCATACCACGTTACAATGTTACTGCATTGTTTTTCTCTTGACAATATACATTGCGTTGTTTCTTCACGCGACGTAAAATAGAGTCGTTTGAAAAGAGAAATGGAACGAGAATTTTCAGTTGTGTCGTGTATGTTTGGTGTTATGTAGACTTTTGGATAGACATGCTACCCTGGTAGTTAGAATCTTTATTTTGGCCATGGTTTGGCGTTTGGAAGTTTGAATTAAACAATTTTTTTTTAATCCGTATTTTTTTCACACATTGTCCATGCACTGTGTTCTGGCAGATTTCCTGACAATCACAAAATTGGTTACAAGTATGTCTATTTCAAATAATGACGTTTGTATTGTGTACTAGTGGCCCGCCCCGGCTTCGACTTAATTTTTTTTCCAAATTTGAACCTTCTCCTGACAATAACAAACATAACAAAAAAAGTATAAGCGAAATTGGTCCAGCCGTTCTCGAGTTTTGCGCTTAGCAACATATTTGGCGATTTATTTTTATTTGTATAGATTATGGCTCATTAGAATTAGTTCTTGTGTGAAAGACCATACAGCTATGAGTTGGAAAAAAAACATTACTGTTTCTTACAAAAATGGCGCAAGTAATAAGAAATTAATAACCAATAAATTTATAGAAATAAATATTTTGCTATTTAACAACACAGCATGCATTATAGTTGGAATGTTTTTGTTAAAATCTGACAGGAAACGCTATAGTACCATTAAAGTATAAGTATTATTATTAGAACGTAACGGTTTTCCTTGCATGGTTCCTTATAACAATAATAAATCAGTTTAAATTACTCAATTTATCTAAATAAAACTTTTTATAACTTATGTGATAGGTACGGTATTATAAAATGCAGTAATTAAATCTATACTAATATAATAACGCTAAAGAGTTTGTTTGTTTGATTGAACACGCTAATCTTTGGAACTACTAGCCGGATTTGAAAAATCCTTTTATAAATGATGGCCTCATCCATGAGGAAGGCTAAAATTTTGGAAGTCAGTGTTTTTGGTTGTTTCTTCGTATTTTAACACCTACTTCCGAAATTTAAGTTAATTTTATCCTTTGTAGTGATTTTTTTTGGTCTACGTTTTGGTATAAAAAGTTTTTTGATAGTTTGCGACGATGATGCGATTGCGAACGCTTCTTAAAAAAAAATGCCAGATACTGTTGTACACCTTACTTACTTAGTTTACACTTAAGTTATGTAAACATTGCAATGTTACAATTTCTTCGTCCGGTGACACTTTCTCTGAAACCTTTCATTATACGTGAGGTCACTAATAATAGCATAACAACACAAGTACATAAATAATGGTGTTTTTTTGTTTTCCCTTTTTAGGCCCTAGTTACGTACTCGAGTAGTTTATTAGCAGTCACGCCAATTTCTTTGGAAAGTGTGATTATATAATGATATCTTGTGGTAAACAAAATTATGTCGTTGGTAACATATTATTTTTGGAACATGAAGACATAGAATTGTTCTAGTGATGGGCACAGGTCTGGTAGAATAATATTACATCAAGTGTAGCAACTAGTGCATTGGTATTTTGACACATCGAATACACATAAAGCTTCCACAGACAGGCGCGTAGCGGCAATGTGACACTAATGCTATGACAATGTTTCAAAATAACATCCAGTTCTAGGTACTGATAGTAGCCGTAGAGCAATTTCTATGAAAAATGGCCGTCATGTCGGTGTCGTATTGTTGCCTTGTACATGTCTGCCTTTTTACACTTAAACCGTTCCAAAGACCTGTAAGGGAACGTTACACAAAAGCTGTTTTTTGACAAAAAAGAACTGAACTGAGTAATAAAAACAGTTGCTACATGATTTATATTTTTAATAGTAGGAACCTTCATTATCTATGTACTGACGCCAGCACTTCAAGTTACTCGAAACTGTCAAATTTTCTCAATCAACCTTGAACCTAATGCTTTAGCGATAAAGTTGAAAATCTGTTTAAGGAATTTGTCAGATTGTTGTAGCTTGATATGCTGGCGTCTGGTTCTAATTCCGTGCTATTATATTGTACCGGATAGACAGATAGTCAAATATTGCAACGTAAGGCATTTTGCTATAATTGACCATCTAATCCGGCTTAAGACAATACATATTACCAGTAGAATGTACATAATTACGTTAATACGACCTTGCACATAAGTAATACAAATGATAATAGATATTATAATGTGAACAAAGTAATTTGCTTAAATATCAAGTGGAAAAGTACACTGTTGGGTGACCTAGTTATTTAATATTAATGTAATTTTGTCTAACATTGAAAGATACTGTTATAACAAAGACCTAATATAACTATTATATTCTACTTATTTTTCAGTAAGTTATTTAGAACGGAAAATACCTAAAATTCGTGGATACAATTTTCTAAAGGTTCGGCGATTAAATTGAGCCTTTCAGACCAAAGAGAAAATCCCAACCTAACCTTTTTTCTTAGCTCCATAATTAGTTTTTCTGGTACATTAAGTATTTTCTACGTTTTTTAACTGACTTAACAAAAAGGAGGAGGTTCTTAATTCGGTTGTATTTTTTATATTTGGTAGAAATAGGATCGGAAGCTTGAAAATCTGACACTAGTCTCATCAAGGAGTACCGTGTTCCCCAGTTAATGGGTTGTGGAGATCTGGTAGGCAGCCGCTCCACGTAAAATACTGGTATTTAGCTGAATCCGATTTGACTGGCAGTCGACCCCAATATAGTTCGGAAAAGGCTAGGCAGATGATGATTTATTTTATATTTATTACCTCATTCCCGTCATTTATAAACCGATTTGAAAAAAATATTTTATTATGTGAAAGGAAATACTTTATTTTAAAAAAAATGAAGTCGGTTTTATTTTTTGCCAAAAAGTTTTTTTCCGTATATGTTGTAAAAGTTTCAAACCATTAGAAAAAATAGTAATCCACGCCTATTGTAGTCACCATTCTTTATAAATTTTGATGAACATATCACTCTTTTTAAAGCTGTCTCGAAGTGTTATAGTTACACTAAAAAACAGGCCAGTTGCGAGTCAAATTCACACACGAGGGATAACCATAAACTGTTTCTTGTATGGCAGCCCTATGAATTGTTGTTATAGCGAAATACACAATTACACAGTATAAAATATAAATTGCTAAGGTACCTTTACCTGGCTGTAGACAGGGAAACAACTTTTCCTTTCTTGTTGTTTCTTGAAACTTTGTTTATCTCGTCAACTCCATCGTTTTGCTCAAGCTGTAAATTTAGCTTCCAAAGCCAGACAAAATTGAAGCTTTGGCCCAAATATCATGACGGCTTACCCTCGAATCACAGCTAAACACAAGCCAGGAAACTGGGTCACATGGCTACGTTTGACAACCCTATTGTACATACTGTTGGCCGAAATAGTTTCACGCTAAATAATTCAGCAAATCTTAGGTCGGGTTACATTGGAAAAGTTCGTAAATGCTCGTGTGTTAAGGGAATGACGCGACTATGCGACAACGCATTTGAAATAAAATCAGTAACAAAGAGTCATCGCCGTCGGTAGTAGGTATTTATACTTTGTAAATACTGTCTGGTCTGTAAATTATCTGGCATAAAATACGTACCAAGATATTTTATAGGTGCTTCATGTTATTTTAACGACGTGCTCATTGTTCTTTAAACGTAATAGTGAAATATGATTGTTGTTAATCTTCCGTCTGAGTTGTAAAGCTGTTTAGGTCAAGACGTAGTAAATACGACGTATGATTAATGATTTAGAACTTTCAGTGGATCATAAGAATCACAAATGATGAGGCAAGTTTAAGATCTTCGCAAAATACATATAAGCTTAAGTCATAAAAATTTACGGTATGGAAAACATTTGGGCGACACTATGTGGCCACTATGAGAACTTTCATAACGGCACTTGAGGGTCGTGTTTCGGACAAAGGCACCAAACTCACATAGGCTATATAAAACCCCATTCTACCAAGTTTCATTTACAAAGGCAAGAACTTAAACTTAATTACAGACATAATCAGATAACTTGGAAGATGGAAGATGGGTAGGCCTTCAATGGGGGACGGAACCTGTGTCGATACTCTTGCGCCATCCCACCTTCCTAGTTCATCGTGTTGTGCTGGTGCTGTTACTGCGGCTGCGGTAAACCTCAAGCGACGTTTATATATTAACCTTATTGGTAACTATATTTTCGAGCCATTTGGAGTTGAAACCCTCGGGCCGTGGGGCCTTTGTGCTCACAGCCTTTTCAAAGAAATTTCGAAACGGCTGGTGGACACATCCCGTGGCTTTGACCAAAGGTTGCCGTTCAACGTGGCAATGCCGCCAGTCTCTTGGGCACATTACCAGCTGACAGCGTTGAGGACGAATTTTTTGACGCTATAATTAAGTTTGTTTTAAGTTTAGTTTATGTAACGGATCGCTGTCTGGACATGGAAGATATATGAAAAAAAAAATATTGGGATTCATTTCATTCATTCATCAACGCAAATAGCACCCAAAATTGTTAGAATTTTTGTCTGTTTGTCTGTGCGTTTGTGCACGCTAATCTCAGAACGGCTTTATTTAGATGTGGTTTTCAGAAATACATTGTGATAAGCTTCACTTAACATTTAGTTTTTGTTTCATGTCAATCGGTTCATAAATAAAAAAGTTATGCCAGTTTTAAGAATCACGTCGAACATTTGTAAATCTATCTATATCTATCTATTCTTTATCTGTTCAGTAGCATTGACTGAAACTTTACTAAACTTCATAAATCTTAAAATAAACATGTCTGCCCCAAGTAACTATTCTACGCGGACGAAGTCGCGGGCAAAAGCTAGTTTCTTAATAAAATCAGATAACTTAGATCTTCAGACGAAAGAAAAAACTATCACAAACATCCTCAAATTCACGAAAGTATCTCTTACAAATAATTGTCAGTAAACGTTATTTCCCGCGATAACATGCGTTCGCCGAATCCATTACGTCTAATACAGATCATGATCAGAGATGATCGCTTAAGATAATTAACGATTATTAATTATAGATGGAGGAATGTTGCGTGAGCTAAGATCTTGCTCCGTTTGCAACGTTCATGAGTACTTCCCATCAGAAGACATTGATTTATTGTTATCTTTTCACTGGAGAATTTCGGTTTCGTTTCGATTGAGACGCGTGTTACTTTGATTTGCTAGCTTTTTTTATCGAACGATTGAATTTGTCGCTACGAAAACTTATTGTCACGTGCAAATTTGATACTTTTTTGCAGAACGGACGTTATTCTGGAACTAGCTTTTATAATCGGCTTCGCCCGCGAGAAAGTCGAAAATAATGCGTAGGGATTGTACCACTACCATTATTTCCAATCCGCCTTTGAGGTATGATTGATTCAAAAACTAACAACGTGAGTAGTAACGGAAGGACTTAATATAGTACTTCCGATCGTATTTGGATACTGATTACCAGTCAAAGGGGAATGCCGATTTTAGGCCTTGCGATGCCCAAGAAATTTAATTTAGTAAAAAAAAATATGTAAATTTTACGTAATTAACTCTTCTATTCACGACGCGATACAAGTCAGTAACATTTTTTAATAAATATTGAAACGATACAACGAAATAAACAGACATTTGCTAGGTTGCCAATTTAAAATCCGGGAAAAAATAAAGATTTGTTGCAAAACATTGATTTGACATTGACACATATTGTACTTTATTTATTTGTCCTTTTGTTTATAGAAGTCCCAATGCATTCGATGTTACTTGTGGGCACTCAGGGTCTAAATCACTATGGCGGCTTGGCATCCCCCTTACAGTGTAATTACACTTAAGAATGTCGGTTTCGTTGGACACGGGTGTCGTCGTGTCCAATCTAGAAGTGTGTTACTAGGCACTTTAGTTTTAGTTTCAGTGTTCAGTTTTTTTTCTGTCTGATCGTGTACGTTATCATGACAACTTACTGGCATAATGCAGACTGCAAACTGGAATTACCGACTAATTGTCAATATATTTTGTAGATGAAATGTGTTAACATTTTTCGTCTACTACTGCTATTATTGGTCGGTAATATCTAAAACTTCTCATGCGATTTCACATATTCGGCCACCGATGGAAATCTAAAATATAGTTGCCTTAGGCTAACCGTGTGATGCCAGGGTGGCGGAATTTGTTCGAAAGAGCCACCGCGGCCCTGGAATGCAGAGGGCTTTAGAAGGAACACGGATGGGTTTTTAGTCAGTAAGAGTCTGACACGCCCTTACGCTCTACCCAGAGTGAAACAAGTCATTTGATGATTTCCCATCCTTAAAAAAAGGCTAACTGTGTCAAGAGTTTCATAAGCAAAACTGCGGGAATAAGCTAGCCATGGATCACTTGTCACAGTAGGTCAGACGTATTGGTGATCTTTTTTATCTCCACAGCTATGGTTCTTGACATCTAATTCCTTAGTTAACTTTTACGATCCTCGGATAAGAAGAGTCGTTTCAATTCATTACTAGAGCACTCTTGTCATCGTCCTAACAGTCTATATTTATTCTATAGACAAGAAATACGGCTTTTTAGACGGGATAGGGCACTTGGCAGAACCTCTGTTCTGCCAAGTGCCCTATCATAATGAGTCTACAACTACTCTTAGTTGTAGCCCATAATTATCACATGAATACACTTTAAAATCACACAATAAATAAATGCAATTTAATTGGATATTGCATGTCAAATTAAACCAGCTCACACTACTACGTTGTTCTCCATAGATTTGCAAATAAGGTGATTATAAATTGCAATATCATCTTTCATCTAAAATAATTGTAGCGTTAGGAAAGCACATGTCTAAAGTACATTAACAGGCTGAAAATAATGATACCTAAGTCATATAAGTGAAATAAAATTAAAACGAGCAATTTCTGGGCAATAACGTTGCGATAATTTTAAGTAATCACCTCTCGTAAGATGCGTCGTTACAAAAAGTTAATACGATATGTTGAAAGAATTAATTAAGAATGTAATAACGTCACATCTTGCCTTTATCTGAAGGGGTAGCAGAGGTATACCGACTGTTTAAAAATTGAGTTCGTGGTCATCTTAGGGTGATATGTCCTGTATGTGATATTAAAAATTGCAAAAACAGTTTTAGTTCAAGCCGGTCGATTCTGTAAAGTGATCACGAGGTGAGATGTTAGTCCGTACAATCAAGATGTCTCGTGATCACGGAGTGAGCTGTCTTTCCATCTTGATTATATGGATTGACAGCTCACCTCGGGATCACTTCACCCAAGCCTTCACTTCGACATGTTTACAGAATCGACCGGATGCACAAGTTAACCTTAATATATAATAATGAGCCAACATTTTGCCACTTATGTAGTCCTAGCTTTAATATAAATACACGATGGAGACGACGATACGAAAATAAATTAAAACACTAGCAATACTATTTCATACGAATATGTTGTCTTTTATCACAGATTTGATATCACTTATTGCAACTGTCAGAATTGTAGTCACTATCCTTGACTAGTTTGAGTTTTTAGATGTTTTATGTAAATTGGAAAGTTTATTTTTTATTTCGGTGACAGAATTTTTAATAGAATTTTTAAAATATTATTATGAACCAGTATTGCCAGTTTTTTCATTTATTGTCGTATGTCTCTACATTGTGTAAAGGCTGTCACAGACAAGTCCAGTTGAGGAGACGACTAACGCATAGGTAGGTAGACCTGAAAGTGGATACTCATAAAAATCGACAGTTATTAGTCCTATTTATTACTGGAGTTTATTGAGTTTAATACGGTAAACAGCCAAATCTTTGACTATTTAGCAACCCGTAGTGGGAAACAACCCAATAACTATTTTCCTGACTTAATAATCGAACCCATGATCCCCGCTCAGCAATTATGCTTGCAACCACTGCACCAGCGAGTGAACTGGTAACGTATAATTTATTCAATTGAGTTTTAGATAGATAATTTTTATAATAGCGGAGGAAATTCATAATTTATTACAACATTTCCTTGAAGGAAACGCTGCGGTAAGCGAGTACCGCGTACCATGCAGTTATGTGGTTCATTCAAGTTTCTGTTCATTCATTCGGTCTTTCGTTCCTTGTTCTTGCGGCTCGTGTCTTGTGTAACCGTTGACCGCAAATTGTATTGTTGTAGGGGCCTACCAACAATGTTGCAGCTGGCCTGTGTTTATCTTCTTAGTCATAGTTTTTGTTAACTTCCTCGTGTTTTGTATTGAGCTTTTTATTGCACATGTTTTAACGTAGGTAAATAAATATATTTAAGTATCTACTCAGGCTAGGCTGGATGAGTTTCGCCCGGTGCTGCTGCTCGGGGATCTCAACGCCAAGTCTGCGGCGTGGGGATCCCCGGTCACCGATGTCAAGGGCGAGGCGTTGGAGGAGTGGGCGGTCACGACCGGCTTGACCGTCCTGAATCGGGGCTTGGTCTACACGTGCGTGCGACAGCGGGGTGGTTCTATAGTGGACGTTTCGTTCGCTAGCCCCGCTGTCGCAAGCCGTGTCCGCGATTGGCGTGTCGCCGTGGAGGTGGAGACGTTGTCGGATCACAGATATATCCGTTTCAACGTCTCCCCCCAGACCGCGGGCGGCCGCAATCCAACGGCCCCGCGAACGGACGGTCCGCGTTGGGCGCGAAAGCGCCTCGACAGGGAGCTACTCGAGGAGGCCGCTATTGTGCAGGCCTGGATCCGGGAGTCGGCAACGACCGGACCCGTCGACGTCGAAGAGGAGGCGCAGTGGTTCCACGGGGCGATGACGCAAATTTGCGACGCGTCAATGCCCCGGGTTCGCACACAACCCAGAAGGCGCCAGGTGTACTGGTGGTCCGCCGAGATCGCGCAGTTGCGCGACTCGTGCGTGGAGGTCAGGCGCCAGTACACCCGATACCGGAGAAGACGTCGTCGGGTCCCTGACGAAGAAGCCGCGCGGTATGAGGTGTACCGCGCGGCTAAGAAGGCTCTGTGGCTGGCCATCGGCGAGGCGAAGACGCGAGCCAGGGAGGAGATGTTGGAGACTCTAAACGGGGATCCGTGGGGGCGTCCTTATCGCTCGGTCCGAGGCAAACTCGGACCATGGGCGCCCCCGCTTACGGAGAGTCTCCAACCCGAGCTGCTGGAGGACGTAGTAGCAGCCCTCTTCCCGGCACGAGCGGAGCACGCTCCGCCGCCGATGGCTCTGCCCACAGCCGCAGAGCCCGAAGAGGACGCCAGCGTCCCAGAGGTGACACAACCAGAGTTGAGGGCGGCCGTGACACGGCTCCGGGCGAAGAACACTGCCCCGGGGCCCGACGGGATTCACGGCTGCGCGTTAGCACTCGCTCTGAAGGAGCTGGAGCCCCGACTGAGAGGACTCTACTCGGCGTGCCTTGAGCAGGGCCAGTTTCCCGCTCAGTGGAAATCTGGTCGTCTGGTCCTGCTCAGGAAAGCGGGGCGCCCTGCGGACTCGCCGTCCGCGTACCGGCCCATAGTGCTGCTCGACGAGGTGGGAAAGCTGTTTGAGCGGATAGTCTCAGCCCGCCTCGTCGGCCACTTGTGCGGAGAGGGGCCGGACCTGGCCGAATGCCAGTACGGCTTTCGGCAAGGGCGCTCCACTGTGACGGCGATATCCCGAGTGAGAGTCCTGGCGGAGGAAGCGGTGTCGCGGGGCGGTGTGTTGTTGGCGGTGTCCTTGGACATCTCCAACGCCTTCAACACCCTGCCCTGGAGTTGTATTCGGGAGGCACTGCGATATCATCGAGTGCCTTCCTACCTCCGCCGCGTCGTCGGGGCTTATTTGGCGGAAAGGTGTGTCACCTATCTGGGACGCGATGGCAGATACCAGCGCCCCATGTCGTGCGGTGTTCCGCAGGGTTCGGTCTTGGGCCCGCTCCTGTGGAACATCGGGTACGACTGGGTGCTGAGGGGCGAGCTCCGGCCGGGAGTGCAGCTGGTGTGTTACGCTGACGACACACTGGTCACTGCCCGGGGGAGCTCGCACAGGGAGGCAGCGTTGCTGGCGACGGCTGCGGTCTCACAGGTGGTGAGCCGCATACGGCGCCTCGGCCTGGAGGTGGCCCTCAACAAGTCGGAGGCCATTGTTTTTCATGGCCCCCGGCGAGCGCCGCCGCCGGGATCGCACATTGTGGTCGGGGGGGCCCGTATCGCTGTCGAGTCCACCATGAAGTACCTGGGATTGGTGCTCGACAGCCGGTGGGATTTCGGCCCCCACTTCCGGCGGCTGGCGCCCAAGTTGTTGGGCGCGGCGGGGGCGCTGTCAACGCTGCTTCCCAATCTGGGGGACCCGAGCACCGCCTGTAGGCGGTTGTACGTGGGGATCGTGCGATCGATGGCCCTTTATGGGGCCCCGATCTGGGCGGCTGACCTGACGGCCAGCACCATCACTGTTCTGCGGAGGCCGCAGAGGGTGATGGCCGTCAGAGTCATCAGGGGATATCGCACGATCTCCTACGAGGCGGCTTGCGCACTGGCCGGATCTCCGCCGTGGGACCTGGAGGCGAAAGTGCTCGCGTCACTGCATAGGTGGCGCGAGGGCGCGCGGGCGCGCGGCGAAAGACTGACGCAGCAACACTTGGAGCTGCGTCGGTCGCAGCTGCGCGAGGTCCTGGTGGCGGAATGGCGGGACAGGCTTTCGAGCCCTTCCGCCGGCCTCATCACCATCGAGGCCATCCGGCCAGTGCTCGACCTCTGGCTCGGGAGAAGGCACGGCTCCCTGTCGTTTCGTGCGACGCAGGTCCTCTCGGGGCATGGCTGCTTCGGGAGGTTCTTGTGTCGCATAGGCAGGGAGCCGGACGCTCGATGCCACCACTGCGTCGACTGTCGGGAGGACACGGCACGGCATACGCTTGCAGAGTGTGCAGCTTGGGAGGAGCCGCGCCGTGCCCTCATCTCTGTTGTAGGCGGTGACCTCTCGCTGCCGGCCGTAGTCCATGCTATGGTCGGCGGTGAGGAGTCCTGGGACGCGGTGGTCTCCTTCTGCGAGACAGTTATCGCGCAGAAGGAGGCTGCGGAAAGGGAGAGGGAGATCACAACCGCTCTCCCTGCCCGCAGCAGGCGCATCGGGCGTCGGAGGAGGGCATACGCTGCCCTCTTCCGGCCCCCCTAACTGGGTCCAGGGGCGGCGGACTTGGGGATGTCCGTCGCCCCCCACTCATCCGGACCCGAGGTGGCGGCGCGTGGTGTTCCCGTGCGCCCCTCTTTGACGTAGCGAGGGGAGTTAAACACCTCACTCCCCTCGCCGACGCGAGGTGGCCCGCAGCGGCGGGCCGGCACCAGCCGGGGATTGCGGAAGTCGCATACGTTCCCGCGATCCCCGGCGTAGGTGGAAGATGGAACACCGGGGTGGTTTTAGTCAGTAAGAGTCTGACAGACCCCTCCACCCGCCCCAGGGTGGAGGATTTCCATGAGGATTTCCCCCCGAGATCAAAAAAAAAAAAAAAAGGCTGGATGAGTTGCCGGAAATCGAGTTGAATGGTTAGCACGAGGAGAGTTTCATGTCCAGCAGTGGACTGCTATAGGCTGATGATGATGATGATGATGAAGGATCTACTAACAGTCAAACCCAAAGTTTTATAAAGATGTTCTGTGCATACATTTTTTTTCTTATTTGAGATGAGTTTGCTCTTGACTCTAGTCTAGGTCATAGATGAAAGAGACAATGTCGACGATGCAGGTAGGGATTGCAGCGCGTCTAGATGCCCAGTGGTAAAAGGGGGCCAGTGGGATGAGGTCGTGGAGTAAAGTTTAGTCTGAACCCAGAAAATCCGACATTAGTGTTGCCAAGGTGTTAGAAAACCCAAATTACTGGGTTGTGTGTTCAGGTAGTCGGTCCTTACAAAATACTGGTATTCAGCTGTAACCGGTTTCACGGATGCCAGTAAGCCAGCTTAAATCAGTTATATAAGAAAACTGTATTTAGATCAATAGCGAAAAGATTGCCCTAAAAATGGAATGATGAACGAAAGTGATCATAATCTCAAGTTTCTAATGGAATGTTCTCAGTAGCGTACTAACATCGGAATGGCTCCGAAAGATATTATTAAGTGAGACATAAATTTTAATCACTTCATACTGTGTAATTGAACCGCGGAGTAATGGGCCGAAGTAATAAACTACTAATTATATAAGTTTTGTTCTAAATGTATTAATCTATTATAAGTTCAAATTAGTGAATTCTTATGTGGACTGACTGAGTAATATTTTGTGTGCAATAATGTCAAAGAGATTAAAGACACTAAAATTAATGTCTTATCTATATCTATACTAATATTATAAGAGGAAAGATTTGTACTTTTGTATGTAACGAATAAACTTAAGAACTACTGGAAGATTTGAAAAATTATTTCAGCAATGGATAGGCTACATTATCAGCGAGTAACATAGGCTACATTTTATCACCGTACTCCGGGCCTGCGGACGGCGAGCGTTGGGTGGCTCGCTGTCCGATCACCACCAGGCCCGGGTCGATGGCGCGTTGTGTTTCACGCGCGCCTCAAAGAGATGTCAGCATAGAGGACGGGGCCCGCTAGGGCCAGAGCCTGCCAGGGTTGCGGAATTTGTTCGAAAGAGTCACCGCAGCCCTGGAACGCAATGCTATTAACGCTGGGCTTTAGAAGGAACACGGATGGGTTTTAGTCAGTAAGAGTCTGACACGCCCTTCCGCTCCACCCAGAGCGGAAGAAGACATTTGATGATTTCCCACCCTTAAAAAAAAAAAACATCGGCTACATTTTATCTCCGTACTCCCACAGGAACGGGAACTACGCGGGTGAAACCGCGTGATGTCCGCTAGTGTGCAATATGTTTGGTTTTCAATAAGGTGACTAGGCTGGTTCTTATCTCTATAGAATAAGTTCCAAATTTAAGTGAAGTAGGTACCTACTATTCTGTAAAACAAATGCAATCAGCTGAAGATTTGAGATTTATCTATCATTAATATAAACATTCTCGGCAATGCAATATCATGCTTTATCCAGAAGATACGAGACCATTTTATCTCCGATCATTTAAATACTATCACGTTATCAATAACTTTATTTTTGCTGGTGTCAAGTTATTTGTTTAACATAACAAAATTAAAAAATAATTATTTAATTAATAACCATGTACATTTCATATTTTAAATACTAATCAAACTAAAAACACTTAAAATAAAAACTCCTAACTAAAATATGGCGTCAAAAAATTCGTCCGCATCGCTATCGAGTGGAAGTGAGCCCAAAAGACGTTGTATGGCAATGCTTCTGTCCGAGGTAAAAGCCAGCCCTAGGGTCACGCGAAGTGTCAACTAAACGTTTAGCAGGTTCTTTATGTAACGCATGAGCACTCCGACCAAGATTTTCAACCCCAAACGGCTCGACTTGTTTAACTTAATAAAAATTGTAATGAACCTCAATCAGATCGACATTATGAAACCTCTTCTAGTATTTCTCCATTCGCGAATACATGTTCGCGAATGGAGAAATAATCATTTTCCTAAAACCTAAATTACACCTGCCGTCCCCACCTCAATCTTCCATTATACACACAAATACACCATCAATTCAAACTTGGGCAATCCCATTGTCGAGTGCCAGTAACAGTAAGTCTTCAAGTGCCGTAACAAGCCGCTTAGTCACGATCCTAACGTATTGCATTTGACCCCACACTCGTTTCCATTGTCTGCCTGCAATCTTTGTTGTAGGATCGAGGATTTAAATTTCACTTTGTGGTGAATCTGGTTTGGGAAAGTCAAACAGGATTGTCTTGAAAAGAAACGATGGTTGAAGAAAAAGTCGCTTTGAAATTCACCAACAAATCGGAGTCTCAATATTTTTTTTTCTCAATTGTTTTAATTAAGGACTTATTGGGTTATCGTACTCGTCCTATTACTTATAGGAGCTGTGAGAGACAGTTTCATTGAAGAAGAGACGCAGATTAGACCAAAGAAGTATTTGGAATATACATCAGGAACTATCTAGAAACTTTTTCAAATTATCAGCCGAAGATTTGGAAAGCAGGCATATAGGTAAATTGGAAGTCATTTGTAGAATATTTTAAAATAATATTGCGGATTTCAAGTAATGTGAGCCTAATAATACAGATAAGCAATGTAATTTAGTATGCAAAACAGGTAAATCAACTTAAGTAGCGTGTACATTTATTACATACATAGATACACTTCATTCACAGGGACAAAGGACTCACAATCACATATCAATCATTCCTGGAGGAATTGACTCCCAAGTCACAGGCAATAAACCTAGTTTGGGAGCCAGGGAACATGTTACTGTGTATATTGTATGTAAATAATAAATTTATTATTATAATAAAAATAAAACCATTCAACTGTTACAGCCAAGCAGAACAATGTCTAGAATAAATTATCTACAGCATATGGCAGAATCTTCATTACTTCGTAGGCTGATAATATTATAATGTAATTACACGAGTGCAGTTTCTCGTTTCTCTAAGGGTAGCCAGGGTCAGCCGGCTGACGCTAAGCCTGAATGGTCGATTACTTTCATGAAGATTGACCGTTACAGTAAGGAAAACTATGAAATTGTACATAGAGAAATAAATAAAGACTAGTGACATAATTAATGACACCTTTATCTAAAATAAAAGGGGTCACCCCCTTTTATTTTAGATAAAGGTGTCAAAAATAAATATTAAAAAAAAAAACGATCGAATCCTACAGTAGTCGCATAGGATGTGTAACATCTGACGTCCCACCTTGGTAAAAAGCAACATTAACATTAAAAGGTGCCAACTGACAACCAACTCGATCACTGCGCGCGCTCATTGGTCAAATCGAGTAGGGCGCGCTCATTGGTCAAATCAAATAGTGCGCGCTTCCTCGGCTTCCTGTTACACACTTCCGTCCCATTTCACGAAATCACTCCCACAGATTGCAGGAAAGCGAGAGGAAAGATGTTACACATCAAACATAAATCGCCGAAATGTATGTAGGCGCATAACTTTAGAACGACTTGGACGATTTAATTTTTTTTTGTTGTTTGTAATTGTCAGGGCGAGGTTTGTATGAAAGAAAATTTGAAAAAAAAAAACATCTGTGCGATGTCGGGGCGGGCCACTAGTGAAGAATAATGAAGAAGTTTTGAAGAAGAAATTCAAAGATGATACTGTATAAAGAAAGATTATATACGAAATTCTAAATAGAGAAAAAGCAACTAGAATGTGACTACGAAAACATGACGTATTAAATTGATCTTTATGACAAACCACGTAAGAACAGGGACACCTAATAACAGAATATAAAGGTCACTGAGATTACGACTGATAGAGGAGTATGGAATATATGTTGCTTCTACCCCATATAAATTGGTATTTACCGGCAAGACAATGATGGTAGTAAATATCGCCTTAAGATGATGTCACAGTAGGATTTTTTTTATTATTAAACCAACACAGGATATGACATTACTGACCCTACTGGACAAGTAACTTTTAGAACTGTACTTTACACGAACGTACATTCAATACCACTAACATAACATTCAGTAATTATCTGTTTTAACCACCATCGTTAAAATTAACGTCATCTACCAACTGATGAGCTTCCTCAATTTTCTGTGAAGAAACAGATTTTCTTGACACCAATCAAGTTTTACATTAAGTTCAAAGTATTAGGTCAAAGGTGAATGAACTCTGTTCGCCCATACTTACCTACCATCGACGGAACGACACTGATTTATGTTAGAAGATCCAAGACGACGCACAAAATTATCGTGTAACAGAACTATTGGATAAGTTCTCTTGTTAAAAACAAGGCAATTTAGAAGAAGATTCAGCGGGCTTTGTTTTTGGACGAAAAATGAGGTTGATTTGTAAGCCCAAAATTGAAGACTATTCGGGAATAATTTTGGACAAGCAAACAAAGTAATTTATGAGAAATATATTCACCAAACTAGTTGAAACTATTTCATTTATTCACTATCACTTTTTACTTAATTATTTATAGCTAAAGAAATGACACAGTATCCGGTTTTATATGCATTAAATTTTCGCATAATTTGTATGGTAAATATGATACCAGTTTACTGTGAGAATCGGATAGGAAGACGTTAAACTGTGAAGTATGGAACATCTTTAGTGAAAGCTAAGTCACTCTTACTGGTTTTTACTTGAAATGACAACTTAGTAATCCTTGCAGAGTCAGTAAAGTTATTTTAGTCGATTACTTATATCTGTCCGTTGATAAATAATTTAGATACGGCTCTGATTGATATTAATATAGCCGTCCATCGATTCTATCTTATCTTACCTTTATAATGCAGGATCTTTTTAAAGAAAGATAATCGCCTAATGGTTTTATTTCAAGAGTTTGTCTTTCTAAATACCAGCCATTAACGAAAGTTTGCGATAAAATCAAACCGTACTGATTTCACAAAAATTTACCATTTGATGTCTCATTTGCGAGAAATGTGGGTCACATTCTAATTACAGTCACCTTAATGTTGCCATGACGCATTGACAATAACATTCTAAATCGAGCGAGAGTTAAAATTTCACACTAACCTCTACTCATCATTAAAATGCCAAAAAATCTCGACGTATAAAAGTTGACCTTCCGAAATACTGACACAGTGTTCTAAATCTCGAAGGCGGTCGCGTGAGCGGTCGTAATGCGAATAATTGTCCATTGTGATACGATGCGCGCGATTAGGAAGTTTACTTTTACTGTGTTGTGCGTTCCTCTGCTGCGCGCACGCAATCACTTTCGACTTTCAGCCGCGCACCGACAGCGACGCGATCTGTCCAGCATCTAATACACGCACAGTTTTTTACCAATTCCTGCTTACTTACCAAAGAAATTTATTCAATCCGATTGGCTAATACGCGAAAGTAAAAGTTTATTTTTATATTTTATGTCCAAATGAGGAATTTTTATGTAACATTATGTCGACCGATAATGTCGATCGGAATATTCACGAGTTTCGGATGGCATTTTGCAGAGATACATGATTCGTTTGTGGACTTTTCAAAGCGTACGAAATCGAGTTTGTTGATTGCGATGGAAAGCAATCAAATAGCATTCCGGGCTACACGTGCTGTCGGACACGCGATGTGGTTATAAACTATTGTTGCTTTTATATTTTTGTTAAAAATCGGAACCCTGTATTATTACCCTATAATATTTTTATTTTATTTTTGTGAACAACCCTGATGTTGCTGTTTACCAACATTTTGGAACTCATTTAAGTTTCTGTTCTTGGTCTAAATTAAGTTCTCTGAGACATTGCTATACCTAGTTAGAATTAGTACTTAGTAGGGCAGCGCATTAAGAACGTGCACACCGTCTGATAATTTGGGTTCATGGTTAGTTAAAGAGCTAATTCTCATTGCTTTTGTGGTGGTAATGTATAGTTGTATTGTTCTGTTATTTGGCATAATGCTAAAACACACGACTTAGCTCAAGAGATTACAAAAACCACATTCATTTGTTTTCAGTATGTTTTTTCTTTGGTTGGAACTTCCAGTGAAAAAGCCTTCTTGCCAATTTTGAGGACAAATAAATGAACAATTGATTTATTAGCGAGCGAAGTCGCGAACAGCCCCAAGTCTTTCATAATTGAGTTTCGGGACGGAACAGCGATACGCTTGGGTATGGGACCTATTTTATTTAATTTCTGCTATCTGATTATGCCGGGAAACTTAACTTAATTATGTATGTACGTTTAAACAAGATACTTAATTATTTGCCTCCGACCTATGGGTAATGAGGGCTATATAGCATTTGAATTCACCGCTAGAGGCGCTAGTGAAGCGTGAGGTCTTCGAAATATAACGCGTAACACTGCGGCACGATCTATGCTCTATTTAATTGCAAATTAACGGCATTATAAAATTATTTTTTTTCTAACTTCATATGCGCGTAATAACAACTTTAATGCTATGCTTAACGTCTTTACTCGCCAGTGGCGCCAGCTGGTGAGCACGAAAACTGTAGCCCCCATTGGAAAAGTACTATAGGAACTTTAAGTTCCAGAGTTAACTGGTTTCTAATACTATGAAAAGACATGCGTCATCATCATCCTCCTGGCTTGCAGCATGTCTTCTTTTCCCCTTTATCTCTATTCGTCGTTCAAAAGTCATTTCTCCTTTCTTGCCGTATAACTTTTCACACAATTCGTGCTTTGTTTTCCTCTGTCTCTATAACCAATTACATTCATACTCAAACCTATTTTCAAGAAACGAAAGAAAATCAAGTCAAGTGTGAATAGGTTATGTCTAGGCAAGCTTACAATAAAAAAAAAACGTAATGGTTTATAATTCGTCATAATTAATTTTATTAATTCATAATGATTTTGGCTCATCAAAAATCGTTTGACAGTTAATGGCAGTATGTCTCAAAATTACTTCTTCTAAATTCAAATATTTTTTTTAAATCCAGTCAGTCTGCCAGGAGGCATGCTGTGAAGTTCTCTTTAGCAGGCAACATTTGCAGTACCTAGATAATCCATGGTATTTTGGAGCCAAGAAGTGTTTAGTCAATTCAATTCAAATTTATTGTTTGTCACAGGTGGAATGGCAGTCCTTATCATTATAATATAAAGATCGCTGTAACAAACCCATTGGGCGTACAATATCCAATAATATAATCATTCAAAAGCTTCAACGAATAAAATTCTATTCACTCCGCTGACTAAATTGCTATTGCGCGCCAACACAATCTTCAATGGCCCATTAGTCAGCCATAGGACATTTTTTCGCTGACAAACTATCAAAACACAATGCTCATTGTTGCTTGGTGTAAAAAAAATTTGTTTCTTACTTCGGTTATCGAAATACGTCGTTAATTTTGATAATTGAAGTTAGAAATTAGGTTTTTTGGATACCTATTAAATTTATGCATTTTTTCCCTTTCAAATGTAAATAACTACCTTTATGAATCCTATTGAAGTTTTAGCACCACGACATACGTTCCATCTATTTTATTATAATTTTTTGCAAAATCGACAAAAAAACATGCGAAATCTCAATGCGAAGTGATAGTGGCCATCTGATAACGGTAGCACGAAGGTCATTGTTGCATACTCCTACAAAAACGACGCAGTCGGCTAAATACTCGTTATTATGCGTTTTGCGTTTGACATTATAAACATCTGTGGGAACTAGGCCGAGCCCGGTACCGTCAGCAAAAAATACCGCCATTATTCGCGGCTCGAAAAATAAAATAAATACGGCAATATTTTTTAACTTTATTTGAATTCACACGGCGTTATCACCGTTTTATTGTTATGACTAGAATTTCTATAGTATGTTAGCGTTATGTTAAACTGGGATTAAAGTAAAGCTTAAAATGTTTTAGGTTTAAAACTTGAAAGATAAGTGAAACATTTTACTACTAATCTCCAATAAATTGTCGTTTAGTTGAGAGTTCGCAAAACTAATTCGAATTTATTTCTCGTACCTTTTTGCTTTAAGTACATTATTTGTAATACCGAGAAAGACTAAAAAAAACATTACTTCGTTATTTAAAAAAATATGCGTACATGATTTCGTGACTGGTATATATTTCTGTTAATTTTTATATCTAAGCTGAATCTATATATTCTTGGGATGATTGTGTAAAAAGTGAATAAAGTAGGATATTATTACAAACGCAAAACTTCTCGGTCACAAGTCCAATCATCATGACTCAACTTTAAACAATGCTTTCATTTTCCCCCAAAGGCTACATACTTTAGGTACCTACTAGTAAAATTAGTCAGACTATTGAAAAAAAACAATTAAGTAGAGAACCCGTTCACACGATTACCAAAACCAGTTTTTTTTAATTAATATTTGAGACCGTTAAAAAACCAGAGACGAGTTTAAGATTTTTTTGCTAACGCTACTTGCAAGTGAGAGTGAGTGGCCTTCGATGCGAGAGGACAGTGCCCATCTGAACCTTTGGCCTTCAGTAGACTGTCTTTTGGACTTAGCATAATGCTGGACTTCGCATTTATGGACTTAGGAGCTTATATGGGCATCGCTGAGTTGTACCAAAAGAGACGAATGGTGACATGTGAGCGTTTGGCCAATAGAAGGCACTTTCAATGCAGTGTAGGATTTTCTATAAAGTTATTTACTCGAATAACATCTTAAAAGGTCAGGCAATCGAAGACATTGCTCGCAGTCTTAACTAGTATTATAAATGCGAAAGTGGTTTTGTTCATTTGTTACCTTTTCGCTGTGCTGGCTGAACGGATTTGGATGAAATGAAACTAGACGGGTAGAACATGTCCTGGAATAGAACTTCGAATACTTTTCATATCGGGAATATGTTTCTTTGGGAATAACTTTTGAATTTCAAGCGGGCGAAGCCGCAGTGGGCAGCTATTTGGTTTTTTAAATTGTAAAAGCTCGCATTCTGCCGCAATGCATGACTAAGCATCGATGTTTTCTGAGAGTGGATGACTCAGTCGTTAATAGGTGAACAAAATCGACGGTTCCTGGTGTAATAAAAACAATATAGGAAATAAATTATCTTAACGTCTAAGCTACAGATACTTATTAGATCAGCCAGAACTAAACTTTAATAGCACTTTACTTACCGTCGGGTTTTACTACCGACATTTTTTAAAGTCGGTAGTTTTCTCCGAGTCTGCGAATGTGTAATTATGTCGATCTAAACTAAATATTAGTTCAGGGACATAAAATGATTCGATTATTTTTATTTCTTTCTTGATTCATTGGATGTACGTATTCATCCGATTTCGAAAAATTTTTTCGCTGAAGAAAGGTTCTGAATTGCCGTTTTTTTTCCTTGTCTTTATTACCTCAGAAGTCCTTAATTTATGTATCGATTCGGAAAAATCTTGGTTTATTTGCTAGGATATACTTCCAGGTTGTTCCCATTTTATCAACATCAGGTACAGCTGATGGGATTCGTGAGAAATTGAGGAAACTCCTCAAATATTATAGCGATTTTCATCAACAAACTAAGCATTTTATCTCGGAAAATTCACTATTTCTGTGAGACGCTACCAGACCGAAGCCATACCTAAGTAAATAACTTCTATATTTATAGGTACAGAAACAGGTCTGGGCTCTATAATATTTAGTAACAAGACTGTCAGTAAAACGAACCTAGCCTGTTTTACTTCCTTTTGAACTGGCGACTGGACATTTGAGGATTGCCTAACCTCCGGTACGCACTTTGTATTTACATAGGTATGCCTGTTTGTATATACGTACATAATGTTTTTATGTATGAGGCTCGGACTAAGATCGTACTCTACGATCGGTCATCCATTGTCCTCCTTTACTATTACATAAAAATCTTCCTTCGGGATCTTTGGAAGTACACCATACTGGATTTAGAACGATGTGATTTAGCTAACCGTGCATTGTCATTCGAATCAAACGTGTAGGTATGCAAAATATCCGCTTTATCGGTTTTGGATAACTATTTAAAAATTCAGTTGCAAGATGTGTACTTTACGTACTTATTAAAATGGAAATTTGAATAAAAGCTAGTCATAAAAAGGTAGCTGTTGATAACTTTTTCAAACCATGGTAAGTGCACATAATGCTTAAAGGCATCAAAAGGTCAGCAAGAATAGTTCGTCGAGGTGCAAGACAAAATAATAATTAATAAGTACCCTGTAAGTGTTCAAATATATTTACTTAAGTCTCCCAAAAATGTTGCTTCAAGTCAATAGTCATAACGCTCAGCTAAACTTAAATTCTTAGGTTTTCTTGTTATATTAAACTCAAGGCTTAAAGAAAGAATTTGCAAGTCCTCGATGGTTTCAAAATCGCATCATTCCACATTCAAAATGGCTGAATAGCTTGAAAAAAATTGAACGATTAATTCACCTCAATGGAAGATCTTAATCAAACCTTTTTGAAAAGGTATAACGATTTAAATATCGCCGATTACTTTTTCAAATTGTATGCGGCCAGTATCGAATGAGGTGGTATCGATATTGCGTCAGTAATTTTCGCAAATTATTTCCGTGTTGTGGGTTTTTTTTAGTCAATCAGGAATACATATTCGTACACCTTATAATTTGTGCATTACTGGTACGTTCATGAATTTCATTCTAATTATAGAATAGAACTTGGCATACGGGAAGACTATTTCCTTCTATTTTTCTTGTAGGTAGTGTAGGTTTCATGTTCCCTTACAATCATTGCCGACTATCACGCGGACGAAGGTAATATCATGAAAATAGAAAGTGTTTAATAATGCTTTGGTTATATAGGTACATATCTACTACCAACCTATAACGTGTACCACAGTGTAGTCTTTATAACCCATAGGTTGACTGGTAAAGAATGCCTTGATGCATTAAGTCCGCCCATGTACCACTATTGTACATAAAGTTTAAATAAATAAATAAATAACGTGTACCTAACATTGAAAAAAATATGACTCGTGAAAATCAAATTGAAGATTTTAAGCATCATCTGAGTAACAAAAGTCAAATAAAATCATAAAACAGGAACCACAACACAAAATAATATAAGTCTTCTTTATTACCAAGAGTAATAATTACACATCTATTTACATTGTTAAGTAATTAATTTTCTTGTTACCACAAGCGAGATTTATCTCGGCTGCTCGTCTTACGATATAATCCAGAAAACTTATAATGTACCGAGATTATTCGTTGAGTTTCCGTAACAGAAAATTACGATACTTTATACATGTCTTATTTATTAAAGCTTCAGACCGAACATAGGGGAAATAAGTAAATACTTGGAAACATTGTGTAATGTGCTTTCAACGTATCGTGTTAGTAACGTTTGCCATTTTGTAGTTACGATCGTTAGCAAATAAATATCGACTTTTATTTAGCTGATTATTGTAAAACCGGTTTATATTGTTTTGTTAGAGATGTAATAGATAAGAAATAACTTGTTTGTTCTGTTTTATAGCGATTGTTAACGTCATCAGGCTTTACTTTTGGAAGGCTGAAAGAGAAATTGATTTTCACTTGTGGGTAAATTACAATTAAACATCGAGAATAAACAAAACTGATGAAGAATGTAATTCTTCTGGGGTCCTAAAGGAACAAAACTGGCAAAGCGTAAGTCGGACTCGCGTGTAAAGGGTTCCGAACGAATTTAATTTTTGTAACATGCTATTATACTTCTAATAGGTTTTCCTGTAATCTCTTGGTAATCTTTCTTAAATCACAGCAGTAAAAATAAGTAATTCAACTTACATCTAACTAAAAATCACAGAGTTTTTAATTGCGGAAATAAATTACTGATAAATGAAATGAACACTCAACTGATAAGCCAGCAATGTCTTAAAAGTATGAAACTACAATAGGGTAAATATGATTAAGAGCAGAAATCTTAGGAATATTTATTGTTTATCACAGTAATATTCTTAAGAATTTGACCTACGTCGAATTTTTGTTTAATTAATATTTTATTAAAATAAAAATATTTTTGGTACCATGTTTGTGTAATGATGATTTTGTAACTAGATGGACTTGAGCCTTAAAGTCTGGGGCATGAAGAGGTTGTTTGATGTTAAAACCTAGAGCTAGAATATTGCTTGCTAACGGTACTTTTTCAAAAATGGTATAAAGGGAAGACGTGTGACGAATTTACACCAACCTGTATCTACCTGTGACGTATTGAAAAGTCCTTTTTCATGCTTATGACGAATTTACTTTCAACGTATGGAACTTGACAATAACTCAAATGAACTAGAAATGAAATTTCTTCAACAATGGAACATAGAAACAGTTATGTTACAATTGAAAGATAAGTAAAAGAAACAGTACAATAAATCCAAAGAAGAGCTCTTCAGTTAACTAAGTGTCAGTGTACTCAAAGCCTTTGATTTTCAAGTGTTTTATCCGGTTCAAAAGAAACATAATTTTTCAGAAGCGGGCTTATTCATGTATTTCATGTAATAGAATTGGTAGTAGGAGGTAATTATATTTGATATAGCTTTTATTTTATAGCAATTTTAAAATCTTGTCAGTGGCCAGTAAGTCTATGTCTTCTTTAGGTTTAGTTTATTGACAAATTAAACTTTTAAGATTTTTTTAATTTGCTAGATTTCCTTGTTTTGTTATTGAAAAAAAAATATTTAAAATAAATTTAGAAGTCTACGAGTAGTTATAATAACATATAAGTATGTTATTATGTGTTCGGAACGCATAAATCTCAGCACTATTTTGTAATAAATAACTATAAAACAGCTGCAATGATATTCCTTTATCTTTACAAACATTATTACTAACAACTTAATCTATAATTTCTACAATAATATCTTGGGACAACTCACACACGGTCATCCGATCCCAAACTAGGCAGAGCCTGTGCTATAGCAACCAGACAACTGATAAACATACTTATAAATTTCTAAATATAAACAGATTACACCGAGACACAGAACAAATGATCATGCTCATCACACAAAGATTTGTCCTGGGTGGGAATCGAACCCACGACCTCCAGCTTAGCACTCAGGGTCACTAACCACTCGACCAACAGGCCAATTTGAAAGTTTTCTACAACGCAAAACAACAAAAAGCGTTGATGTGAAAAACTGAAAGGTTGATTAAAACTTCCGAGTAGGAAGGATACGGTTGTACGAACAAAACATATCAAACAGGAGTGTCGGACCGTCGAGCGTCGCGTCGCATCAAACTCGTGAACTGTGTACGAGGACGGCTTTCTTTTTCCTGAAATATCGCTGCTTTTACGCTAAAATGTCAATATTTGTCGAAATCGATTTATAGGTATTACTACCCAGCTAGAAATGTCACTTTTTTCATTTCATTCATTCATTAAAATTTCATTTCATTTCAATACGACGTCAACACAACGTTGACATCAACTAAACTTATGTCGCAAAACACACGGTGCCATTTCAATCGTCTTACGACGGCAGCCTACTTCATCTAGTATTCATTTAAAAAAAAAAGATATTTATAAACATTTGAATGATTAAACAAATTAAAATATTATTCATTATCATGACGCATGACGTAGTTTGAAACATCCTGTAGCGAGCGCAGTCCGAGCCTTGTGTTCCAAGGACGGAGCGAAATGGAAAGGTGACATTGTTTTTATGCTTAAACATTATTAACAGGGTGTTTCATAGTTCTAATGCATTATTTATTTTTATTGTATCTATTGTCTTAATCAATTATATGAAAAATAATCGCCTCTAGATAGGTACCTCTAGGGGCAATTATTTTTCATATAAACTACCGTTTATGTCGGGTACATTAAGTGGGCCACCTTTGTACCGACTAAAGTGGCACCGTGTATGCTTTGACAGGTGCCTGGCCCTGACGTATCATAGCTGCCACCTGGTGCACCTCATTTTAGAAAACTCTCATTGTCCCAGCTCTATGCTGAAAAGTCGATCTATCTACCTCCATGTACTCCGGTACATGGTGGATATCCCACCCACCCTCACGCACAAAAAGTTTTGCGAACACAATATGCATTGTGTGTACAGCTAAGGAGTGGAATTCCCTGCCAGAGTCTGTGTTCAAGAGTGAATCGGTTACTTCTAGGCAAGCGTGCCCCATTTTCGACTACATCATCGCTAACCAGCGAGATATTGGTCAAACGCGTGCCTATCAACAGTAAAAAAAGAAAACATTCATCAACTGATAGACAAAGCAGTGCCTGCAGCCTGCAGTGAGTCTATTACAAGGGTTCTATCACCAATCGATGGATTGATCGATGTCGACGCTAATTTGGCTTGCTAACTTTGACCTTTGATTAGTCAACGTCTGTACCGAACTATCCCACGTCAACGACAGATTCATTCTAATATTAATCGATGTTTAAAACACGCTTTCGAGTACCTTTTTAATGAAGAGTTGTCGTAATATAACAAATATTAACACTTAAGAAAGATTTAGAAAAAGAATACCAAGTTTGATGCGGCGCTCGATGGTCCGACAGTCATGTATGATATTAAATAGGATATTAAAGTTTTATGTAAATTCTTTGATTTTGGCACGTGAATAATAAAAACTTAAAAACTACTAATACCAGCTTAATACTGCGAAATGGAGAATAAAATGAATTAGGAAAACAAGTTGTTTCGGAATGAGTTTGCAATATTTATACTGATCTTGAACTTCAAATTATAGAAAGCGTTTTACCCAATAGTTTAATGAGTTAAAGTGTGCACTTTCATAAATAATTATGTGCATTTTATGATCTTAAATTAAATCGAAGTTTGAAAGGATTTACAGCTTGTTATTTGCAGTTAATGTGCAAATTAAATTGACTTCTTCACCAATTAGTACCTGATTTGATGAAAGTAATGCTAAGTTCCGATTAATTTCTTTATAATTAAGCTTAATTTAGTTTTATAGTTACTTAGCTAGTAACGCCAAATAATGATGATGAAAAGTTCTAGAATTCACTTGCGGTAAACGACAAAATGTTAAGGAGGGTTTTCTGAAATGACGTACACTAAAGTGCCAACTCTACTAAACATCAAACAACGTTCACGTTCGCATCTCAGTCGCAATCTGTCAAAAATGTATGAAAAACTAAGAAGCGAAATTTGTACGGCAACAAAAAGAACTGCAACGCCACCTTTTATGTCAGCGACGAACTACCAACGAAATCCTGCATCGCGCAAGGAAAGTTCTCCGTGCGGTTTGAGCATATGCAACAGTCCGAATATTAACTATCGGGCAGTTGTCCACCAGACACAACAACCATCTGGTAGGAGGATCCTCCCATTTCAGTGGAGGTGTGCGGGACTTTACTTTCTGTACCGCATACCTCTATAAGTTGTTTTTTAACAGATTGCGACTGAGATGCGAATGCTGATGTTGCTTAAAAAATAGTAGAATTGCCCCTCAGGGAGGAGCACTGAGGCTTCGAGTCAAGGCGCCTGACACAACGTTTCATTTCTGACATAGTTAAATTGACGTCAACGTCATGTTCACGTAGAAGTTACATTTTCAAAGAAGAGTACCTATCTCGCCTAAGCGGCGCAAACTGGTGGCGTGAATTTTCCTGGAAACCCCCATTAAAATGAACCGTACAAAGTGACATTCTGTATGATATAAAAATTGTAAATACGTCAAAAATATGGAATTCCCATAAGCTACCAAATAATTACGTGACCAATGTTAACATTATGATAAATAAATAATACGTGTTTTTTTTTTAATTTTTGAAACGTTAAGCAAAACATAAATGTTGAAAATTGTAAAGTTACCCATGATTATGCACATCTAACACCCAAGCTAAGATTGAACTTGTGGTATCAGAGCTCTCTAGGTTGAAAAATACAAAAACATGTCCGGTAGTTCCAGTAGGTATACTCATACAGAAGACAAAGACTTGAAGGTAAAATATTTTTTTTCCTAATATAAAAAAAAACAAAACAGTAATTAATGCAAAGATAAACCACCTATGTAGGTTTTGTGTTTATGTTTTGTGACGTTGATTATGGACTATTGCCAGTCATCGCTCACACAGGCACAGGCATCATGATATTATGACATCTAGGGCCCCGACTGTGCCTACCTATCTAGCTATATCTACCATTTACCCCCATTCAAAAAATACCTAATGTTCCTCACACACAAAAGTCAAGGCGACCCATACATGAAGTCCATTCAAGAAGAAATAATAGCTTTTCAAAGAACGTTCCGAGTGTTGCTAAGATGGACTTATTGTGAACTTTAGCCATTATAGACCCTCTGTTGACAATGAACCGACCAAATCATTTATGTCGCATTTTGCTATAGTGTGGTATACTCAATTGGAGAGATTTTCTCCTTTGAAAACGTCCTTATGGGTTGATAATGATGCCGAAAATTACTGAAACTATCTGGTTTCTGCATAAAAGGTTTTTTTTCACACACATACGTCATCATCGATCTGCCAGGACTTTTCCTAACTAAATATTGAGGTCGGTTATTAGTCAAACGGGATTTAGCTGAATACCAGTGTTTACATACAGATTAGGTACACTCATAAAAATAAATCCTATAATCCCATAATTACAGAAAAAATCTTAATAACTTCATAGCGGTTAATTTTATGATAATAATGTAGCACATTTTCCCATTTATGTAATGGCTAATCTTTCAGTCAATCAGTCAGTCATTGACATGTTTTATTTATATACAAACGCCTTTTTGTGCCTCTCCCAATCTCATTGCTCGGGAGCGTATGAACATGAACATGATCGGTATACGTCACCCCGAACTCAGCTATTTGCGTCACGCTCCACAAGTTCGGGACCTTTGACGTGCTCTCACGAGCGTCCCCACTTAGTGACGTCAGGCTAACGATATTTTTATCCTGGAAACATTCTTTTTTTAAATATTAATAAGTAGATTGCTTCTTTATCATTTCGGAATGAATAATTTGTGATCTGATTGGTTTGGTATATGACATTGTTGTCACATGCTTGTTTTATTTAAAAACTTCTGACCATAATACCATTAGTTTAAATACTGACAAATTAATACACAATATATAAAGTTAGATCCTTATGCATATGGCTGTCTGTTTAAACAATAATCACTTTAACATTAAAATGAAATATCAGTGTCATTGACTTTAAACTGCAGTATTTTTTTGAGATTCGTAAATTATATTATTTCCTAACTTATAATGTTCCACATCTTCAAATAATTAAATAGCATATAACCTACTTCTCCAAAAAGCACTACCTATAAATATGGGATCATTGACTCACACGATTTGCATAGATTAATATTTGACACCGTGTTGCAGTGTCATCAGCAACGCGGAAACGAATCCATGTCAGTGGGTTCCGCATGTAGAAATATTGCAATAGATTTATAATAAACACCTTGATGACTAATGTTACGTGTTTACATGTGTTTCTATTTTTTGTTCAGAATTTGATGAAATGTCTCTGATGACAACATTTCAGTTATGATTCTGACAGTATCTACGTATAAAACCTGAGTAGCAGATTTTGTGTTTATGTTGATCAACGAGGCAAAAATTCGAATTCGTCTTGTACCAATGTCAGTGAGTCAGTCACAATAGTTTTGACAATAATACAGAAAATTATATAATTCTGGTAAAGACCCATATTCAACACAAAAAAAAGAACAAAAATTATCAATTTGTCATCTTAATGTTTAAATATGATTATATTATATTTTTAAATGTATTACATTCAAATTTATTATTTAGCAAGTCTATATATAGTAAATAAAAATTATTAAACGTCAACTACAGAAAATGTCAGAATGAACTATCAAATGTCAACTACAATAATTAGGTAATAAAACAACCAAACAATAATACTAAACGCAGAATTTTATTGATGTCTACATAACTGAAATTATGACATTTTAAATTACACTCTCGAGACATGCCTGACACAACAGTGCTCAATGTAGGGACAATCAAAACGCTTGGCAATCATGACCAGGACAGTGTTGGAGCTTGCCCGCACCCTGCGCACCAAAGACGCGAACCGCTTCCGCATGAGCTATGGCTGTCGTAAAACTGGACCTATTGGATAGATAAATAGATAGATAGAATATACTTGCTTGTACAATTACTTTTAGTAATTACACATCTCAAACTTAATTCTATGGGTGCAAAGGCGGTCTTATCGCTGACAACAGTATCTAGGTCCCCATCAACCTGTAGAGTACTGCTAGTAAATTGACTAAACATATATTTTGCATTAAAAATAAATATTTATGTTACCGGCAATCTATATAACCCGGTATTCTATACAATACCTAAAGTATTAAAGTAATGTTTAAAATATAAGGAATAGGTCATTTCCTTTTTCTCATGAACCTTACGCCGTGTTTATAATAAATACAGTCAGGAAAATATCTGGATAGGATCACCTTTAAAGTAAAACCGTTACTAAACGAAATTATGAAATTTTATAATCGCACCTTTAAAGTAAAACCGTTACTAAACGAAAATTTTCATGAATTGAGGTATCAATGCCATCTATTTAAAACAGTGACTATTTTCTAATATTGGCTCCCCTATAAAATTTCATAATTTCGTTTAGTAACGGTTTTACTTTAAAGGTGCTATATGAATCTCTTTATGTTTACTATCTTGAATAAAAAACCGAAGGCTACATTCATAAAAGTTGTTGACACTAGTATAATAACTAGACTATCATTTAGGCCTTTAATGATGATGACATTGACAGCAAAAACATTTTAATCGATGGTCCACAAATTAATGTTCCGAATGTCCTTAAAATCGTGACAGATACATTTCGATATACACGTACTTATGCTTTTCGTAATATCTCGTGATTACTGCAGAACATGTAGATGGCGAATAGCTTAGTATTTGTAACCTTGATATTAGGTTCTTTGTCGTGAGTGACTTGGTCTTGCTCTGTTAGATTTGTATCCAATATTGGACTGGAATGTACACTACCACTTATCGTTTAAAAACTGTCATATATTGACTTATCATAAAAAGTGTCGCGCTTTAAGAGCTTACTGGTCCATCCAGTTCAAATAGAAGGTGACTGCAAATAAGTAAGACAGTTAGCTGCTATTTATTTATGTTCTCTCATGTCGTCACAAATGATATGGCAATTTATTCATGTCATTTCTAAAACTAGCTATAATGTGCACGAAGGACATGCAACCTAATATTCCATTACATAGATATCAAAACTGCTCAAAAAACATCGGCTAATATAGAACTGCCATATAAAAGAAAACATTATACCCTTGGGACTCTACAAAATCCACGTTCATCGCCACCGGACTCATCGGAAATCGTTTTAATGTAAATAAATCTATCTCACGTTTTTAGGTCAAGGGTTTACGTTACGTTACAGTTTGCGTTAGGTGACGGTTTGCGTTATCGTTTATGACACAAGATGGTTACGGAGATAAAATGAGGAGACTGGATTCAATTTGGCTAGTCTATGAAAATACTTTAGATTGTTGTTAGATCTGGGTTGAGATGTCTAGGTTTATTATGGTATTATTCGCTGTGTCCCGCCAACGGACCCGTGGGAAAAATAAATGTGAAAGTTTTTGGAGATTTCAAAAATTATATATTATTATTAATTCCCTTGTTCATCAAATGACTATAATGTTGGCAACAGCCCATGATTTCTTGAATTCCGGATAAAATTTGAGTCCTTCATAATAAATTCCAAACTGCAACACTATAATCATTAATAAACAGGAGATTAAAACGATAACACAATATAATTATTATGAATACAGACCACTCAACAGCCTTGCAGCAACATCGACAATTAATAAAGCCAATGAAACAGGCATGATTGATCTTCAGTACCTAAATTTCACCCACATTTACTGAAACTGCACGAACGTTTCGAAACTTTGCTTTTAGCGGTACCTAAGCAATGAAGCTTAACCAATGACATAAGTAACGGGATATAGAAATTTTATCACTATTTTACGACTGAGTCTTTGCAGATTACAAATGGAGCATTTAGCCATTTTATGTTGGTATTGCAAAAGTTGTTGTTGTTGCCATCGCGGGTAGAACCTGGATGAGGCTGGCGCAGGAGCGTGGGGATTGGCACAAGAGAAGAGAGGCCTATGCTCAGCAGTGGGCGAAGTCGGGCTGTGGATGATGATGATGATGATTGCAAAAGTTTATCGCAGATCGAAAGTGATTAGCAATAATGAATTTGTTGTTGTTGATGAAATATTACGAAGTAAGGAACTAGAGCCACGATTATGACTGAAGGCTTATAGTTATGGATTGCTACACTTTCTCGGTTAACGGGGTCTTTTCCAAATCATCGGCAACTAATGATTTTCTTGACTCACAAACTGATTCAGCCTTTTTTATTGTTTCAGCATTTGCGCTATGCGCATACGCTGCCGACGTGAAGGAGACAGAAAGCGCGGCAGAGCCGGCGATGAACAAAGACAAGAGACAGACCCAGGGTGAATACACACACTTAGGATACAGGATAGCTCGCAAACAGGTAAGATCATTATAAATAAATTGGTATAAGGACATGATGATGGTGAATGCAGGAAACTTGGACAATACAGGCATGTGAGACATATTTCAGCTTGGCCTGTTGAATAATAGGCACTTCTGATGCATACGTATATATGTTGTAGATTTCTTTAAACTAGGTGACCACCATAAAGTAGGCCACCTGCTTGAGTCACGCAATATATAGGAAAAAACCGTATAGTTCCTAAATGCCAGCCATCTAAAGTGCAGCTTCATCGAAAAAGATCATAAATTAAACTTTTTAATGAACATATCCGAAGACTACCCGGACCATTATAAGCGTCGCAATTCGTTTTGATGTGTAAGCAAGTCTTCTGAGTGTGTTAAAATATACATATATAAAAGGATTGCAGACTAATGAAGACAGCCTTCGTAATAAATTGAGCTTACAAACCACAAAGTAATCACTCCTTAAATTACACATGGAATTCACTCATTTATCAAAATTCACTGCTTCAAAATGCCACCAACATGCTACCTAAACTTGACAGGAAGTTTGCTTGCTTACAATTTTAAGTATGATGAATGACTTACACTTACTGTTCCGACATTATCAATTTCCACATTACTATTTTATTGCTAAATTAGTGGAACATTAGGAGAGTAGAAAAATTATGAGAAATTAATATTTCCTATTCCGCATTTCATATCGTTACCGGTAGCTTGTTTCATGTCAATTATGTACATATCGACCGGTAGTGATGGATTAGTGGGAAACGCGACGCCAAATATAGGCGATACCGAAATACCTATGTTTATGACATTTTAAGTGAAACGGCGGCAGTTATTATACTTGAATACCGTTCGAGCTCTCACGCATTTGCAACAATTTACCTTTAAGTGCATATAGGTACAGCTTTTTTACTTCATAATTAGTTTCAAGTAGGTTACGAAGATTTAAATGCTGCTAAGAAATGTATGATTATTATTAAGATGTAGTATTTTTTATTTTATTATTTTGATTTAAGTACTTGTGCCTTTGTATGTTGTATTTTCATTTTATGAATTGCAGTAGTAACATCTCTAGAGGTCTTGTGGATCCTACAAGACCTTCATGCTTTTATCATAAATGGTGTTCAACAATCCCAATCCCCTTCAACAATGGTGTTTCAACAACAGAATGACGCTCAATGTTAAAAAATGCCAGACTATTACTTTCATGAATACGGTGAATTACGTTAAATTTGATTATCATATTGATGGATCAGTTCTGAGCAGAGTATCAGTCATCCGTGATCTAGGTGTACTCTTTGATACATCCCTATCCTTTCGTGATCATATAGATACTGTAGTTGCTAAGGCTAAAAGAATGCTCGGCTTTATAATTGGCATGTCCAAACCTTTCCGTAATTATAGTAGCATTATTCTACTTTATAACGCACTGGTAAGGAGGTCCTTGGAGTACTGTTCCACTATTTGGTCTCCTTTTTACTCTAGTTATACTAATAATATTGAATCTGTTCAGGCCCGTTTTGTAAGGTATCTATGTATGAAGAATGGGATCCGAAAAGCTATACCTGATTACAATGACAGGATAAGGCATTATAAGATGATTAGTTTAAAAGAAAGGCGGATCCATTCTGACTTGCTTACACTTCATAAAATTATAAATGGTTCCATAGATGCGCAATTGATTAACTATTTTAACTTTAGGACTTGCCAACGTAGCAAGCGACATCATCGCATTTTTCAATTGCTTATATCTACCTTAAATACCACCTTTAATAGCCCCCTAACACGTATGGTAAGGTTATATAATGAAAGGTCCAATTTGACGGATTACCCTATCGAAGTTTTCTCTATGAGTTTTGCTTCATACAGACGTTCCCTCTTCAAACAGTGCGAACAATGTAGGTACGTCTTAATAGCTCAAATTGTTTTGTTTTTGTAGTGTTTAGGATTTAGGTATACTGGACGCAGTTTTAAGTTTTTCCTTTTGTCTCTAATATTCATTATGTTCAATGTCATGCATACCTGTCATTGCATGGTTACTGAAATGCCGATTTTGAATGTAATTTTATTTGAATTATAAGTGACAGTGCTGTTTGTGTGCTTATTATAAATAAATAACAGGGAATAGCAAACAGTTACTAAAAAAGAACAGGAACGTCTGACCTTTACATTCGAAAAAAAAGTAAATATTAAAGTTAATATTAAATGATGATGTTGACACCGAATTTGTTGATTTTATTTAATTACTGCTTAAATATTTTTCTGAACACTTTATGACTAAATAAATCGACATCACAAGCATTCGAGCGTATGAGGCAGTGAAAATGTTTATCGAAACAGCGTCTTTCGCGACTACTTCATTCGAGTCCATGAGCTTTCGAACCTGTGAGGCAGTGGAAAAATAATTCGCAACAGCGTGCGTCGCAACAACGGCGTTCGAAACAACATAGGGGACCCATCAAATTCATATACCCGGATTATAAACAGCCTTTCAGTGAATGTCTGGCACTTGAATAATTCAACATGGACCGTGGGAATCCGTAGGAGGATAGACAGGCAAGATCCTAGCGATAAATGTAACCTCTAGATGTACAACTAACTAACTATTAAAAGGGAAGATTTTTGTAAATGTATAGGGCCGAACTAATGACCTTGCGGCAGTCCCATTAAGGGTCTCCCATAAACCTTTGAAACACATGTAATAACAAGTAATAGGCACTGAGTCCTTAGACCAATAGAGTTTTATTTTCTTTATTCTAAAGATTTATATTTCGAACTGTTTTACATAACCTACTTCGCAATCCATTTCATGTTTTGTCAATCAAATGCCTTTGAAAGTCTAACTAATCTGTTATTGCAAGTCGAATTCCATTTTCTGCCATTGTGAGTTGGCGCGATAAGTCCTAATAGGTGTAAAGATGTGTACACGCAGATATTCTATTGATGTTCCCATGGTGATATTATGCAAATGTGAACAAAAACATGTATCTGCTGTTTCTCATCTCGAATTATGTTGTAAGGGTTCTTGGGTTGGTTGTGGGTGATGTTAAGTCGGCTATTACCAACGTATTGGAGCGGAAACCTTCAGTGTCGTAAAGATGTGCATCTGCCTTAAGTTTACTATTGAAGACTAACCTGCTATCATTATGATCATCACTTTTGTTATGTGGACTAGTTTGATTAGTTCTCACTGCCTACAGGAAGAAAAAACAGAAACATGTAAATCCCTTTTCTACCTTACAGTATCCATTTCCATACTCATATGCCTAGCCTTTTCCCAACTATACTGGGGTCGGCTCCCAGTCAAGCCGGATTCAGCTGAATACCAGTATTTTACGTGGAAAGGCTGCCTACCAGACCTCCGACTGCCAAAGATCTACAAATGACAGCCGGGACCAACGGCTTAACGTGCTTTCCGAGGCACGGAGGAAACTCGGTATGTTAAGATGGTCACCCATCCACAGACCAACCTTGGCAAGCGTCGCTTAACCTTGAAGATTGAAATACTATGGTATCGTATTTCATGCAAAAAATAGTAACTATAGCTACGTGACTTAGAAAAAGATACATCACGTCAAAAGATCTCATCACACCAATAAATTGTATTATTTCTCCAACACAAAGTGATTCAACTTTGCCGGATCATGTCCTAAGCTGCCCTTTCACTTCTATGCCCTACATTTGGTCACGAACGACCAGTCCTTTAAACTGTTACACGGAACACGGTATCGATAAATATTGTTTCCATGTTCTCCGGAGTCGGGACGAGATGAAAATGTTTACGGAATCTCGGTAGAAGATTATTTTACATGATCTTGTGTGGGATGAATATATTGAATTCTGATATGTGATAGGATTCATGACAATATTGTTTCGTTTTTGCCTAGAGTTTTGGGGCTTTTTGATAGTTGAAAAATAAATCTGGATCATGTGGTTCGTCTGTGTGGTGTCTTTTTAGACACTGTACATTTATCGGATTCGAATATACGATCTCGGATTCGATGTCGTTCCGAAGTAGTCATAGTACTACTTGTACATTCGGACTCTGTCCGTCCAAATTCAGTAAATTTTTAATTCGGGTAGAACTCGAAACTCAAATTCGGATTCTGATCGGATGCTGTGTGTAAACGATCTTTCTGGCTTCACAGATTGACATTTGTAGAATTCTCATAGAATAGGATTTGAATATTACGGCAACTGAAGGTTCATACTTATTTTGACATGTAGGACCTGTAAAGTTGCCTCTTACTATAAATACACGGGAAGTCGCAAAGGTCATCTATTCAATTGGCACATAGTAATATAGCCATTAATACGACAGGTTTAAAATAAACACGAAATATTCGTAAACCTAAAATGTTTAATTATGCAAAACAAGAAACAAATTACAGATATCCTATCGGCTTGGGATATCATGATTACCCACTTACCTAGTTGACCTAAGGGTCAAGTAAAATAGCAAACTATTTGAGAACAAAATTGTTTGTTTGAATTCTTCGATTCTACCAATGAATTCCTATTGATTGTGCTTAAAAGTTGTGGCTTATGATCTAAGCTTTTTGGACCAATTTGGACCGAGCTATTATTAATAGTAGTATAACATTTCAATTGCTGTATCACGTTGGATTTTAATCACTATCGCTCGTGGTCGCTTATATAATGCACTGTAATAAATAATTAACGTAAAATACTTGCAAAATCATCAAGCTTCTTATTCATTCATACACAATCATGTTTTAACCATGAATAACTCATTATAATATAATTGTATTAATGTCATAACACATTAACATCTGAGTGCACACGGAAATAGTACTGGCAGTTTCTTCTACTCTTGAAAATAAACAGTCATACCTATCAAAGTTCTATTTCAATCAAAGGCTTTGAAATGTAGGTATAACTGAAAACGGTTATCTAAGAAAAGCATCTTTTTGCATCGCATAGTGAAATGATGACTGGGCTCGATTTAAAAAAGCACTTTGTACTTCATATTTCAAGTTAAACATCGTTTGTCGCAGCTGTCAGAGCTTAATATTTATCGCAGAAAAAATCTAGATTTAACGTCTGCTTAAATGGCTTAAAGTGTCTACTAAATTATGAATGAGACTCATACCAAGCAAAAATATTAATCTCTGGAAATTCTGAGCCAAATTCTTTTAAATGCAATGCGTAAAACTACGAACACAGCAGGACCTAAACATTTATTTATGACATTCATAAAATGCTATAAGTCATTGCTGAATAACGTTTAGTTAGAGGCGTACCCAAGGACTAAAACACACAAATATGAAATAAGGTGCAATCACTTCTACGCAATTTGCTTACCTATTGTTTTGCAATTATTTCACTAAGCACCTATTTTCAAGTAAAATATCATCTTACCATTTATTTATTGGCAGTGAAAAATACGCTCTAATGACTCTTTAAATACGTTATTAAAAGAACCTATAAAACTTAATTAAAACACTCAAGTTTGAAGTATAATATGCGGTTTAAAATAACACAAAGTATCCAGTATTTAGAGCTGCGTCTACCACTTACGACTGGTTATTCGACGAAGATATTAAATAAGACATTAGAACACTAACATAAAGAACCCTAAAACTTACGTAACGTAATGCAGAGATAAAATCGTTTGATGAAATACCATACCATTTATTAACAAGTCAAGAAAATAATATTTTAACACTATATGAGGTCGTCGTTGCCAAAGAGGCCATTTCGAAGGGTGTGTAATGATCGATATAAGTATTTTTAATATACCATGTAACATGAATGATATAATTTTCATTTGTTATAATCATTTTATAAACATCTTCTGATATACCCCCATCAGATATCATTTCATTTCATATAAGCTTCAGTGAATATAACATACACTTGAACTAATAATTAAAGTTTTAATGTTCATATTGTAAACATTTGTTTGATCTAATGAACATTTTATATAGTTTTATAGAATGTGAATTCGGCTTAAAATAGAAATAAAAGCCCCGCTGCTATGTTCGCTCGCTCACTCTAGCTCCCGTCACCAATTCGAACCTAACCTATCCGTGTCGGGATGCCCGAAGTTCCCGACCCGGCCCCGCTCGCTCTTTGTTCAACGATTAGATCAAATGTTAGTCATACGAAATGATTATTAGATCATAAGAACGTTATATTGTATGAAAATATACTAAACGAACATTAGAGAAAATGTTCTTATAACATACGTTGTGATAAAAACTAAACGTTATATCCCTTTACGACGGATTATTTGGGACGAGAATCATGCCGGGAAGAGTGGAATGCTATGGGGATTACTTATAAGTTTCTTTAAAAGTTTTGAAAATAATGTCTTGGTCAGATCGATCATGATCAATATGATAGGAAATGATATTTTGAGGAAAGACCATACGGATTTAAGAGTACCTTTCCAGCGATAGCACGCATTTGTCAATGATCGTGTAGTTCTACTCAGAATATCAGGAGCTCAACGATATAAAACTCATCTCGAAAAATCTAAGAATTTTAGCCTACTATTCAAACTACGAGACCAAATTAGGATCAGAAAGCCGTGGGTTTTGAAAGTTTAGAAAATAATGTCTTGGTCAGATCGATCATGATCAATATGATAGGAAATGATATTTTGAGGAAAGACCATACGGATTTAAGAGTACCTTTCCAGCGATAGCACGCATTTGTCAATGATCGTGTAGTTCTACTCAGAATATCAGGAGCTCAACGATATAAAACTCATCTCGAAAAATCTAAGAATTTTAGCCTACTATTCAAACTACGAGACCAAATTAGGATCAGAAAGCCGTGGGTTTTGAATATCAGTACCGTATGTACCTATTTTGTTTTAAATTCCCCTTTAATAAGCGAACAGGTTCTGTAATCATGGTAGATAATTGATAAGTAGCATGTGAACGGGTTGTTGAAGAAGCTGGTAATTTAACAGAACCAGGCTAGAAACTAGTCTATTTCAATGTGTTCTCAGATAACACCTTATCAATACCAATTATAAATAGTTGAAGTACCAATAAATTGTACACATTTGATAGATACTACAGGTATAAGATATAGACCAAGTTCTTTAATTGAATTGGTTTTGAAGTTGAGAACACACAATCTATTTTTGTTTTAACTGTCACTTTTTTTTTAATTTCATGTGTACACACATGTAGTCGGTTGGATGGTTTTCCTTCTTTCTTAAACTCTGCTCCGGCACTTGCATGCTTACGTTCTTAATGTTCCTATAATAATGTAGATTTTTCAAAAGTTCTCAATTTAGAAACCTGGTGAGAGTCAACAAAATAGCTATCAAAGGCATAAATAGATAGGTTTTATCTACACTGTTAATGGTAATGGTTTTCATTGTTACTAAGTGCGTAATAACTTTAAAGATAAGATTGATGTCAAAGACAACTCAACACATGCACGACGTAGATTTAGATGCAAGTTAGTTGCATATCGCAACCACCATGGCTGCGACGTTCTGTCAGTGAACACGTAAAATAATCCAAAGTATTTGGGATTGACGACGAGACTTTTGGTAGCGCATGTCAACCCTACTTTGAACTTTGGACTTTTTGACAAACGTTATCCGTTAGTAGAATTTCACTGCCCTTAGATGTATGAACGTAAACGATTTTTTCTGTCCTCCCATCTCCATGAGAATAAGGCATGAGACTTTTTATGGGCTTATGCTTAACTGATCATCTAATTTAGTAAAATATCACAGGCAAAAATAAGAAAATGATCACCAGAATATAAAACCGCATTTTAATTTAAAACTATAACCAAAGTTTGTACATCTTGCTATCCTATTAAAGCAAATGACTCCAAACAAATCATAGTTGACCCAAAAATAGTAAATGATCACCAAAATTAAAACCGCAGTTTAATATGAAATTATAACCAAAGTTTATACATCTTGCTACCCTATCAAATAAGCCAAATATTTAGTATCCGGGTTACCTACTAAAAACAATCTCTTTTTTCTATTAATGCAAGTCGTTTCTGGTACTCGCCGACCGCTCGCTTCGCTCGCTCGGCTCGTGCGTAGGAGGTCAGTTTTAACCTAACCTAACCTACACATTTTGTTTAAAGAAGAAATTTGCTCGCAAACATTTGGTGATCATTTACTATTTTTGGGTCAACTATGATTTGTTTGGAGTCCCCAAATACAATTTGAACTACAGCCGTGAATAAAATAGCTAGAACTATTACTTTTTTGGGCTTAATTTTTTTGGTGTTAAGTATATATTTTTGGTAAAAGAGCTTAGGGTATCGAAGTATTTTCTGGTGGTCATAATTTTTATTCCCTTTTTTATGTATTATCGGTTACTGTGCACCGTGCTTTTGGCATGCAATTCAGTTGCGGTATCTGGACAGTCAGTACCAAATGACGTCACCGCTTCGAAAGCCACCATTTATGACGGGAGAGTCTAGTCATCTAGTGCTCCAATGGACGCTAGATTGGGTTTGACACTGATCTGATCAGGTAGCGACGTTGATTGGTCGATATCCCTAATGGCGTGAGTGGTTGAGCCTTACTATTGGTACTAGTCGTGATAGCAAATTTATTTCTATCAAAAACAAAAGTTTTCTCCTCACTCCTTTTCTCGTCATCTTGTCGGTGTCCACTGTAACCTTATAATTATCGTATTGATTTATCCTTATCTTTGGCACCTATCACAAGGCTCATTTTTACATTGACGCTGTAAAGCATGTTGTAATTTATACTATCGTTATGATGCAGCTTTTATTAGCAATATCATAAAATACGCACAGTCACAGCAGACGTTTCACGTGTTTTATTAGTTGCGATATTTTTGTTTCCTTCACAAAAATAGCACTGAAACACGTGCAACGGTTTCCAATGCCACCCAAAGCGACCTTTGAAAGGACAGAATGAGAATAATCCAAAACTTTTTACTATTTAAGGTCAAGCGTGACGGAATATAAACTTTACTACTTGGCATCCGATCTTTTAATAAAAACGTTTTTTCTAAAAAAACACTGTGTTAAAATACCAAGCGAAGCTTTTAAATCGTTTCAGAAATTATCTCTCATGACAAGCCAATTTGCACCGAAAAATTCTCGAATTCATTTTCGGCGTGGGGAGAACCTGATCGGTTTACAAAAAGAATGGATCCCAAAAAATCTCAATCGAATTCTCGTTTAACCATTCTGAATAGAATACGTGTATATGTTTCACAATACAATGTATTATACAAAGCTTCTTTTAGGATAAATGGGGGACAAAGGAAAAGGGCTTTTTTGTACATTTCATTCTTTATACGCACGTCCCGTTTTCAATATCAGTATATCTTACCTATTGCCCTATAACATGTATGAAGAAGGATTAAAATACGTTGCTAAGTAAATTTAGGCAGCTCGTATTTAAAAACCTTTTAATATTACTGACCATAAAGTAGTAGTCATTAGGCATGCTCACTTAAGCGACTCAGCACAAAATAAATGTAGTCGCTGCAATGCGATTTGAGCTTTACTGTCAAAACTAACAAGCATAAGTTATACAGGTTACATCCACAAGTAACACGTTGATAACCCAATTACACTGATACACATTTTTTACTATTGATTGGCTCGCGTTTAACAACAATTTCACTTGATAGAAAGCGATGACGTAGTCTACGATGGAGCAGCCCAGAAGTAACCTATTCACTGTTGGCTTAAAGAAAGGTTGTAGCACCACATCATCACTTTCTATAACAAATAAAGCATTGTTCTAACAAAATATCCTATCTAGACAACCTTCATGAAATTGCCCCCGTCATCCACTTCTAATATGGTTTTAATAGCCGTTTGCATCATGGTAGGGGACGGAATAATCGCCTCTCGACCGTAAGTGCGGATTGCAAGTGCACTATAATCACACGTTGTGAAGGAATGCCCGTTATTTTGTAACTGCTAGCACAGAAGCGGATTGAAATAAAACCATTTTATCACGCTCATGTAATAAAGATGGCAATTTTGTGCAATTTAGCAAATATTGCACAAATTGTTGTTTATGGCCGGGTGATATATAGAGTCTGTATTTGCTTTTAAGGTGTTACGTGATTGATTTGCTGATTCTGTCAGAGAGAGTAAAGCCGCGAGAAATAGCTAGTTACTAATAAAGTAACAAGGGATGAATTGGATCAATATTTTTAGTGACGGTTGATAAGAATACCTTTTTTTTAAGCATGAGAAATCATCAAATGACTTCTTCCGCTCTGGGTGGAGCGGAAGGGCGTGTCAGACTCTTACTGACTAAAACCCATCCGTGTTCCTTCTCAAGCCCTTTACGTTCCAGGGCCGCGGTGACTCTTTCGAACGAATTCTGCAATAGATGAGAATACCTACATACATGAACGAAGAAAAAAAATGCTGCTCCTGTCCTAAATAAATTGATATAAAATGAAGATCTATTTGGGGGTCAAAGAGGAGGTTCCAGTTTGATTGTAAATGAAATCACGCAAAACAGCCAGGCCTTATATCTACCAGTCATTCTTCTTAATAATATTTAATCAATCGTATGAACAGATGAGTCATGGCATTTCGCTTCGGCAATTGGCAACAGATAATACACCCACTAAAATGAATTCTATTATACTTTCTCCGTTCCGTTTCTACCGCATTGTGGTTTGTATGCAAATATTAGATTTAGTGACAGTTGGTCTTATAAAAAGAAATTAATTTGTACTACTGTTGTAATCAATGCTGGCTTTGTAAAAAAAAATATGATCAGCTTTGATTTGGCCTTTGATTACGATTAGATGACTTTTGGAATAAGTATGAAGCGATGTTTGCTTCTGTATGGCGATTTTTTGGTGAGACAGGCTCCTTAAATATACACGAACTATCCCTCCGCGACCCTTGCTCGCCAGCTCGCGCCGCTGAGCCTGTAGTTTTAAATTCGTCCCTAAATAGTAATCCTAGTTCGATCCAGTCCGTCCCTAGCTGTCCTCCACCCTCCCCTCCCCGACGCCCTAAGCCGAGGCCCGTACCCCACAGGTTTTAATAAGCCCTGGCTGGAGGCTTTAATATTATATTAAGGCCACCACAGGCAAGCCCGGTTAAGCAGTCGACAACCTCATAGGTTGAACTGCGAGACGCTACTCAAAAAAAAAAAAAATAACCACGGACTATCCCACAAGAAGAGTGCATAAAATCGACCCTATAGCACTTGGGGTTAGTGTTGCTTTCTTTCAACGAAATATTTTTGTAATCGGATAAGTACTTCCAGAGTTTCTTTTTCCTATGGATAAGTAGTTCTTTTATAATTTAACTTTTTTATGATATGATTTAGATCGAAACGTAGTGTTTCGACATTGGTAAAGGCACAGGAGTATAAGCTTAACCAATAACGATGCTAAAGATTTTAGTAGCCGGCTGTTTAATGCAAAACCAACAATTTCGTAAGTTTACCGCAAAGCTACCACGCCTGAACTTAATTGATTGATTAAGACTTAACTAGCGCAAGCGCAACGAACAGTTTCGATACCGAACCAATCACACAGGACGATTGATCAACATATTGTGCAAACGACCGATTGACGCGACCGACTGCTCCGCCCACCGTTTCGAAAATAGCCGATAATCGCGACGCATTGTCTCGTTTTCCTCAGCTTTCACCGGCGCGCGCGCATCTAATGTAATACATAATTGTGGGGTACTGTGTGTTATGACATGCATTGTTGTCACGCCGCTAATTCGTCGGGGCCAGCTGATTGTTTGATACAGTTTTTCTTAGGCTATGTTATGTGAGAACGGTTGACGTGTGTCCTTCCGCTTAATTCTATTGTGTGTCTGGTTATTGCGGAAAAGATATTTGGTTTTTGCTTGCGCTATCGTACGGGTCAATCGCCCAGCTCATTTGGTTACGGCGATAGGAAGCGTTTCCTTCGTCATCATCATTTCAGCACAAGCAACAGTTCACGCACTGTTGATATAAGTATCTATAAGATCTCCTTTCTTTTTATCATTTTCCACAATTATTTTCTTAATGGTGTTTCCCGCAATTTTTTCGATGTCACCCAGCCAATAAACATATTTCCAAATTTTTGTAAGTTAAGATTAAACTTGTCCTAACCCGTCAAATGTTATTTTCATCTTTTTCAGGAACAAGTGGCCCCTGTCGAGGAACCCCAGGACGATGACAAACCTGTCAGGTAAACAAATTGTTTTCAACTTTAAACAAATCCAATTCAGGGACTACAGCGCAACCTGACCAAACCTCAATTATAGGATCCGTTGATTCCAATTTCGCACTTACCCGCCGGAAATATCTGTTAGTTAGAACTAATTTATTTACAAACTAAGAACAGTTTGTGAAATATTAGTTCCTTTGGTACACTGAATATAAATTGGAGATAAAGTGCGTAAGCGAATGTTTATTGAATTTATGAAAGATCAGAAAAGAGAAAAGATACCTTGGTATAATAAGTTAGTTGTATAGATCTCCCATGTTAATCCTATTACTATTATAAACAGGAAGGATGGATGGATGGCTATTTCACTCAAACAAAAATTTCGGTTTCGATGAAAGTTACAATTACATATCTTAAACATTCAGAATAATACATAACCTATCCTTTATATGGTGGCAATGCAGGCGCAGTCGCAGGTGACTGCTGTTAAATAAATAAATCTTAGTTAGTAAAATGCATCGAGTTTCAAATCGAAATATTCGAGACAATAAAGTACAATTTGTTTTATAGTTTGTTACCTAACCCGAACCAAAAGACAATTTACCATAGTTTATGTGTTATATTAATTTTAACATAAGAAAATGCTGCTTTGTGCATGGCTTGTAGCCAAGCTCCAAAATTGCTCACATGTAGGTATGCAATTTTAAAAATTGTCTCTGAATCGGTAAAAATAAAATTTGATATATTATTTTTGGTGCCAAAAAATGTATTACCGTAAAAGGTAATATTTTTAATAGCATATGAGAGAAGAGAAAGCATTCCAAGAGATAAAATGCGATTCGCAAAATTTATGACAGTAGGTATTCTTCAAAACGTTTTTTTTTTTACTAAAATTCTTTAAGGTTTAAATCTACTTTACAATTTCCCATCAAGTAAACAAATATTTCATATGAGTATTTTTTAAATTAAAAAACAAGATTTTTTATTTGAAAAATCAGAATATTTAACCGCGTTTAATTGTTCCTTTGAGGATTATACATTGAAATATTTTTGTTACGAGGAGTACAATAAAGTATACATTATTATAATAATAATTAATAATATTTTATAAAAAATGATAAACAGGATTTGAACCACCAGCTTTATAACTGTAAAACTAGCTTCTGTCAGCGGCTTGGCCTGCGTGTATGTTAAAAATTATCCCACGCAAATGTACTATTGTAGTAAAACATTAGGTCTAAATTCGAGGGGTTTTAAATTTCATCGAAATACGTTCAGTCGTTTAGGCGTGATTAGTTATCAAACATCTTAAAATCATATGCACGTACAAAAGCTTCCACATTGACTTTCCTGTAAAGCGTTCGTTTGGATTTATTAGTCGTCGAGATGGTCTCATGTAAGGTGAGGGAGGTAGGTGCAGCCGGGCGATTCTGTAAACATGTCGAAGTGAAGGCTCGAGTGAAGTGATCACAAGGTGAGCTGTCAATCCATATAATAAAGATGGAATGACAGTTTACTTCGTGATCACGTGACATTTTGATTATATGGATTGACAGCTCACTTCGTGATCACTTCACCCAAGCCTTCACTTCCTGCCTTCATGTTGTCAGAAACGACCAGCAGGATCATTTTGTCTTCTTTGTTTAACATCACCATTTTCCTAATTCCAGTCGCTCTGACGCCGAACAGTACCGTCCAGGGCAGGTATTTTCCCTGAACACCCAAGAACTCCTAGAATTGCAGCCGGAGAGGAAGGCTCCTCTGTCCAGCAACCAGCTGCTTCAACAACTGTACCGGCCCCAGCAACAAGAGCAAAAGCAGAATCTTCAGCAGATATACTACTTAGAACCGCAACAGGCAGCGCGTCAGGTAAATTAGATTAAACACAAAAATAAATAAATAAACAAATTTATGAGCTACCTGTTATACAACCCTGTAATTTGTTTCTTTAAGACAAATCAATCTGTCTAGCCTTTTCCGGCTTCCATTCTAACTGGATAAATCTAAATACATTTTTTATTAAACTGACTATTGTAAATGGAGCGACTGCTCATCACATCTCCAAACCCCAGGTAATAGGATACCCTTCGGCTAGATTAACAGATAGACAGCCTTAGGCCCATCGCGTCCGGCCCTGGTTAAATCCTTGGTCCGGAGCGAGGAGGTTTAGGAATCGGTCACCTCCTGCTGCGAAGCAGTAATGCTAGGGAAGGAGGAGGCGGGCTGCGCGAGGGAGGGACACGGCAACCTCTCGCGTCCGGCCCTGGTTAAATCCTTGGTCCGGAGCGAGGAGGCTTAGGAATCGGTCACCTCCTGCTGCGAAGCAGTAATGCTAGGGAAGGAGGAGGCGGGCTGCGCGAGGGAGGGACACGGCCTTCGCCCTCTGCCGCTACAGAAGAAAACGCCTCGGGCTTCGGGAGTCGCAGGGCGATCCCCCGGGAGTCGCAGGGCGATCCCCGGCCACTGTAGGTGCGGAACTGCGGACGGCGAGCGTTGGGTGGCTCACTGACCGATCACCACCAGGTCCGGCTTAATGAGATGTCAGTATAGGAAACGGGGCCTGCTAGGGCCAGAGCCTGCCAGGGTTGCGGAATTTGTTCGAAAGAGTCACCGCCGCCCTTTAGTAGGAACACGGGTTATGTACGGGTATGGGTTTTAGTCAGTAAGAGTCTGACACGACCTTCTGCTCCACCCAGAGCGGAAGAAATCATTATTTTGATGATTTCCCATCCTTAAAAAAAAGGCTCATCAGTAGAATCCTAAATTGCAAAAACTGTTGATTAGCCTTAAGCAAATAATAATACACAGCCATCTAAAAATAAATAACTGAATTATCACCCTCTATGTAATCTATTTTTCCTAGAAAAAACAAAAGAAAATGTTGTGAAATATGAAATAAAATATTTGACGGTAATTGGCTGGAATACAATCAGACAGCTGTCAACTGAGATATTTTTGCTTTTGCGTCCAACTTCAGTGCCAACGGAATTCGTCTGGGGAATATTGTATTTACTTGAAACGTGGATTCTATATTTAACTTGACATTTTCATTTTTTTAGGTGTCGTATCAACCATCGTCTCATGCTGTCATCGCACGTCCTGACTACACTTCAAATGGTGGAGAAGCTTCAGTAGGAGCTGCTTTATCAGTCAGTGATACTGGATCTAACGCCAACGATGCCTACAACCAGGACCTCTTGGCCCTGCTCGGACAGCCTCCTTTAAGGGCAGCTGAAGAGCCTCAGCAGCAGTTGTACTCCCAACCTCAGCAAATGCAGCACCTGCAGCAAGTTCAAGCTTCTAATGTTCAAAGCGTCGCACCTCAATATCAGCAGGTTGGTATAATCCCAAAAATATTTCTTTAAAAAAGGCATAATTCCTGGCAGTTGTTACATTCGAATTGTTTCAATTTTAGGTCGACAGATACATCTCGAAACCAAGCAAGAAATCGAAACTGAGGAACAAAGTTCAAATAGCTCAACCTCAGCCGTCTCCAGCAGCTCCTCAACAATACCTAATCGAGACCACGAACGTGCAGCAACAACAATCAATCCAACAATCACCTTTGTACCGTCAGCCTCAACAGCAACAGAGAGTCGCTCAAGCTCTGCGATACGTGCATGTGCCGCAGCCACAAGCAGTATCCCAACAAATTCTCTACGAACGTCCTGAATCCCAGGGTTTGAAAGTCGTTCCGGCACCCAAGCTCCAACCAATGCAACAGCAACAACAGCAACAGCAGCCTAGAGCTCAGCTGAACTACAGAATCGTACCCCAATACCAACAACCTGAAGCATCACCGAAACAATACAGAATCTACGAAGCTCCCAGACAAATCATCAGACCCCAAGAACAAAGCCGCCTGCAAAGCCAGAGTGTTGAAAGACCAGTTGCTTACTTGAAGCGATTTCCTGAACACGAGAAAATGCGCGCAGTCAAAATCTACGAACCAATTTCTGAAGGCATACCCCAACAGCCTGCCCAAATCATCGGCGAACAGCAGTACTACCTCCGTCCTATTTACAGAACCAATGAGCAGAGGCCAAGATATGAAATGCCTGCCCAGATCAAGTCTGAACAATCCAGAGTGTCAGAACAAGCAAAAGCACCGCAGTCGTCTATTTATGTGAGCAAGAATGTAGCGCCGAGGAAACAGGTGAGGCCTCAGCAACAAGTGTATAGAGAACAGCCATCCAGCGTTGAGCAAGTTAACCTGGAGCAGCATGGCCAGAGTTTGGACGAACAAAGAGCGCAGCTTCCTCCTCCTAAGAATAACAAGGCGTATACTCCTGAGGAATTTGCTGCCCTGGTAGCAGCTGGGTACGCTGTCACCCCTGTGCCAGTTAGCTCGATAAACCTACAAGAGGCCCAGTCCAGGTCTTCAGTGGAATCAGTGACGATGCTACCGAAACGGCGACCCATCCTAGCGACCCGACGCCATCAATATCTGCCCCTTCGAGGAGACGACGCGCCTTAGAAATAATAATAATGCTGTAAATAGGTTATCTGTAGTTCTGTAAAATAAACATAGTGATATTCGTTTAAATTGTGTTTTATTCTCAAAAACGTAAGTGTGCTACAGCGTAAATGCAACCGCAGTCGGAAAGCGTTGGAATTCATTATGCTTTCATAAAACCGCAACTGCATGTCTGCAGACACAAATAGACGTTAGAAAAACATTGTCTGACTTCAACGCACATTTACTACAAACTATTTTATTTGCAAACACCTTATTAAAACTGCGGAATTACAAAAAAATAAACTCCTAGATAGGTAATATGATATTTAGATCCTTCTTTTCTTTTATAAAGTAATATGTTAAAAATCTCCCGTGAAATGAGTAAAAAATCTACTTTTTCTATACCATTTCACTCACTGGTTCTCCCTTTACAAATTGTGTATGTTTCTGACCCATTCCCGTGTACGGCGATTCATTAAGGCAATGAATTTATCTCATTTTGTACTCAATTTGATATTAATTTTGTCGCACTTGTGAAATGACTCTTGGTTCTAAATATCATTCCATTATCTCATATTGTTGTCCAAGAACTTATAAGTGGTTTAGCATAAAATTGAAACTTGCTTTCTAAGTGTTTTGTTCAGAGCTTGTTTCATCTGAATAGATGGTAAACTCTCACGTACTGTACACACTAATTTCTAATTAAAATTCGGGTAAAGTCTCTTGCATACCCAGACAAACAGCCTTGACAATTTTCATGACTCTGTTTACTATTAAACTTTATTATATTTGGTTGAGAATTTAGTGGTTTGGTTCTAAACTGTCTTTTGTTTTCAATGCCACTGCACTCTGATTCTCAGTGTCTAGGAATCAAGGATAAAACGAAATTACGGTTTTGTTCAACACATTTCAATTTCACAGCGTCTGAACACGTAAGGTTTATGAGGGTTGAATAAGATAACGTTATTCTTCGAAATGGAATATTCAGATCATCTGCGATGTGTCAACCCATGGAGATATTTTCGTTTGAATAAATCATCTTTTCTTTTTGAAATCGGCGACTCTCTTATCCCTAATCTTTCATCGTGAGCTTTGGTGTTGAATATCCCTTGACTTGGGTTCTATTTATCTAAATAAAGACAATATACTAAACAAAAATAACACTACCTAATTAATTATTTGTTCTAAAGCTAAAAACATAAAAAAAATCCCAAGAAAAAGGGTCGTGACAGACCGACAGACAGGCAATGAAGTGATGTTATAAGGGTTCCGTTTTTGCTTTTGAGGTACGGAACTCTAAAAAGACAAAATAAAAAAGAAGGAAAACTTGAAAATCGAAATCAAGGACACAAAAGAAAACACATTACAAAAATAGTTATTGATTATTGATAGAGTATGGCAAAGGGCATGCAAATGATAACCCAGAAGCGAAACAAGAAACATTTAATGATAAAATGAAGTAGATAGAGTACGTACTTACGACATATGTTCGCGAAAGTCCAATAAAACATACATAATAATGACGGTACGGGATACACGACTAACATCTCTTGAGGACTGAATAACAAGCTAAGTTACGAACAAGTTTCTAACATGGAAACTATAATGGCGGAGATGATTAGAATTTAGATGTAGCTTACTAATGATTCGCGATGCAGGAACTTTAATTTCCGGATAGAATCTGTTTCGAGAATGCATCTCTAGTAAACGACGGTCTCATTAATTAGGGAAACAGTGAATAAGGATCATTTCCTGATGTAGTGAAAGTCATTTAGGATTAAGAGGGCCAGCATGTGAACAAATTTATAGCTTTTGGGAGAAATCAAAACGAGATTATCAACACCCATAATTTGTTGGCAATTCGAGAAAGTCGAGCGTAGTTCTGGCAAAGTATAACAAGTACCAACTCATGACAAGATTCCTCGAATTTGTCTATGTAATTAGGATATCACCATCATCATCATACTGCTGAAGAAAAGCCTTATCAAGTGTCACCACATGGATCGGTTCTTTGCGTCTCGCAGTTCGTAGGTTCACTGGTCTCTGGTACCGACTTCCACATTAAAAAAAAACTACTAAGTATAAAATAACTTATTTTGCAAGTCGGTGTTAAAATAAGAAGAAACAAACAAGATCACCGATTTCCGAAATAAAAGTTATTTTATATTTTGTTTTTTTTAAGGGAAAACTTCTTTAGAATCGTTGAGCACTTTTTGGGTGAACAAAAATCACCGAATGCTTTAGCTTTCGCTCAGTTCTCACTTCTAGCGGCAGTCCCCAAAGACGCATGTTTTTTTAATTTTAACTTTGGCAACATAAAAACAGAAAAAACATGTTAACCTATACCATATACATAGGTTAACATGATATATCAATATCATGTTTATATATTATTCATATTGATATCATGTAGCAACCAATTTTATTTTAAGTCTACATAGTTTCGACAGAAAGCTTTGTGACATATTCTCGAAAATAGCAACAGATATTTTGAGACGGTCGCGTTACCTCACGAAATACAATATTTTACTTTTATAAGATTTTCCAACATTATAGGAATACAAGGCAAGAGGGACTGTCGTCGGGTCGTCACCGAAGAATGTCTAATATTTTCGTCAGAGAACTGAATTTTCCGATCAACGCATGACAAATGGTGAAAGTTTGAGAAGTACCGTCGTATCCATTTTCTTTTCAAAGTGCTCCTGTTTTATGTGTTCTGTCTGAGTAAGATGACGATTTTTTGCGAGTTTACCTCGAGATGTACCTCAGACTATTTGGCCTGGCAGGCTGTTATTGGGTATTTTACGAAATTCTTTTCGAAGATTTTATTCATTTATTTATTTATTAAAACTTTATGCACAAGTAAAATCACTATACAAATGCGGACTTAATGCCTTTTGAATAAATAGGATGGTAAGGGATTACTTTAAAGAACTATTTAATCAAAGGTCGAACAATTTCTTCAGGTATTTATATTGTTTAGTCCAACATGGATATTTGGCTGATGAAAACATTACCTATTTAACCCAAACTAGTTTTGAAAAACCTGAAAAAATTCTTACTAGAGTAAAACGCTAAAAGAAACCATAATTCGAAAAAAAAAACTATCTTGCGTTATCGACGGTTGAAAAATGAATTTACCAATAAAACGATTGTCTAACTGAAACTAAGTACTTACATAAGTACCTATTCTAAATTGAAAAAACGAAAAAAACTACTTTCTATATACATAAACGTGGGAATAGTACTCAAATGTTAGCAAAGGGCAAAGATTAACATTGAAGTAAAAAACATTTCACAAATTAAAAACACACAAAAATAACATTTATTTTCCATTACCGTTTCTTCAAAAGAAACCCTACTTATTATGGCCCCGTCCATGAATTTGAGCGTTGCGACCTGTAAAGCGACGCGATTGGCGTAAAGCGACTACATATCAAATAGCAGTGGCGACGGTGACTTGTCAAACCGCGCTTGCCTGTCGCAACAGTACCTTAATTGCCTTACACCGAAACAAAAATTGTTTGTCTGTAAAGTCGGTTTTCGGACGATACTTTAACGTGACAACGTCATAACAAAACATAGGTGAAATGATCGTAACCTTACAATGAGCGTAACGTTACAATGTGCGTAACGTTACAATGAGCGTAACGTTACAATGAGTCATCCTTGTTCGTGCGTTCATCGATTTATTAGACGTTGTCACGTCAAAAATGAAGAAAACCACGAAAAAAGAAACAATAAATGTCGTTGCATTGTATTGTCATAACGAAAGGCCAATTATTAAGTAATACGCGCCATACCGCGTCGTTCTACTATAGTTGAGGATCCCAAGTAAGATTCCAAGTAAGATTGACATTACCTACTTACCGAATGAAAATTATATTTTTTCAAATAAAACAACCATTTTTTAGGGCAACCTTAATTGGTATATATTCAGAAACAATATTTATTTGATAAAATACAATTCTCATCCGGTAAGCAGGTGGTGGAAAGTCGATTTAATTTGGGATCTTACGTAACTAGCCGCGCGTCAAGTAAATTGTTTTTCTCCGCAGTAGCTGTCGCTAGACGCTCGACGCTTGTCGCATATGCATGTTGGCTGTGGCCAAACGGTAAGGTACATAAAAGGCTAATGATACTTTTCTTTAAACAAAGATCCCAATTACCTGTGCTTACTAAGAATATACTTCCAGCAAACAATGTATGGCCTCAGGCAAGATTAGGCCTTTCTCTTTACTTTGAAAATTATTTTCTCAAAAACAAAAAATGTTTTAGTCAGGTAAAAATGCGTAATTAGATTCTTGTTCAGTATTTTTACTATGTGGGGCTTTGTTTGTTCAGTATAATCTAAAATGTATACGTTACGTCGTTTTTTGCTTTTAGTTCTTATTTTTACTGGCCGGTAAAAACGGATTTGTATCTTCTAAGGATTTATCATATTATGTAATCCTGAGCTTCAAAAGTTATAAGCTGAAATTACATTAAAATATGGTGACAGACTATAATAAAATGATTACTGTGGTAAGACTGTCAAAGTCTGTATGTTTGTTAATCAATTACGCCTCAACAGCTGAATTAATTCCGTTTGTGTCTAAGGGACTCATCAGAGAATGGGCAACAGAATGAATTTGGTTGATATTTGGCACATGGCCACAATGACCTGGATTAGGACAACAGGTTACTTTTATTATCCTTGGGATATTTCTTGACATTGTGAATCCAGAGGCAAATACTTAAGGCACAACAAAGATATAATATATCAATACATATAGGTATATATACAATACACCCAAAACCTCTATACATTATCAAGTGGCACATGTGTGCATGTGTTGATGTTTGGCAGCCTGCAAACGTTTCCATGGGATACTTTTCGACTTTCACGAAGGCAATTCCACAGGCAGAAGGTAATACCAGTCATGTAACAATATCATCCAGAACCACTACATGTACATGATCAATCAGTAAACCCAATCGCATCGGCCATAGCGGCCCGATGCGGCAAACTGATTCGATTACCGAGGAGCGTCGCACTGAGCGCCGTCCTAATAAGCTTTTAATTTCATATAACTACCATATTTCATATACTATAGTTCGGGATCGATAATATTGTTATTAACAGCTATGGAACAAACAAGAAATGACAACATTTCTCAATCTGTTTTGGTCCTTTGCACACGGCGTTTTTTGCCGCGCTGACGACGCGCTGAAGACGCTTCAAATGCAATTCAGACGCAGACAGTAAACCTTTGCAATAATACAAAAAATTTGTGGCGCATTTGTATCAATACAAACGCGCTGATACGGCGATACAGACGACCTTTGAACGCGCTTCTCGTGCGCGTTTGTATCACATTGTACGCGCGTTTGTATCAATACAAATGCGACAATCTGATTTTTGGTAATTTACAGCGCCGTGAGCGCGCGTTCGTAAAACGCGTGTTGTCGGCGCGTATGAAATACGTTTTATTGGCTTTAACCTTTTCGCAACTGTGAGAGCGTCAATTTTTACATGGAACAAGTGCCTATCTGCGGTCCGCAACCCAGTAAGTGAGTTTAAGCATTTTCTGGTCAAGTCAAGTCAAGTCAATTCATTTATTTCAACTAGACCATTAAAAGGCACTTTTGAACGTCAAATTTACAGTTTAAAATTAAAATAAGTGACTCTAGTTGTCCATTCGCAAAAAGTAGATTCTTATGGAGAAGAACGGACAAGAAACTCCATAGTTACTCTTTTCAAATATAAGTTTTACAATATTTTGTATACATAGGTACATTGATCAATTGATTATATTATGTGAGCACAATGCATCCAACATTACACTAATATACAGCACACACTTATATACTATAGGTACAACAAAGCAATACCAGCAGAGATAAAATTAAGTTTGCTAGTAAGGGACATCTGGCTGTTGACTATCCATAACGACTGACAAAGATCTTCAAATGACAGCCAGAACCAACGGCTTTACTTAACGTGTTTTACGGTACTTACTGGATGGTCACAAGCTTCTCTCGAACGCAAATTAACAATAACAATTTTGTCTATACATTTTTAATAAAATTTTTTGGTCTTCTAATACACTCATATTTATAAATGCCTGCCCGCTTCGTCTGTCAGGCGCTATTGCTGAGCCTTGAGTCATGGATAAGTTACTGGGTTTCCCATCTAAAACTTCTCAGTAACAGTCCGAGTCGAAATTCTCCCGGTTGGTGTCAATAAATGAAATAGGACTGAAACATGACTATTGAAGTAGGTTCGTAGGTACTTTAGGTACACCGCTGCTGAATGGTATCAAAAAGAAGATACTACTACAAGTAAATTATGTGTGGTAAACAGGCAGAAAGTACTTGTATAGTTTGCAAGCTCACCCGACTATGATTTTCATTAATTTTAGAAATTAGGATTCCCTGTTAGTGACAAAATCTATGATTATACTATTAATTTATGATGTAATATGTATATAGTACTAATGTTTGAATGTATACAGATTATTATTCTCTTTATTCATTTCACTTTCATACTAATTTATATTTTTAAATATTTCTTAAAAAAAACACACACACAGCGTTGCCAGGCGTCCGGATAAAGCCGGACACAGTCAGGCTTTTTGGTTTGTGTGTTCGGCCAAATAAGACGGTGTCCGGCCTGTCCGGCTTTTGTTAGGCTTTTTGAATTTGAGCAATTTTTTTTTTTAATTTTAATGTGTTCATTTCCGCTCCTCCTATTCCACCTTGTATCGCTAGTTAATTTCTATAATTGCAACAGTATTAGTACGTCTTCCATTGCAATGATAGAAATGAATATTGAATGATTAAAAAAAGAAGACTGATTTATACGATTTTATTGTTGATTCATTAGAATTTCAGGTAAATTTTATGATAAATGATAAAAGGCCTTGTTTTTCTTAAAAAAGTGTTATTCTAAGACTAAAAAATTAAGGGTGTCCGGCCTTTTGATCTAAATGTCCGGCTAAACTGGCTTGGCTGTCCGGCTTTTCATTTTGACGACCTGGCAACCCTACACACACACATTAAAAAAAAACATTTAAAAATATAAAAAGCAGTAGTCCGCCGGTGTCGGGAGCAAGGTCCAAGCTACCGGTGGTTAGGGCTCCAGAAAAAGGAACTTCCTCACAATACGAGCCGTATCGAGGAGTACTGCCTTCTGTATCAGGCCCTTTATCCAACCGCGTAACGCCAGCTTCGACAGATGGTCGTCGAAGCTTTTGGCCATCAGGCCATTGGCCGTAACGACAATCGGCACAATGACAGCCGAGTCCACATTCCACATGTCGACAACCTCGTGTGCTAAGTCGAGATACTTGATTTGCTTCTCTTTCTCAGCCTTCACGAGGTTCTCGTCATGCGGGATGGTAACATCGATTATCATTGTGCGGCGCGCTAATCGGTCTATCACCACTATGTCAGGCTTATTGGCAACAATAGTCCTATCAGTGATGATAGACCGATCCCAGTACAACGTGACATGGTCATTTTCGAGAACTGGGTCGGGCACATACTTGTAATACGGTACTTCGGAATCTACAAGTTTGTATTTTAAAGCAAGTTGCTGGTGGATAATCCTGGCCACTTGGTTATGCCTGTGCAAGTACTCGCCGTTAGCAAGACGAGAACAACCAGAGATAATATGTCTGATGGACTCACCCGGACGGTGGCATGCCCGACACACGTCAACCGTCCCGTCCTTCATAATATGCCTCCGGTAGTTGTTCGTCAAGATAACTTCGTCCATAATCGCACAGACAAAACCTTCGGTTTCCCCGAAGAGATCACCGAAACGTAGCCAGGCCACGGACGCTGAGAAATCTACATCGGACCCATAAAGAGCCCGATAGAAGCGCCCGTGAAGCTCCTTGCCTTTCCATACCTCCTTGCGGTCATCTGTAGTAAGTATCACAGGTTTGCGCCAGTTCTCTTTAGCCATGGACAACGGAGTGAGTCCCTTGTCCACTGCGACCACATCTCGGTGCATACCCACATCGGCTTTGAGAAAATATTCTCTGAGACTGCACATCTCACGGTTGTGGAGAGTCTTAGCATTTAAAAAGCCTCGACCTCCACACTTCCGTGGGATGTACAGTCTCATCACCGACGATCGTGGGTGATGCATCCGGTTTGCGGTCAGCAGTGTACGGACCCTCCTATCCAGGGCGTCGAGTTCGGTTTGAGTCCATTTGAGTATGCCGAAAGTGTACATTAATACCGGCATGACCCAACCGTTGAAGGCGCGCACCTTATTTCCGCCCGACAAAAGGCTGTTTAAAACCTTTTTCAGGCGGCCAAAGAAGCGCTCCCTCAGCGATTGCTTCATGTCAGTACCGTTAATGCCCAACGCTTCCGACATACCCAAATACTTGTAGGTTTCGGTTGAGCTGAGGGATCTAACCTGTATGGAATCCGAGAGTTGAATTCCCTCAGATTCCATAATCTCCCCTTTCTTTACATGCATGACTGCACATTTGTCCACACCAAATTCCATCCTGATGGCACTACTGAAGGTTTCAGTTACCTTTAGTAGCTCCATCAGTCGCAAATTGTTGGGGGCAAAGAGTTTCAGATCATCCATGTAAAGAAGGTGAGATATGGCCTGACCACCTCTTCTCAACCGATAGCCTAGGCCTGAATCCTCCAGCAGTGTGCTTAGAGGATTCAGAGCTAAGCAAAACCAAAGTGGACTCAAACTGTCGCACTGAAATATTCCCCGTTTAATCCATAGAGGTTCATCACTCCCTTGGATCGGTTGACATCCTGGATAGCGAAGGACTGTTGACTGTCCATTGCCTCATACATGACTCAAGGAAGGTGCGTAGAGTTGCATCTATTTTGGTATACAGATTTATTATTATTATGAGAATCCAGGAACAGAGAGAGTGAACATGTGTTAGCGCACACACTTGTGTACTGTACTATCTCAATCTAGCACTTTACTTGGTGTATTTAGCCAAATATTCGCGTCACTTGTGCAATACCAAATTAACCTTTTTTCGATTTACATAAGGTACATTTTGTATTGAAGTGACGCGAATATTTGGCCAAATACGTCAAGAGAAGTACCAGCATACGCGTACCTATTTGGCCAATATCTGTTGAGATCGGCCCCAGTGACCGACACTTGTTCAGTAGGGTTATTTTTTTTGCTAACAAAAACGGATTAAGTTAATAACATTGTAAACTTTACTGCTTTGTTTATTTTCCACAAGCAAACAAAAACCCAGCCCATACAATTATCTAAGAAAAAGTCAGCGTCAATAAAACCAAATCGTCACTTGACATAAATCAGGAAACTGCTCGCGTCTGGAGTCCTTTATATTACCTACATCAAATAAAAGTCAACGCTGTGTGACAATCCGCAGAGACAGTTAACTTAAGTAAACTCGTTCGGAAATGGTACTTTTGTCTCGTTTATTTCCAGTATAATGTTCATGCTTGTACAAAACCTAGTTATTATAAAACTTTTCTTTTTATGTCCATTAAAATTTACAATCATATTCCACGTCTGTTGAGAGAACTTCCCTTATTTAAGTTTCAACAGCAAATTGTTTTATTTTTTTTTGTGAGTGGTTGTCGACTGCTTAACCGGGCTTGCCTGTGGGGGCCTTAATATAATATTAAAGCCTCCAGTCAGGGCTTATAAAAAAACTTACAAACTAAGCTACTACACGCTAAGGGCAACCCCTGTGGGGTACGGGCCGCGGCTTAGGGCGTCGCTGGGGGAGGACTAGTTCGATCGAACTAGAATTATATGAAATTATAGTTCATGGAGGACTGCTTTTATACCTTAGATGTTTTTTTTTAACTGTAAGACTTAATCTCTGTAAATGATATATGTCGATCTATTGTTTTTGTGAACTATTTTATTCTATTTTACTGCACCTAGTAGTAAATTTTCGCATACCTCCTATAGGTGAGATGTGTAAAGCACTACCTACTTTCTTGTAACACCCATTGTACCATATCTCTGGCGAAATAAATGATTTATGATTATGGTTAAACTGTCAAGAAGATTATTCTTTAATTTCATCTTAACAAAACACGATCGACGCCATAAATTGGCCTGTAATTAAGTCTAGATTGAAATTCATTTCAGTCTAAGAGCGAACTCACCACGCGGTTGGCTATCTTCGGGAGCAGTCGTGTGAGAAAATTGCCGTGTTTCTTGTACGGTAAATGTGTTTAAGCGAACGGTCTGAAGGCCTTATCTTTATTATTGAAATATATGTGGTCAAAAGATAGGCACGTTTAAAACATAACGCAAAAATACACCACTGTAAAACGTCATCTCAGTAGGGTCAACCTTCCTTTCTGCATCAATCCAGTCAGTGAATTCTATTAAATCAAATGAAGCTTTAAAAGCAAATGATTCAGCAAATTTTGGAACCAATCTAATTGGTTTCATTGTGTTTGAAATTTTCATTTAGTCAACCAAATTACTTATGATTTATCATATCAGCCGGAAGACGTCCACTGCGAACCGGTCCTGCGCGTCCCGCATCCATCGGCTACCCGCGACCCTCACCAGGTCATCGGTCCACCAAGCCCTTTCAACGCTGCGTCTTCCGGTACGCGGTCGCCACTCTAGAACTTTTCGGCCCTATCGACCATCTGTTGTGCGAGCAATGTGCCCCGCCCACTGCCACTTCAGTTTGGCGATCCTTCTGGCTATGTCGGTAACTTTGGTTCTCTTACGGAAATCATCATTCCTGATACAATCACGCAAGGAAACACCGAGCATTGCCCGCTCCATTGCCCTTTGGGTGACTTTAAGCCTTCTGATGAAGCCCATTGTGAGCGACCACGTTTACTTATGATTGGACCAAAATAATTATCGGGTGTCGGTTTTAGATTCCAATTTTTTTTTTGTGTTAGAATTAAGATTTCTCCCTCTGGAACCCTGATTGCCGGTAGCTTGAACCCTATTACCGATAAAACATTTTTTTTAAGAAATATTTAAAAATGTTATGAACAAACGAGAGTCTCCAGTGAAATATGGGAATATTAGTTTCTGCCCGCGACTTCACTCGCGTGAAAAGTGCTTATACAGGCTAAAAATAACTACCAAAATTAAAAATTGCCTTATTATCCATTCCAGGTCACTTCAATCTTGCCAGGTTTACGAAATTTGTTCGAAAGAGTCACCGCGGCCCTGGAACACAAAGGGCGTGAGGAGGATCACGGATGAGTTTGAGTTTTAGTCAGTAAGAGTCTGACTCTCTTCTGCTCCGCCCAGAGCGGAGGGAGTCACTTGATGATTTCCCATCCTTAAAAAAACCGGACAAGTACGAGTCAGACTCGCACACCGAGGGTTCCGATCGAGTCTTGATTTGTTCCGAGTATACATTACCTACGGAAGTTAAACTATAAAAGCAAAATGTAGCAGATAAGATTGAAGGACAAACTTAACTTTTTTGGTGAAAAAATGTTCACCCATACATCAATGTACGTCACGGTCAATTCTTCAACCGAAAATATAAGTTTTTTATCGTAAAAAATGTTTTATTTATAAAAATATGATAAAACTATAAATTCCCAATTTTCAGACTTTCTCCTGTACTTGTACTTGAGATTTATCGTCTTGGAAAATTTTATGAATCGACGAATCATAGGTCAACGGGAGAGTGTCGAAACATACGTTTTTTGCGGCATAAACGGCTGTATCTTTTTTACGTTAACTTAGAAGTTTGATTTTTTCTCAGCTTCAGGGACTGTAGACCTGAGTATATGGTTTTAATTTCAACTCGATACCTCCACGCGTTCCCGAGATAAAGGGTCTTGACAGACAGACGGACGGACGGACGGACAGACAGACGGACAACAAAGTGATCCTATAAGGATTCCGTTTTATCCTTTTGAGGTACGGAACTCTAAAAAGAGCGTCTTCAAAGTTTTATCAAGATCCGTTCAACCTTTTAAGAATGACGGGTTAACAAAGATCCAAACAAACAGACTTAGGAACACACTTATATCTCATATAAGTAAGATTATCTACTATTCTATCTTACTTATACAACGTGTAACAGAATAAACGCAACACCTGAAAGGGTATCACTGTACTCATCATAATGAAAAACTTTGTCTATGGGACCAACACCGAAATCGCGAAAATAAATCGACTTCCCCATACTTTTTTTTCAAATAACTCGACAAGATGTACTGAACAGCTGTTTTTTTTTGTACCCCTTTTCAGATATTGCGTTCATTCTTTTACACGTTATTAGATATCAGTGTGAAAGTCAATCCTATCAGCGTCAGGGAACTACTTAACTAGTTGTCTGGCTTTTTGTTGGACTGGACCTATTTGGCGCAGTCGCGGGGGCACACAATATAATTGTTTTAGAATTAAGTTTTCTTTTATTTGTACCTATATCGTGTGTATCTGTGTGTGCCAAATAAACTACTTTTCTTTCTTACTGGATTGGTCTGTGTATGTCGTTACTAACTTGAAAAAAAAACACTTCGATCACACAAATCCGAGTTTTTCGTGTTATCCGTAAAGACCTAACTAAACGGTTTCAAGTCAATCATTCCAATACACAAGTGTGTTTTATGATTCGTATAACAGTTTGGGACTCTTTCTTTGATCCAAATATAAAACGTTACAACACTAACTTGTTTATTTTCATGTTCTTTGAGCTTTATGTTCATGACAATAGTAAAATATTTTCTGCTGTTACCAAAAGTATCAGGGTTGTTATTAAACTTGATTTCTTTTTGTTTTGTTACTCAAATAGTAACTGGTTGAGTTGGCATAAACTTAACATGAAAAGGACAAATACTCCAACTTTTAGATTGATGAGAACGACAGACCGAAGAAAGTTTCATCTTGCTACCTTACTCTTTGCCAAAATTCTAACAAATAAAAAAACAGTCTTTCTTCATAGTAAATTATAATATATAATATAATATAATATCTTGGGACAACTCACACACGGTCATCCGAACCCAAACTAGGCAGAGCCTGTGCTATGGCAACCAGACAACTGATAAACATACTTATATATTTCGAAATACATACATATTATAGACAAATTACACCCAGACACAGAACAAATGATCATGCTCATCACACAAAGATTTGTCCTGGGTGGGAATCGAACCCACAACCTCCGGTTTAGCAGTCAGGGTCACTAACCACTCGACCAGCAGGCCAGTCGAAAATTAATTATCTTGGTCGCGTGAAGTTAACAAAGTGAAAACAAGAGCATTTGCCTATCTCTTGTTGTCCTTGCCCCATAGAACTGCTGAATTCTGTGGCAGTTTCAAATTCGCTGCTTCTCGTTGCTCGAACGACTTGCCCCACCTTTCGTGCTATCAAAAAGATTGGTACTATTCTCAAAAGTGTGTGGTACTTTCCTCAAAAGGCCACCTCAGACATGAACCTATATGGTTTTCACATAATTTGAGCATTATGGATTGTATGAACTCTAAAAGAGATTTTGACCTGTGAGTTTGTTTCGGCGTTTCTTCTCAGGGTAGTCAGCTAGAAAACACCGGCCTCATATAACTTTTAATTACCAAAAAAGATTGACTTGCAAAAGTGTTATGCCTATTTACAAAGTCTTCAGGCATAAGTCTTCAGGAATGAATCTTCAGGCATAAGTATCCAGGAATAAAACTTCAAGAATAAGTCTTCAGGAATAAGACTTCAGCCATAAGTCTTCAGCAATAAGTCTTCAGGAATAAGTCTTCAGTTATAAGTCTTCAGGAATAAGTCTTCAGGGATAAGTCTTCAGGAATAAGTCTTCAGAAATAAGTCTTCGGCCATAAATCTTCAGCCAGAAGTCTTCAGCCAGAAGTCTTCAGTCATAAGTCTTCAGCCATAAGTCTTCAGCCATAAATCTTCAGCCAGAAGTCTTCAGCCATAAGTCTTCAGCCAGAAGTCTTCAGAAAATTGACCTAAACCGTGATATTTTTTACTATTTTTATAAATTGGGATTAAAAATATGCCTCCTTCAGGTCAATATGGGCCATGTCATTCATAGTACAATATTTCGATTTAATAAAGCATTGGACTTTCTCAAATTAGGCATCAAACAATGACAACAAAAGGATTTGATCGTATTAAACCACTTGACCATAATAGTCACCTACTACAGACATATTTACAATATCTGGAACGACTGCAATCTCGTCGCAGTTTAAGTAACTGATTTTAAAAACAAAGTATCATTTATGTAAAATACTTAGTTTGTAACGGGTCAGCACAAATCGTTTTTATTATGATTGAAATGATAAAATATGGGTTCCGGCAGATATATAATTTTCGTCAGCGCGGTGGCAAAATATGTCAATGGGCCAAAAACTCTTCGAGTCTGGACATGTCTTTGAAGTAGAAGAAACAGTCAGGAATAATTAAAATTCAGTAAAAACTGCCAAAGTTGTAACTCAAACGAATATTTCTAACGTTTATGGTGTCAAAATTTAAGAACTTTTTGAAGTCGTTTTTCGCGTAAATATTTTGGCTGTATTATCATTTATGTTTAGTGAAACAAAATTATTTGAGGTTATGTTTATTTACAGATTTGTTTGTATGGAATTGTATTACTACATACAAACCTTAGCTATTTTTATAAATAACATTATTAGTAACATATTTTTCAAACTCATAAACACACCTTTTAAAAATGTTTTTTTTTTTTACTGAATTTATCCTCTTTTGTCGGTTATCACATAACCATGGAAAGTGAATAGGTACCTACTATTTGAGGAAAAGTAAAAGAACTTAATACCATTTGACTTTTTCTATGCAGGTTTCGAGCATTCAGACATGCAATAATACATTTTCACTAAGTTAAATCTAATTTTTTCACTTATTTACTGTGAATATTTTATAACGTGAAGTCTCAGTGACAAGTATTTTTTGCATCTATGATTCTGATTTGCGCCACTAGATGGGAGAGCCTTCGTGGTGCGCGTTCCCTGAAGTGGAACTACAGTACAAAGTCGTGAGTCATGCCGCACGTGTGTGAATAACAAGATATTTGAAGAGATGAAAAATAAAATCATAACTATTGAACCTTGTGACTGATAAAGAACAGGTTCAAAAGGATAGAAATAACACTATTAGTATTAAGATAAATTCTACTAACCTTCATCACTGGATTTGTGTTCACGTTGTCTTTGTAAACGCTTTTTCAGTCGCCTTATTATTCGTCCGATGACCCCGGAACATGTTCATGACGCCTTCTTCGTCCCATGGTCACAAAAACACGCGAATTGGATAAAATTTGATAAAATATTGTTAACACCATCGATATAAATGTTGCGATGCCAGCACAAAAGAAGCGAATGACAAGCGAACGAACGTAGATGGACGGGTGCAGCGGCGCACGCCCCACTACTGCAGGTACTGCGGTAGTCGTTTTATGTCTAATTTTATTTATTTATTGTTTTGTTTTTCTTTTTTTTTATTTAATATGGGTTTGCTCTTGACTCTAGTCTAGGTCATAGATGACAGAGACAAAGTCGACGATGGAGCGAGCTTACCCAGAAGAAGACATTCAGGAGTGTACTACCTAGTAAATCATGTAAATCTCGAAGATGCAGCGACGAAGTGTTACTAAGAATTCTTTGAATTACGATCCTGTTATTTTTTTTCAAAATCAAGATATAGTAAAGAAAGATGTTTTACTATGTTGTGTTGTTTTTTTTTTAGATGTTTTCAGTTGTAAAACAACTTGCTTTTCAAAAGACAATACACTACAGAGGGCAACTCATCTTGTCAGCGCTTCCTCGAGACAAATGAATAAAACAGTGTTCCTGCCATGTTCCTGCAATACCTGCTTGTTCCTTTAACAATATCTTGTTCCGCGCAAAACCTAGGGTATATTATAAAAGCTCTATGTCTGTGACCTAAACAGGGAACCTAAATTAGACAGCACGTGTCAGGTGGAATAAGCAGGGATTGTGACGTAACTCCTCTCAACATTGTCGTGTTTATTCCCAAAAAGAAAACGTTACTGAAAAATATTTGTTACTTGTAAGGCCGAATTCACACGGGATCCGTCATTGACGATACAGAAAGAAAACGAAACGTCATGACGGCTGGATGTTCAAATTGCATACGGAATCGTGTTTCTCACGATTCGTCAAAATATCCGAATTGGTGTTCACAGTCGTTTCGTGGTTCAGAGTTCATTCTTAGATAAACTACCTACTGAACTATGCGGGACCAGGCGGGCGGTGCTGAATCCGTCACAGAATCTTCACGACTCCATGTTTTTTGACAAACGTGATTTTTAAAAGCCGATAATTATGTGATTTAAGACGTTTCCGTAATTTTTCACGATTCGTGTTGCGTGTGAACACGGGCATTCAGAAAGCATTGCTGCTGTCAAAAAAAGAAACGAATCATGAAAAAAGATGATGTGTCAAAGAACACGAATCCTCCGAGGGTTGAGTAGGGATTGAGCCCTTACAATTGAAACTGATACTAGCTCTGCATTTAGATGATATTTTAACGATTATATGTAAGTACCAAATGACAGAAGTAAAACTAATAACACAGTAGATAAATATACAGTAGGTTATCTAAGGCCGCCCGCCGAGTTATTAGCCTACTCTTGCGTTGATACCCAGGGTTGTCACTTTTACTTTTAGTTAATATTTTCGAACAAGCAGCACTTGATCTAAATTTATAAAATAAAAAGCATATTATGATTGAATATTTTACCAATTTATAAATTTAGTAAAAATAAAACGCTTTTATTCACATAACATTTATTATACTAAGTTACAAATTTGATACCGAGAAAATTTTTCTCCTGTTTCTGCACGTCCGGAACGCTTTATTATTATTTATTAATTATTGTGAAATTGTCCTTATTACAACTATACCTACGCGAAAAATATGTTTACCAAAACGATGTTTCGTACTCAATCCTCTATTTTATAGTAAAACTAGACTTCTTAAAATAAACTTTAGCTCTAAACATAGTATTCAGAAAAATGCGACTCGGCTACGCTCTTAATAAAGCAAATAAACTGTGAAATAAACAATACAATACCATATTTTCTAATAATATTTAAGTATAAGTAGGTACTTACATTTCTGGTTGAGTAGGAAGTATGAAGAATGATAAGTCCGGGTTTGCGAAATCATTATTGAGGCACCCGAAAACACTACAATATTTTTTTCCTCTTTTTGAAGTCATGATACTCGTAATTTACGACAAGTGTCCGCCGCCCGCGCCGGCGAGAGTTGACGAACGCAAGCGGTCATGTAGCGTACGCGCGTGCTCACAGTCGCGCTGCACAGCCCGCACTGCCGCCACCTTATT
>NDFZ01004934.1:1468-23398 GCA_002192655.3 Mamestra configurata | reverse complement strand
CACAGTAGATAAATATACAGTAGGTTATCTAAGGCCGCCCGCCGAGTTATTAGCCTACTCTTGCGTTGATACCCAGGGTTGTCACTTTTACTTTTAGTTAATATTTTCGAACAAGCAGCACTTGATCTAAATTTATAAAATAAAAAGCATATTATGATTGAATATTTTACCAATTTATAAATTTAGTAAAAATAAAAAGCTTTTATTCACATAACATTTATTATACTAAGTTACAAATTTGATACCGAGAAAATTTTTCTCCTGTTTCTGCACGTCCGGAACGCTTTATTATTATTTATTAATTATTGTGAAATTGTCCTTATTACAACTATACCTACGCGAAAAATATGTTTACCAAAACGATGTTTCGTACTCAATCCTCTATTTTATAGTAAAACTAGACTTCTTAAAATAAACTTTAGCTCTAAACATAGTATTCAGAAAAATGCGACTCGGCTACGCTCTTAATAAAGCAAATAAACTGTGAAATAAACAATACAATACCATATTTTCTAATAATATTTAAGTATAAGTAGGTACTTACATTTCTGGTTGAGTAGGAAGTATGAAGAATGATAAGTCCGGGTTTGCGAAATCATTATTGAGGCACCCGAAAACACTACAATATTTTTTTCCTCTTTTTGAAGTCATGATACTCGTAATTTACGACAAGTGTCCGCCGCCCGCGCCGGCGAGAGTTGACGAACGCAAGCGGTCATGTAGCGTACGCGCGTGCTCACAGTCGCGCTGCACAGCCCGCACTGCCGCCACCTTATTGCCCCATATATTATGCTAGCGTGTGCGTGAAATCGCGTGCCGACATGGCGCGCGGCGCGCACGCACACATTCAAACCGAGAGCGGCACGTTTGTATGAAGATGTTTTACTGTATATTTATCTACTGTGCTAATAAGTAGCTAGGGTACAAACTGTTGAGATTTTCTATTTAACATTACTCCAATGCCTATATTTCCCCTGAAGATTAGTCAGAGTTCTACCCTATTTGTAATCCCGGATTTCGCTAGTTATAGTTTAAGTCCCATTTCATAAAAGGCGAGAATATTGCTATCGACCAGGCAAAAATCTAAATTTTGGACCTCTTTTGAGAAGTTCCAGATAGAAAAACCCAACAAAACTTCACTTGATCTAGGAATCGAACCCACAGGACACGGCGCGGCATACGCTGGCAGAGTGTGCCGCTTGGGAGAAGCCGCGTCGTGCCCTCATCTCTGTGGTAGGCGGTGACCTCTCGCTGCCGGCCGTAGTCCATGCTAAGGTAGGCGGTGAGGAGTCCTGGGACGCGGTGGTCTCCTTCTGCGAGACAGTTATCGCGCAGAAGGAGGCTGCGGAAAGGGAGAGGGAGATCACAACCGCTCTCCCNTGTAGGCGGTGACCTCTCGCTGCCGGCCGTAGTCCATGCTATGGTCGGCGGTGAGGAGTCCTGGGACGCGGTGGTCTCCTTCTGCGAGACAGTTATCGCGCAGAAGGAGGCTGCGGAAAGGGAGAGGGAGATAACAACCGTTCTCCCGGCCCGCAGCAAGCGCATCGGGCGTCGGAGGAGGGCATACGCTGCCCTCCTCCGGCCCCCCTAACTGGGTCCAGGGGCGACGGACTTGGGGATGTTTGTCGCCCCCCATTCATCCGGACCCGAGGTGGCGGCGCGTGGTGTTCCCGTGCGCCCCTCTTTGACGTAGCGAGGGGAGTCAAACACCTCACTCCCCTCGCCGACGCGAGGTGGCCCGCAGCGGCGGGCGGCACCAGCCGGGGATTGCGGAAGTCGCATACGTTCCCGCGATCCCCGGCGTAGGTGGGAGATGGAACACCGGGGTGCTTTTAGTCAGTAAGAGTCTGACAGACCCCTCCACCCGCCCCAGGGTGGAGGATTTCCATGAAGATTTCCCCCCGACATAAAAAAAAAAAGAAGTCGAACCCACGACCCCATTTTCAATAGAAGCACAAGCGACCACTATCCACTCTCTTGCTAGATATTATGGACCGTCACTTATAAGTTTACCTTCCCAATGCGACAAACCACCCACAAAATAATAACAACATTTCATTATCATCATATCAGCCGAAAGACGTCCATAATCGCCACGCTTGGCAGGCGGGTTGGCGATCGCAGTGTAGCTGTTGCAATGCACAGAACCACAGAAATTGCTGCTGCCCATTCTCTGGTGAGACCCTTAGTCGTCTCTTACGACACCTACGGGAATTAATCGGATGGTGCTAATCTTTTCGCCCGACACCATACAGAAACCACCATACAACTTTTACCCAAGCACAATCCCACGAAACCAACAAATAAGAAGTTAAACGCAAAGTTAATGAAAGCCTAGAAGTGCGACTATTACGTTGGTAACAATAAGGGATACAGTTAAAAGGTTTCTTGCATTTATTGCCTTCGGTCCAGTCTATTACTTGCTACTAGAGTGGGGAGTATCGAGAATCCAATTTGGTCTCGGCCTGAATTTCGGTTTCGACCGAACGTTCTCTGAAGCCGGACTTTCAAAGGCCGCTTGATGTCATGCCAATACCTACGGATGAGCTGATTCATGGAGGCTAGCTAAATGCAAACTAGTATCGGTTTATCGATGAGGTTGGTTACTATATAGGCTTTTGATGGGGAAGTCAGGTTCCGAATGGAAAATGTCAATTTACAAAGGTTCTTAAATTGGAAGTTTAAATACTAACATAAATAATCATTTCAACGGGAAATTTCGGCACAAAAAAAGGTTACTAAGTTTCATATTCTGTTTTCGGCTTTTCCGAAACACATCTTGTCTTTTTAAGTCCAACACTATTTATGCGGTGCTCATAAGATCGGAAACAAAGATTTGCTTTCAGCATATAATACCGTAAAAGCGTGTTTCAAATACGCTCACAGTAATACGATTTGCGAAAAACCTTCAGATATTTTCCTCCAAGTATGAAATATTCTTGCAACGTTTAATTTTGTTACTTTGAATTTAACGACAATGTTACAACACCAATGCCATTTGTAAGCATTTTTGTGCCATTTATTATTTTGTTAGAACAAATACGACGTATATTTAGGAATTTACGCATCCGTGAAAATATTATTATACCGTGATATTTGATGGTTTCGTACCTCCAAATAACATTGTATAAATTCCTGAATATCTATTTATTTAAAATTTATGTACTGTTCGAAAGACAACACTGTACAGTACGGTGTACATATACTAGATATCTATAATAATATAATAAACGAAACTATAATAAAGCTGAAGAGTTTGTTTGTTTGGTTGAACGCGCTTATCATAGGAACTACTGGTTCAACTTGAACAATTATTTTAGTGTTGGATTGCCCATTTATCGATAAAAACTACAGGCATATGACATCACACTACGACGAATAAGAGCGGAGCATTAATGAAAAATGTGGTGCAGACGAAGTTGCGCGGGTTAGCTAGCATTGAATATATAATTTGGCACACACAGATACATACAATATAATGAAACTTTTTGAATAAGCAATAAGATTATGTGCCCCACGGTTGCGCAAAATTGGTCCAGTTCAGCAAAATGCCAGACAACTAGAAGTTGCCTGAAAGATTCAAATCAGTTTTATGAGGTTACTAGTGTGGTTACTCGTGACTATGGTAAGCCCTAATCTTTGGTTGCGGAATTTGTTAGAAAGAGTCACCGCGGCCCTGGAACGCAAAGGGCTTTAGAAGGAACACGGATGAGTTTTAGTCAGTAAGAGTCTGACACGCCCTTCCGCTCCACCCAGAGCGGAAGAAGTCATTTGATGATTTCCCATCCATAAAAATAAAAGAAAACACACACACACACACACACATTTCCTCACACGTCACATTTTCTCTTTAGTGTTAAAGTTAGACAAACGTACTGAGCAAAAGCGCTTCCAAGGAGGTTCGATCATTAAGCTTATTTATTCTAGTACTCCTTGGTGGAATTCTTATATTTTTCATGGAAATTTGAAAAGTACCGTAAAGGATACGCACGGCGCTATACAATGAGGAGTGCGGTAAAATAGGTATTTAGATGAGAGTACCTATTTTACCGCTCGTTCCGATGTATGGTGCGTAATTTTTAACTATCGAACAATATATATAGGCTTCGTAAATGCATTTTTTCAGCAAATTTGTTGAATAAGTTTATTAATTTGTAAAAGATTTGAAAAAAGTTTTGACATTTCCATAGAGAAAGATATTATTATTCTTTCTATCCTAGATCTTCGGAGGGAGGCGAACGTTGCAGCTGAATGAGGGTTGCCGAGAATCAAGATGGGAGAGGCCTGTGTCCAGGAGTAGACTGCTGTAGTCCGATGCTTTTTTTTTTCGTCTAATTTTGTTAATCTACCTTCCTGAACACCTTTCTACCAGAAAGAAAACTTAAATAAACAAGAGAAGCACTTATAATTCAATTCTAACTCTGAATTGCCGAAACCTCAAAGTTTTCAATTTAACGAGAAAACTTTTTCATTTCCCTGGTGAGAAGTTACCCGGATTTTTGAGAAATATCTGACTTTGAATGAACGTAGTTATCCGTCAACTTGTTAAAGATTTAGTTAATGCTGATTGCAGAAGCTTTGGCAGAAAGACAATAGCGGCTGAGACAGATCGATTTGAAAAGGGCATTGACTTTTGCGAACAAAGTTTTTACTAAGTTCGCAGATACCTTAAGCTTAACGCGTGACAATAGGTATGTCGCCTGGGTTAAAAATATATGAATCCAATTATCCCCTCATTTTACCGTCAGTTAGTATCGAAACATATTGGATACGTATTTTTTATTTTATCAAATCAATAAAAAATATACGACGATAAAACGCATCACACGAGTTTTAAATGCACTGTATCGTCTTGATTTTTTTTGTTTACGTGACATAAGAAAAAATACGTGATGAATATTTTGTCGTCGATCCGGGTTACCGAAACCAAGAACACGTTTTCCCAAATATTTTCTAGAAAATTACAAAAGGTACCGTAAGTCTATCCCAGCTACACATAAACGTAAAACATCTAAACTTTTCCAAACAAAACGACGGTAACTGAAAAAGAAAACACGAACAGGTTGAGTTAGTTTTAAAAAGCTCTGAAGGCTACACGAATAACTGAAGGTACACACGTGACCACTCCGTACAGAGCAAACTTTTACAAGAGGCGACCAGGTAAATTAATACATAGGTATGTACATATGTACCTACTTCTAGAAGCGTATTATGAATTGAAGGACTATGTAGGTCGTTGTTTTTACGTAAATAAATCTGCACGACAATCATAAAATCTAGGTCGATTTCATGTTGGCAGTTTGAGTACTTCCTGTGGCATACCTAAATGTTCTTAATTTGGTACACAAAGCAGCTACGTAATTTGCAATGCTTTGAAAAGGTTTGTGTACAAAACTCAATATTCATGGTATTGTAAAATGTATGATGAGCATGAGAGCAAATAAATAAACAAACGCTATACTGTTAGGTGTGCGGTAGAGCGATTGCCTGTATATTGCACCATGTTCCACATACCCTTATGCACCATGTACTATTATATCGATACTCGTTCCAGATACTCGTTTCTGGCTGTTTTAATAGTATCTATTAATACCACTTATCAAAAGCACCAGTTCGTCATTAAATAACACTAAAGCAGCCAGCGTTTCCAATATTTTTCTCCTTTCCCCAAAGAGAAATTAAACTTCCATCATAAAATATTATTGCCCATGCCAAACCCCTAGGCGATCCTACAAATTATGCTCACGGAGCAAGGAACCGCTTACTCATCGAGTCCCAATACATTTGCTAAGTGGGTTTGGAGCGCCGAGGTCTGCGAGGGTTGAGCCAATTTAAGTTGCTCTTCGATAGTTTTGCATGTGACTTACACGAGGTGCCTATATGTGAAGACGTTATTTGTATATGAAATTGATGCCATCGTAAGATACTAGTATGGTCAGCATTAAGTCTCATATTGTGACTAGATTAAGATTTATCTTATTATATCTTAGTACTGAATTGATTCGCTGTTTATTCCATACTTTTAAAGAATTTGTAACGAAAAAAACTAGTTTAAACTTTTCTTTTCCCACTTTTTGCGACACTTAAAAGTTGAGACTGAGAGCACTTAAGCTCACGTAAATAAGACGCTTACCTCACGGTCCTTTTAAATAAAATCCTGGAGCAATACAGAACTTCTATAAATAAATCCTTACATAAGTTCATTGTGCTTGAAATATTAAATTCATAGCCAGTCCGGGTAAAGCAAAAATCGGATTACCACGGTCCAACGGATTAAGGCCCGGTGAAGTGGGGTTTGTCAACTTGAAAATGCTATGAATATATGAAAATTTATAGAAAGGGTAGGTATTATTGTGTAGGTTATAGTATATTTTTGCTTTTCCATGTATTTTGTCGTTGATGTTATTCTGGAATTAGGTCTTGTTTTACACATACCCGTCGGTTCTTGCAATGTTATAAACGAGGCTGTGTTGCTGCGTTTTTTTTGCTAGCTTGATTCCTAGAAGTTTTTTAGTAGCTGTAAAACAATAGAAAAGCTCTTTTTGAGCTAATCAGTTATCACAAAGCGAGGAGGAGTAAAAAAACCCGATTTATAGCGGTTCCGCACAGCATTCGATCCGAATCCGAGAAAATACGTTCCGAAGTAGTCATAGAATTATTTGTATGGTTCTAGCCCTAGATCCGACTTCGGCCATCCAATTTCTCTCTGTCATCCGTGAGTCTCCAATTCGGAAGAAATACTGATGGACCGAAGTAGCCGTGGTACTGTTTATACGAACGCTTTCGCATTACCTTTTATTCAAATGGGACATATCCAAAGATGACCCCTGAATAGCTTGGATTAGGGTCAGAGATCGGATAAGTGCGTAAGCAATATCCGAATTCGATCCCAGTTTTTTATATCCGTATTTTTACGGATTTTGTTCGGATGCAGTGCATAACCGCTCTTAAGGAGTAAAATTGAACCATTACACACACCTATTACTTAATTAATTTCGGTCACTATCTACTGTTATTTCCGGCTTTCACGACTTCTCTTTTGTGTTGCTTTACTTTTTGTGGACGTTTCTTCCTGTTCCAATTAACACGCCACAAACTAAGCAAAATAAGATGAAGTCACATCATTGTTATGTCGTCCAATTTGGCCATTTCATGATGTCGCCACTTCAAGTCCTAACTTCGACTTCAAAAGGGTTTAAAGTTTAATTTAATATTTAATTTAATATTTTTTAATTTAATTTTTTAATTTTTTTTTTTTTTTTTATTTCCAATCAAGGTACAACAATTTCTTAATCTAATAACAATTTTTATCTTAGTTTAGTGGTTGTACGCCGTCATATTATTTAAAGGAACCTAACATGAATGGTATGACGGGAACTAAGTTCCCCCGCCATCCCATTCGAACCTAACCTATCCGTGTCGGGGTGCCCTAAGTTTCCTCAATTCTAACCTAAACTAACCTCGGCCATATAGTTAAATGGCCAATTCTACGATACGGCCACGACAGTTAAAATATGAGCCAATCAGTAAGGTGCAAGCAATACTGACTACATCAGGTACGAATAAAAGTGAAGTATCTTTGTTCCTTTGACTCTAGTATAGTAAGGCGCGTTTATTAATGAGGGTATTCTTTTTTAACGGCTACACATAGGTGTAGCCTGACAAGTTATAGGTCTAGTCAACCTCCTCAGGGAGTCTGTAGACTAGTCACGTAATTCAGTTAATTAGTATGACAGATAGGCACCTCATTTAATCAAACCATGTAATCCCCAAAGTGTTGTCTCATTAGATCTGCTAGTCACGCAGTAGCACGTTTTCAATTAATGTCATGTCTATAAAATGCTGACTTTCTAGGACTTCTAAATTCAATTTTTCACGACAAGTCGACTAGTAGAATTTTTAGTTTTATTTTTATAGTCAGATATTTTTAACTGAAGAATAAATATGGCTATAAGACACATTTTTTTATACAAAAGCTGTCAAATCCTCATTTTTATTCCTTAGGTAAAAGTTTTGGAAAATTGGGCCTAACGGCCAGTCGCAATAACGTGTCTACCTTTAACCAACTGTCAAATTATCTACCAACAGTAGCTGTAACGTCATGTTTGCCTTTATAAAATGACGTTTCAGCTACTGTTGGTAGCTAATTTGACAGTTGGTTAAAGATAGATACGTTATTGAAACCGGTCGCTTAATTTAGCAATATTATGTTACTTGTGCATTAAGTTAAAAAAAAAAAGTTAATATTTGCTGGAAAATAAAAAATGTGTAGACGTGATAAAAAGATAGTCAGTTGGCGATAATGATCTTGACCGATTAAGAGGAATTGCACTTCAGAAAATCTAAATGATTAACATCAATGAGCGAAAAAAACAGTATTTTTAGATACAATTGGAACAGAACTTAAGCAAGCTCTTGGAGACCTTAGGGGCTGTTGTCAAGTGCCATTCGTCATAAAAGTTTCCGAAAACCGTCGTTGTTAGGGAGGACAGAAGTGCGACCCTTTTGAAGCTTTCATCTCAAATTTAATAAGTTTTTTTTTCCGAGAACTTTCTTTGTTATTCGTAGGCTCACGTTTGACCACAATGTCACCTGAGGGAAAGTGATGATGTGGTCGATGATGGAGCATGCTTGCCGAGAATGAATCTATTCACTCTTGACTTAAAGGCTTCAGAACGTAGAAATCAGGAACCACTGACTCCGGCGGGTATTCCACTCTTTAGATGAATGCACAATGAAAGTATGCTCAGAAAACCAAGAAAAAAAACCAACGTGATAATAGAGTGTTTGTGTCGTTGGAAGTCGTCTAATAAGTTGATTATTATCCTGTCGGCACATAAAAATGTTGCTGTTGTGGCCTAGAATTGAATACTAGATACTGTTTGCTTTCACATCAAATTCTGAAATTATGAAAACAAACATGGCGTAGTATTCATAGCGAAACTGAAAACATTAATTAATTTATGAACAAGCACATTTGTGGGACATCACAGTCCGACGTCAGACACAAATTGGAACAATTTCTGGCGATGACATTTAATTATGTGTCGGTACGAAGCTCAATGCAAAATGTCAATTTAATTTTTCACCTTCAACTAAAAAGTCTTTCTTTTTTACCGATGGGAAATCATCAAATGATTTCTTCCGCTCTGGGTGGAGCGGAAGGGAGTGTCAGACTCTTACTGACTAAAACCCATTCATGTTCTTCGAGATGCCCTCTATGTTCCAGGGCCGCATTGACTCTTTCGAATAAATAAATATAATAATATTCCTCTAAGACATGTCAGCATAGTAGCCGGGGCCCAGTAGAGCCAAAGCCTGCCAGGGTTGCGGAATAGATATTATGATGAGGAGCTCGTGGCTAAAGAATAACAGCCGATCTTCAAGGTTAAGCAACGCTTGCCAAGGTTGGTCTCGTTAGACCTGTCATTTGTAAATCTATCTACTTTCGTTACGGATTGTCAGAAGCCAGAAAATCTGAATCCAGTCTTGCAAAGAACTACCGTGTTCGCCGGTTAATGGGTTGTGGAGGTCTGGCAGGCAGCCGCTCCACTTAAAATACTGGTATTCAGATGAATCCGGTTTGACTGGAAGCCAACCCCAATAGAGTTGGGAAAAGGCTAGGCAGATTATGTTTTACAAAAACGCCGTAAAAATAGTAATTTATGCTGGCTGAACTAAATTACTCGTTGGATGAAAGACACTGCTGATAAATAACAGAACAATATTCCACATTCATAACCCTGACTAAGACAAATCGGTGTCTTCACTCACAGTAGGCACTTAAGACTGTTCCTTACTGACATAAGTCTTTGTCTGGTACAAGAAAATTACGGTCGAGTAAACATTAAAATTTAATATATTATAAATTTTAATTGATGAATAACTTCTCGGAACAAATTGATGAAAACTTTTGAACTTTCCAGTTTTCAGATATTTTATTCATCAATTGCTTTTATTATCATCAAAAATGTTTTACTGACGTTACTTTCACAGTACCTATACAGAGAAACTATCAATCTCGATTATAATAATCACTAAACACTCTTTTTATGTTTCTAATAAACATTCCCCAAGTTACTAGGGTCTCGAAATCATTTGAAAATTAGCTCTAGAACATCCCATTTGGAAGAACCAATCATATTGTATAAGCACTACAATTGTACTTAGGTACTTACATATTGGAATAACCAGACGACGACGCGCGAACGTAGCGTAACGACCATGTATAGATATTGGCTTTTGTTTAAACGCCTACCAGAAAAGTACCTATTTTATTACAAAACAATTCAAAATACCTGCCAGAATGGATAAATGCTCACCAAAAGGTTCTATGGTTTAAAAAAAAAAACAACCACGAAGGGGATAGCGCGGTTTGATTCGCTCGCTTTGCTCGCTCACCCAATCGCCATCCCTTTCTAACCTAACCTGTCAAAGTCGGGGTGCCCCAAGTCCCGAGCTCGCTTAGCTCGCTCTTGCATCCAAGTTCTCCTAGTAACAGAAGTAACATTGTATTTCAGGGAAACAAGATTTGGTGAGCATTTATCCATTTTGGTAGGTAAAAAAAATATAAATACAACACGTACAATTATTCTGATGAGTGTATAATTATTTTGGAACCTAAAACGCTGTTGTTTAGGCACCTCGGGATAGAGTGGGTTTATTTGATTTGAAGTTAACAATAATTGTAGCCATAGATATTTACCATGATAAACCTCATTTACTATTGTCAGTCAATCTGTGAATACAAAGCCATTCAATCAACATTCCTACAATAGAGAGCCATTTTACCATTAGGTATTATCATTCATTTGACAATTTTATCATTTTCATCAACATGAAAGCATTTATTGCGGAATTATTCCGGAAACATTCATATTGCTTATAGACACATAATTTCTGATAAAAAAACAATGGCAGTGGGAATCCAATTATTTTACGAGTTATGGGCCTTGGGCACATTTTGTATTTTTTAAGTCCTTGTAACAAAACATTGTACACATATTTCTATTTTGAATTAAAGCTAGCGCCAGTTTTAGAACAAATAAAATGCTAGGTTATTGTCAAGCGCGTGTCGAATACTGCGTTAGGTTAAATGAATATCGATAGCCAATGGGATCACTGAATCAATTTGATTGATGATTGATCATTTTGATGAATTTAAAATTTTGATTTTTGAACTTGGAATCGAAAGAGAATGATATAATTTCGATACGATTAAACTATTAGTAGTAGAGATTGCCAATTGTACCTACTATTTTTTATGCAACATTCGCATAGGTACGCATTTCATTTGTAATGTCAAAAACTTCGTTAATTTTTCTACATTTTGATAGATTGCGACTGAGATGAAAAAGCGAACGTTGTTAACCATTTGTAGAATTGACCCTAAGGTATAAAAACATGATAAACTTAATCAAATCTCCATAGTAGGTATGTGACTGAGAAGCAAGCAAGAGGGATATCTCATTCGCTTTTACGTATCTCATACCTTTTCATACCTATTCTAATTTGCATCAGCAACCCGAATAGGATGTCGTCTTCATTCCTTCCCGAGGCATTGTTGTCGGATATTGTAACCTCACTTATATTACGGCGGACATCACCTTTATTGGGAACCTTGTTAGACCTCACAAAAGATACCTGCGTACTTACCCTGCTGCGTACCCTTTCGGCATGGGTACGCTCAGCACAGGTTTACAGTATCATTGTTATGTTATATTATTGTTTTAATTTTTTTACTATGTGAGCTCGTGGCTAAAGAATAACAGCCGCACGGGTCGATCTTCAAGGATAAGCAACGCTTGCCAAGGTTGATCTGTGGATGGGTGACCATCTTGACATACCGAGTTTCCTTCGTGCCTTGGAGAGCACGTTAAGACGTTGGTCCCAGCTGTCATTTGCAGATCTTTGGCAGTCGTTATGGATTGTCAGAAGCCAGAAAATCTGACACCAGTCTTGCCTAGAACTACCGTGTTACCCAGTTAATGGGTTGTGGAGGTCTGGTAGGCAGCCGCTCCACGTAAAATACTGGTATTCAGCTGAATCCGGTTTGACTGGAAGCCGACCCCAATATAATTGGGAAAAGGCTAGGCTTTGTTGCTGTTGTGTCGAATGAAACTCTTCTATTCTATTCTATTCTTATTTATATACTTTTATAACATGTAACGAATATGTAACGTTTCTTCAGATACACAGATATACGTGAAAAAAGCTACGAGTTCTAGCGATGGGCCAAATTATGAATAAACTAAGCGAATTTATGAAAAACTGATATACTTATCAATTAATCAAGCTTTATAAAACTCTTCCGTTACTGAATGATTGAGTGGCTGAGTGATTGAGTGACTGACAGATAACGCACAGCAGAAACTACTGGTCGTAGAAAGAAATTGAAATTGAACTGAAATTTGGCATGTAGCTTCCTTGTGGAGTGTAGGGGAGCACTGCGAGAGGATTTCCCCGAAATTCCTATGGGATCGAGAAAAAACGGGATATGCGCTTACGAACTCGCGGGCAAAAGCTAGCCGCTTATAAAATACAAGTAATATTGGCTGAAGGAATGCACATTATTCACTGATCTGACCTAATTCTTAAGGAACTTTACCATCGATGTGACTGGTGGCGGATCGAAATCTTGGTTAGTTAGGTAAAGTTAGGTCGCACAACTTAGGTATAATAATATGTTATTTTATGTACAGTCAACAAAGCTATTTGGTATACAGGCAAAAATATTATTTTTTCCACTGCACTGCCAAGTTTTATTTCTAATGTGTGCATTTTAACTTTTTAAGCTTATGACATTCTTACGAGTGTGGTGAACAATAATTGTCTACTCAGCACCCTCATAACATTGTTTAAAAGTAGTTGCAAGTTAGTTGCCTGCATACCAAACAGCTTTGTTGACTGTACCTACCTACTCCATAAATTTGACACGGTTTGCAGACCAAGAGCTAAAGTAAGTTCATGCACAGGTTCGGATTGCCTACCTATAACGGTTTATGAGATACGGCCGGAGAGCAGAGGCTTAATAATAGGGTTCGTTGGTTTTGGAAGTCAGTGTTTCAGGTGTGGTTTCTTCGTTTTTTTGACAAATTTAAGTTATTTTGTACTTTGTAGTGGGTTTTTATTTAAAGTTGTTGAGTGGTTAGTGACCCTGACTGCTAAACTGGAGGCCGTGGGTTCGATTCCCACTCAGGACAAATCTTTGTGTGATGAGCATGATCAATTGTTCTGAGTCTGGGTGTAATTTGTCTATAATATGTACCTATGTATTTAGAAATATATACATAAGTATGTTTATCAGTTGTCTGGTTGCCATAGCACAGACTCTGCCTAGTTTGGGATCAGATGACCGTGTGTGAGTTGTCCCAAGTATTATTATTATTATTTTTTTACTTTTTAGTGATGTTAACCCCCAAAAATTAAAACTTAATAGTAAGCAAATACTGTGATAAGGTATCTTAAGGATCAAAATTGTACCCTTCATGAGCTAATCTACACATTCGAGCTGTTTACCATTAAGGAGTTACGTTGCGCGCTTTCATAGTGTGATATCATAATATGGCATTCTGTTTATATTATTAATTATTTTATTATTTTGTATGGGTTTGCTCTTGACTCTGTCTAGGTCATAGATGACAGAGACAAAGTCGACGATGGAGCGAGCTTACCCAGAAGCAGCCTGTTCACTCTAGTAATGGGGACATGCCGCCGATATTCAGAAAATCTTTGTCTTACAAAAACCAGGTTCGTGAAAATTACAATGTAATTAACCGACGTTATTTTGCTTACTTGGACGACGCGCGTCATCGTCCAAGTACGCAAAAATTACATCATCCAAGAAAGCAAAAATATTTATGAAATAAAAACTACTGAGCCCAACTAAACTACCAAAATAAACTACAGCCAAACTAAACTACAAAATGCCAAACTAACATTTTTTTTTTTTTACGGAACCAAATGGCAAGTATATCCTAATGGCCGCATCGAACTAAAATATAATCACAGAAATCGGATCTGAAACCTCGGAGTAATCGGTGTACATACATTAACTTTAATTAACTAATTATTTGTAACAGTTTTATTATATTTTTTGTAAATTTTAAATTACTTCGAATTTTCAATCCAATTTCAATTTTAAACTGATCATTTTATTTCATAAAAGAGGCTGTATATCATAAATATATTAAATAACATGGTATTAAGTGCTACTTAGTACTAACCTGTGGACCAAAAGTTGTCCTGTAGGAATATATACATTACTAGCGGACGTCACGCGGTTTCACCCGCGTAGTTCCCGTTCCTGTGGGAGTACAGTGGGGATAAAATGTAGCCTATGTTACTCGCTGATAATGTAGCTATCCATTGCTGAAAGAATTTTTCAAATCCGTCCAGTAGTTTTTGAGTTTATTCGTTACATACAAAAATACAAATCTTTCCTCTTTATAATATTAGTACAGATTAATTTTTTTTTTTTTAATATACCAACCGAATTGAGAACCTCCTCCTTTTTTAGAAGTCGGTTGAAAATTAACTGAGCTATGCAAATCAAGATGAACAAATTTAGCTGAGCAAGAGGTCTAAACTTGCCCTTATAATTGCACATAAACAAAAGCTACGATTACTTGCATAGAATCTGCATTGCTCATTGATAACTCTGCTAATTAATGCAGTACAATAACAGTGCTTTAATTAAATGTAAGCACACACTGTTTTCAATACATTATACAGACGTAAACCAAGCGTGCAGTTATTGTTACTGGTTAATTCATACCGATATCATTGCAATGCCATAGAGAACGGTAATTTGCTCCTTTTCATTGTTAAACAAGGAAAGCCATTTTAAGGAGTGATACAAATCAATTTCAGTAATCACATTAGGTACGGCTTAACGGCTGATAAGATGCTAAGGTCGTTCATAGAATAGGGTAAAATGTGACGAAAAGTTATGAAATATTTAATTTTGGGAATTCTAAATTCGAACAACAATCAATATCAACATTCTTACATTTCTGTCTGCAGGGTTTAAAGGAACCTAACATGAATAGCATGACGGGAGCTAAGTTCGAAACTTACCTATCCGTTTCGGGGTGCCCTAAGCTCCCTGTTCCCTATGATCTGCTACTTGACTAGGCAAGTCATTAAACGATATTGAACCAATTCATCTGCCTAGCTGTTCAATTTAATGCCGGGATGTCACTTAGGCCGCTGACTAGACGGCGCAGTTCAATGAAAAGGCTAGGCAGCCTATTAAACGGTTGATCATGCTAGTTGCCTGCGACATATACATATTATCCTATCCTTCCTACTGAAATTATAAATGTGGCAGTTCATGTGGATAATTTAATGTTTGTTACGTACTCTTTTAACTGCTTTCCTATTAATCCTATAACTTCAGGTAATTGATTTTAATTTAAAATTTTCTATGTGAAAGTTTGTGCAGATGGATGTTCTTCACCCTTTCATGCAAAAACTACTAAACGGGAAAGTCACAACATTTACAGGAAAGAAGAAAATCTGAAGAGCAAACAAATACCTTCTCAAGTCTGATGTTATAATTTATATATACAGCATCAGTGCACTGAATGGCTGCTCGGATGCATTCAAGAGCTTTATCAACACCTTACACACCTCAAACACGCCGATTTGCACCTTGTCCCGTTGACAGAAGGGCATGATGAGAGGCATAAGTAAGGTGGTTTGTCGTGAAGCACATTTAACAAAGACTTTGCTTGGTACGTAGGGAAGATAAACATGTTTGGCTTGAGGACGTAACTAGCGTTGGTACACGTGGTTTTGCTGTGATGGTATAATATTGTGTTGTATGTATAACTGGAACTACAAAAGTAGCTTTATGTGTTTCTTACCTTTTCAAATTTTCAAGGCTGAACGGATTTCGATGAAACTTGTTACCTGACTTTCGATCTTTCAACTTTCACAAAGGCGAAGCCGATGGGAAAATCGAAGCTAGTGCTTTATAAAAACTACGTAATAACGTAATAATAACGTTTATTGAAATAATAAGTTTACATAAAGTATATATATGGTTCAATTTTTTTTTTTTTTATATTACTATTTTTTTGTTTTTTATTTTATTATTATTTTTTTTTTTATTTATATGTTTTTTAAAACTAAACGAGTCTTGGAAAAAAATCAAAGAAAAACCAACGGAAAAGTTGAATTTATTCATGTGTGTGTGGCATTAAAAGGTTTTTTTACCATCTTGAAAACCACTTCCACCTTTGTAATTTAGGTACCTACCTTTTCTACTTTTTGTACCAAATTCTTTTCACAAAAAGTAATAAGTTTAGGCCTTCAGGATTTTCTAAGACCCTATCTATTAGGTACAAGGTAGGTACCTAACTAATTTAAATGGTAGGTATAAGAAACAAATTGCCAAACTTTCGTGTATCTAATTTAATGTTAGAACGAAGGTTCGTCTTCCAAACTAATAATCATGATTTACTATCAAACTTCTAAAAAGCCCAGGTATTAAACTCGAAACTATTTATCAGATGCTTCAAGAGAATTTTAATAAAAAGGAGAAAATTAAATTTCTGACTGTCTACTGTAAGTTTCAGCCAATGAATTCTATTTTGTATTCAAGAAGTTTAAGTTAGTAATATGAAACAGTTACTTATGCACGAATAGATAAATATAACTTTTCTGAAAATATTAAAGTCGTAGTATTTTCCATTATTTCGAAATAAAATATATGTATGAGTTTATTGGACCTACGGCGGTGACTGAAATTGCATACAAATGAGATACCGTAGTCAAGGTGTCTAGCTCTGTTGGCCCAAATTTTTAACCAATAGGAACACAGTAGGTAAACACAGTTAGGGCCAAATTTAGGGCCAAAGTCATCCGACTTTTAGGTATTACCATAATTGTAACATCGTGATCAGAAATGCTTATCTCTCCCGACCCTTGATCGAGCCGGCCTGCGCCGCAGAGTCTGTAGTCTTAAACTCGCCCCTAAATAATATCCTAGTTCGATCCAGCCCGTCCCTAGCTGCCTTCCCCCCAACGACGACCTAAGACGGGGCCCGTACCCCGCGTCCGTAGTGTGTTGTCGCTTAGTTTGTAAGTTTTAATAAGCCCCGTCGAAGGCTTTAATATTTAGATTAAGGCCGCCACAAGCAAGTCCAGTTAAGCAGTCGACTAACTTCTAGGTTGAACTGCGAGACGCCACTCATGAAAAAGGCTTATGTTAGTACTGAAAACTCTAATACATGCGACAAAACCGCTTTGGGCTCGTGTGGAAAATACCGGCCCTCCCCGTCTTTCAGAGTGGAGGCCTGTCTCACAGTAGTGGGACGATTATAGTCTGATTATGCAACCTATATACATATTTGATTGTTTACGTCTCACCATAATATGTCGGAGAAAATGATTTATGATTATACAAAGGTCTCTTGTTGGTATTATACATTCAAATGTATTGAATGCGACAGGCGGGAGATACGTGAGATGCAAGGTTTTCTATACGTGGTAAGCAGGAATTCTTTGGCAGGAGGCCTGTTGAATGTTTGTTCAATAGAAACGACTTATCTTACAGATTATTAATAATTGTCCAGTAACTATTATAAACCTTTCAGTAGTCAACTTCATGAATCCCCTTTAGTTATATTGGATACAGAATCCGCTTACCAGAGCATAAATGTAAAGCTCCCACTTTGAATATTTATTTAACGCTATCTAAGTACCTACATACAGAAAATCACACTGTGCCTTTATATTAGAAAACCTATTTATAGGCGAAAATACTTTGAAATAAACGTACCTACATACGCCAATTGGTAGGCCTGAAAATGAGTGTCTATGTTACTCGGTTTCAATTATGTCCGTAAGATTTCTGTATAAGTCTTACAATAAGTCTTACAAGATTTTTCTCCCTATATAAACGAGTAAACAAGGATATAATAGAGTTTCTGAACGCTCTGCAACTGACAGCCAGAAGTAGCGCTTTGTATGGAGCGACGCAGACGAAGTCAAATTTTGTATGTTATTCAGCCTCAAACATTAAATGGGTAGGCTCAGTATTGTCTTCATATTTCTTTCTGCTAATAGGTTTGATTTGATGTGTAGGTTTGGTAAGTACCTAAAGTTCGTTTATTTAATCCCAGTGACTTATTTGAAACGTCAGTGATTGTTGTTTGCTATTCTCAATTTGGAGTTTGACACTTGCACCTGTCAAACTGGTGTTGATCCATAACGTCTGCCAGAGAGAACTGAAATGCACTCAAATTATAAACCTTCAACAAGGCTCTAACACACACGCTGATTTGCCATATGCCAAGACATAGACAGTGTAACTTTTACCAAACTTTCATATTTCTTAACCGACTTCATTTATTTATGAAGGTTGTCCTAATAATCAGAAGTATGATATTTTCTTGGAATTGTCTCCTGCATTTGTTCTGAATAATGCTTCCTCTAAAATATTTTAATTGCATTCTGATAAGGAAAAGTATTTGCAAGGTTCCGTATTTTTAAACTTACAAAATGCACAGCTACAGAGGTAAAAACTTGCACAGCTGTTAGCTGTCGTTTCAAAGGAAACAAGTTTTCCTCGACAAAATATCTCTCCTTAGAGGACGATTCACGTTTACGCTCGTTTCTTGTTAAAGCTTAAGTTTAAAGGACATCGGTCTGTGGTTCCCTGGAAGCAGCAGTGAAATCCAACCACATTCGGTCTGCAACGTCTCTCGTTTATTTGAATTCCTCTGGGAAAAGTAATTTAGATCCGGTTGTATCTAGCTACATTCTGCTGCATGTCCTTTTTCATTTAGCACGCAAGGGTGAAATCCGTTTCGTGTTTATGAAATGGCAGTGTGAAGTATGTTGTCTTTATATTTATGCTCGTTTGTAGTCGTGAACATGATTTCTTGCTAGGAGTTAGCTAACGAGTATGTACTCGTATGTTTGGGTCAAATCTTTCAACTGAATTTTAGAACAGTCATCATCAACAGATTGAGCTGAAATTTTGCATACCTAATCGTTTGGTTTGGATGACAATGTACGATTAGCTAAGTGACGTCATTCTCTATGCAATTTGGCGGACTCCCGAAGATGGCGGACCAATTATTTTATTTTTATGGACTCCCACGATATAAGCAGGCTTGCTGCGAGGAAAGCAGTTTGGTTTCATAAATTGTTTTTTTCAAAGGCCTTGCATATCAAATATTCACGAAAATGAGAAATTCTGTAGTGTTTGGTATGTACTGGCTGGTTAATAGAATGTTCCCTTTTTATCATATTAATATACGTCAGAATCCTGTAGCGTTTATTTATTTATTGATTTATTTATTAACACTTTACGCACACAAATGTACAGGGGCAGCCTTAATGCCATAGGCGTTTAGCGTTTCATCTATACTAATATTATAAATGCGATAGTTTAGATTTATGGATGGAGGGAAGTTTGATACTCAATCACGTCAGAACTGCTAAATTATTTTTGATGAAATTTGGCACAGAAGTAGATTATAGCCATGAATAACACATAGAATACTTTTAATTCCGGGAGTATATTCCCTTGGGATCATTTTCGACGTTCACGCGAGTGGAGCCGCGGGCGGCAGCTAGTTGATCACATAAACAGTCTAAACCAAGCCTAGACCGCAAACATCAAAGTTCCATAATGAGGGTAATATTGCCACCGTATGTGTGTTAAAACCGACGACGGGCGAAAACAAACCAAGGCTACAAAACAAAATAAACATGGACCTAATACTTCGGCCAAAGAAAATATATAACATAGGTTTAAGTCAAGATTACATTGGAGACTTGTTTAGACCTTTATTCAAATGTAAGGGCTACTACCAAACTGAATAGAAATTGCTTTCATTTCACAGTTAGGTAAACCTGGGATTTCTAGCCCTTTAAGACTAGTTGGGGACTCTTGCCTATGCATAGTTTTGAGTTTCTTTGTATGGTAAAATTGATATCAACCGATTTTTTTTCCATAGATTGAAGAATTGTTTTTCTCATGTCCAGAAATCCCCACTTTTCGATTACCTGTAAGAGAGGTATTTGTGGGGCCTATAACGCCATCTATTGATGTTTGGAGAATCCTTTAGCTTAATCTCGAAGTTCGACCAGTACGAATGTGGATATTTAGCCACGAGATCCTTAGTCCGTTTTTGTAATCTAAAAAAAAAACACTTGAACTCCAGAACCAAAAGTTTCACAGATATGGTCTAGAAGAAGAAAATGATTCTTAAACTGAACAATATGATTTTAGTTTTCGTGAAGGATCTTTTCAAATACAATATAAACAAACAATTCTTTAAATTTATTTTAAAAAGATGGATTAAAACATATTTCCCCACTAATCGTAAAAAAACAACCAACATTTTCAATTTACCACTACCTGGTACCTGGTCTGTGGTACCACAGACTAATTGAATTAGTTTTTGAAATTACCAGATTTTCATCAACCCATTATGCTTGTATCAATTACAAAACGACCGATCACGAAACAGTTATTATCACAAATTACTGCGATATCTGTATATGCTTTGTCAAACCTTCTTAAATGTCGAGGCATTCGTGTCAAGATACGCTTGCCGAGGTTGTTCTTTGGATGGTTGACCATCGATTACATCCTAGACTCGTCCGTGCTTCAGATAGCGCCAGTGGTCCTGGCAGCCATTTGCACATATTTGACAGTCAATAAAAAACAAATATTATTATAATTTATCTTTTTTGTAGGTTTGGTAAATATGTATAATAGTCTGTAAAGTATTTATGTTTGTCTTTGTTACCCGAAATAAATGATATATAGGTATATTTAATACGGGTAGTTTCTCGTAGAGGCCCGAACTCTCACTTCAATCTAGTCTAGGGGTATCATTTGCCTTTTATCATTTATTTTCTAGATTGTGGAGATCAGTGGCACTTACATAGTTGCATTCGGTAAGACTGGAAGCCGAGCCCTATATAATTAGGAAACATTTATTGATACTTTCTTAAAAGAAAAACAAAATAAATAGCCCATTATTTCCCGTAGTATACGTTAAAAATTCAAAGCAAATATTGTAACCTCGAAATATGTAAAGAAAGTAATTCCATTGCGTTACTTGGTATAAAGTATCAAGAATTTTCAACGGCTTTCTCGTAGCATCGTTTTTCTCCGTCTACCGTCATCCAGGTTTAGTGGCAAAGTTTGGTGTTTTTAGGAATACAAAGACTTGTGCTGAAGTATAAGTTATTTATGTTGTTTTCTCGGTATCGTCAGGATCTTTTGGTTGTGATGGTTTTTTGTCGTCTCAGTTACGGAAAAAAACCGTTGGAAAACTTTAAAATGTCCGTGTGTGCTTTATACCAATACAAATAAAAAGTGTTCTTGAAAATAATATTCTGTAATCATTATTTGAATTGCTGCTTAATCAGTCAAAGTAATTAAGGGCCCTCCTCCCACTTTTTATGAAAGCTTGATGAATTGGTACAATTTAAATGAAAAAGTAACGCAAAATGTAAAGTGATTTTTATCTTGCTTCTTTTTAACAGATTCTTGCCTTCTTTTCTTTTTATTTTAAACAAAAACGATAATTAATGAGCACTCCAGAGCTAAATTAATTGAAGGATTGTAATTTGTTTTTGAAAAGATTAAAAGTAAATCTGAGTTTCATCATTAATTTTTCTATTTTCGTGAATGTTCCCAATGAAGTCTGTGCCTATAACTTATATTAAACTAGGTATTTGGTTTGAGTGACTAACAGTGTCTGACCTCGTAGATCAATTAGCTAATTTATTAAAACGATTAGGTCTGGCAAACAGAAATAAAAAGCCCGCTCAAAACTAGGTGGGCATTCACTCTAATTAACTACGTTTAACCACGCTCGATAGCTCATCAGCCCGTTATTAATATGACTATATTTCGCGGGCCTGCGGACGGCGAGCGCGAGCACGTGGACGGCG
>NDFZ01004933.1:102555-213123 GCA_002192655.3 Mamestra configurata | reverse complement strand
AAAAAACATTGTTTCATCCGCGAAAGTCAGTGGTCAAATGAATATATGAAATAGGCGCAATGCGTTTGGCGGCATTTATCAAAGGGCGCCTAGGCGGTCGGCGCGTAACACTAGTAGAGCGAGTGGTCGACAAAACAATTGGTATCTTATATTTACTTTTTGAGGTTTTCGCAAAGTAATAGTTTAAAGTTCGTGTTTTAACACTTAGATTAAAATAGATTTTGAAATGTGACATCACGAAATTTAGGACCCCTCCCACCCCCTTGTCACACAATGTCACACTTCGTCGACCCTCTCCCTCCCTCTTAACGTGTGACGTAATTTATGGATGACCACTTATTTAACATTGATATTCGTTGTTCCAGCCGGCAGACTGCCTCGTGAGCGACGTGATGACCCTGAGCCTGGAGACCTACCCCGACTAGTTACTAACATACATTACAAAAAGCGACATATTTTTATATTAATGTTTTACTTCATTCCTCATTGTCACACGTCTTCGCTACGATTAGCGGTTTGATTATTATATTAGTTTTAAGGATACAATAATGATGTGTTTTCTTTGAATATATGAACCTTTTCCATAAAGTTCCCTTCCTTATTTTTTTTCCTGGTATAAAGCACGGCGACCAGTCGATGTTGGTATACCCGAAACATAAAGCCTCGTATCCACTAGGACATCGGCAGAGGCGTTCACCTATGCGTTGGGTTCATTAATGCTCAAGTTACAACTAGATGGCATTGGCGTCGAATTGAATGGCGCTATGGTTTCGTTCACAGCCGAGGTACGTATACCACGCACGATGGTATTCAGTTTACGGTGATGGAAAAAGTTCGCAACATCAAAGACGAATGCTTTCCATCACCGTTTCTAATACATTTGAAAACTCTCAAACACTATCTTGTGTTTGGTAGTAATAAATAATAACAATTGACTATATGTAGGTGTGTAGTATAGATAGAGAAAAAGGACGACGATATAATCAATTGTTATTATGTATTTTTTCAATATTGTTATTTCTTGAAATAATATCTAACTTCTCTATATGTTGGTATTTCTAGAAGAGACCGATCGTAAGAAAAATGCTTCCAAGATAAGCCCAATTTTATTATGAAGTGATTGAGAAGAGTGTCTGTAACATTGGTAGAGAAAACTTTTGTTAATTTTGGGTGTTTCTTTTGGAACTTCTGTCAACAAACAGGCTTATTCAAAAAAATGCTAACTGCTTACTTAGTTTAAATACTGATTAGCAGATTCTTTATTCCAATTTTCTATGGACATTTCATTTAAAAAATTTACATTGTATCGAAATTTTACACTGAATTTTAAAATTAAAAGAATTAAAATATAAAATACTATAAAAGATTAAAATAACAAATAATTATAACAAATAAGAAACCAAAATTAATTAATTAAAAAGTACAACATTAGCAATTCCTTGTTTTAAGTTATAGGTAAGTATGTCAAAATAATAAAAAAAATCAAAACAATAAATTAAGATTCTACCATAAAACATGAGAAAAGTATAATATAATGTCAATAAAATGTTGTAAAAGATATATGTCAAATAAAATAATAATGTAAAACAATATTAAATCGGATGCATCCATTGTGTAGGTACAATGTCAAAAATAATTGTCAAATTAAAAATATTACCCATACAAATGTCAAAAATAAAAATATTGCTAATTCGCATACGAATGTCAAAAATATAAATATAATGTCAATAAAAATAGTGTAATAATAATATATAAAATTAGGACATAGCAAGCTGAGCTAATTGAACTTTCTATGGTTGTCAATTCTTTTTTCCAGTTTAGGCTTTCGTCAATGTGAATTCCTAAGAATTTTACGCTGTCTACCAATGTTATGTCCATTCAATAACTATGTCTATTTTTTAATTGTTTCTCGACGTCGTCCTAAATAACATGGCATTCGTTTTACTGGCATTCAATTTGAGATTATTGATGGTAAACCCATGATGAAAGAGAGCAAGACCATTATTTACTTTACTACTGAGAGTATCAACATCTTTAGCGGCATTTGTATCATCAGCAAAGAGAACAAGTTCAATATCACTAAGTTCCAGTATATAGCTAATCAACTCATTAACAAATAGAATGAAAAAGATTGGTCCTAATATTGAACCTTGTGGAACTCCTTGTTTTATTAGTTTAAGTCCCGATTTGAAAACTTTTTGACTATTATCTTCATTCACTTTAATTTCCAAATATTGCTTTCGATTTTCTAAGACTTAAATATACATTAAAATTTAATGTAAAGGGGTTCGAACATTTTTGCATAGCTTGTGTAATTTTAATATTGGTAATTGGTATTATAGCCACCAGTCGCCATTTTGTTTATCTTTTTTAACAATTTTAACTATGAGACCAACGTCGAAATCGGGAAAAAATATCAGCTGTTCAGTACATTTTGTCGAGTAAGGCGCACAGAAATGAAAAGGTTGATTGAAGCAAACACAGTTCTTTTGAGAATTGCTTGATAAAGTTATAGTGATTTTCACGTGTTCTTATTTTTGCTTTCTTCCAATATATGGTTAAATAAAGCTGGAAGCTATTGTTTGAATTCAATCTAAAATAAATGAGTAAAAACACTAACTGAAGGAATAGGGTAAGTAATATATGATTTAACTACAAATCTCTAATATTTACAAGATAATTATAACAACTGAATCCTCCACTCAAAAGTTAGTAACTGATTACCATCTGCCAAAATAGCACCAACAATACGTACCACGTTTTATCCTTGGAGTACGTCTCTTGGGAAATATTTTGACTCAGCGGGCGAGCTGCTGGAAGATTCTTGTATTAAATAAAACAACATGTTAATATGGAGCTCTTTTATTTACAATAAAATATCTTTATATTACAACTCTTATGCTAGGCTATCGCTAGATGTCATAACTTCTTATCAAGTGCCAGCACGTTATCACTGCACCGGCCGGCGCACTCACTTGCCTTATACTAGCGGACCAAGTTAGACAACTGTCACTATCTTTGGGTACAGGGTGAATCAAACCTTACGACGGTCGAGTACATTTAACCTTTTGAACGCCAGAACATAAACGCATCGGCGTGCCCCCGACGCCAAGCCACAAATTTACCGTAGGTACTTTTTGTCACGTATTTGTGACGTTTGGCGTACAGGGCACGCGCTTGCTTGTCACCTATACGTGACAGTGACGTTCAAAAGGTTAATGACTGTCCCCAACGCGCCGCGAGTAGTGAACTTCTCAGACGTCAATAACTTTGAGTCGACCTATACTGAGAAGCTATAAGGCCTATGCGGGCCTTACAGAGCACGGAGACGCCTCTGCTACAGGCGGCATTGTCAAAACTTTCCATACAAACCAGGCGTGCCAGTGTCACCTTTTACCCAAAAATACTTGTGGTTTGTTCAGCTCAACTGCAAGGGCACCGGTACCATTACCCTTTTGAACTTGTCACGTAAACATGACAAGCAAGCGCGTGTCCTGTACGCCTCATGCCACAAATATGTGAAAAAAAGTACGGCGAATTTGTGGCTTGTCGCCGATGAGTTTATGCTCTGGCGTTCAAAAGGTTAACAATTGCGACACTAGTAGCTGCCGACGAGGGGTCCCTAGTTCTGTTCCGGGCCTTCAACCACCCAGTTGTCAAGTCTTCTTGGCTTATACATCCTGAGATTCCTGGGGCTGTAGACAAATCATCGCTCTATCAGCGAGATACCGCTTGTCGAAGAATAAAAAATGTATGGACAGGTGACCAATTTCAAACATTTTTGTATTTCTACAAACGCGATAGAATTAGGATCTGTCTAGAGGCTCTGATCCGTACTTCGGAAGCACAGGTTAATGAATGCACCTCACTCCACGAGTTTATTATTTGTAAAGCTCTATAAAACCAGATCCATAAATATACCGAGTCCAATCAAATTGACTAGCGTAACTTGGCACACGTGATTTGTGTCGAATAAAAAAATCCAAGCTCATAATTTCAAGTGTTAACTATCAGCGGCCGACACCCATCCATGTGCAAAGTTTCGCTAATTAATATTAATTAACATTGATCACTCTCCATAGGGCTGTTGATTACCATCACTCAAACATATTAACCAGACATGTCGACAACAATATAATTTAACACAAAACTATCATCTAGCTACACTTGTTCTACTTAAATTCACGCTGTTACCCTATGAGGTGAACAGAATTCCTTGTTTCATGTAAGGTACTTTAGCGCGGTGCGTTCGCGTCGTTGGAGGGAAAAAGGTCTTAAAAGCCACTTTTTATTGCATTTTGAACCTTATGTAAGGGAATAATGACAAGTGAATAGAGTGAATGGACAGAGATCGTTCATGCATCCTTTAGCAGCATGCCCGAGATCGACATATTATTTGAATAATTAAAATATTGAAGGCACTGAAAAAAAATGTTGGTTCACAATGGTTTTGGAAGAGCTGTGAGTCTGTCATTGGTCGATATTATTATTATTAGCTTAATTGAGAATTAGGAAGCTATTCAAATCAGGAAGGCTAGAACCATCCAGACTGAACTCGTATAGATAGTAGAAGCAGAAAATTATGTGACTTTCCACATTTTTAGCTTAGATGAGTTTGGTGCTATACAGTCTTAAGTGGCATTGCTGATAAAGGCGTGTCCAGGTATCGTGTCAACCTAGGAGTCAACTGGACTTTGGCTAAGCTGGTCGTCAGGCCAGTAGCGTTATGAAGACCACAGGGTCCGGTGTGCCTGGGAAGTGATGGTTCAGGTTGCTATAGCAGCCGAGATAAATGAAAAGCGCTGTGTTCAGCTGATGCGGTACCCAAGGCCTTGGGATTCCGTTGAGATGGTAACCGCAGCTTAAGTGATGGTGTACCTGGTTAATGATGCTTCAGGTTGCTGCAAATAGTCAGGCGAGCGTGGCGCTATGGTGGCAGATATATGAACACCGCGGTACCAGTTCCATCGGTGCCTTTTGCTTCGGCGGTCCGTTGATATGATGGCTGCAGCCTAAGCGGTGGTGTGCTTGTTTTCTTGCTGTTAGCCGGGCAAGCTGGACGCTAAGGTAGCAACTGAGATCATGAATGAAAACTCTGGTGTCTTGTTCCCAAGGCCTACGCGTATTGTTGAGGTGCCCGCGGCCATAGCGGTGACGTGCCTGGGTAGGTTGTTGCGGCTAGTTGGACAACTTGGGCGATATGGATGATAGCAGCAATTAATGACGACCGCTGTGTCCAGCTGATGCCCTAGGTCTCGGTGTTCTGTTGGTCTGAGCGTCCAGCCGGGGTGGTGTGCCTCAGTGTTAGTGATGCAAGTTGGGCGAGCTAGGCGCTATGGCTGGTGCGGTGGCCAAGATGTTGGTAATCCCGGCTAGATGGGCGTGGCTGGGTAGTGAAGCTAGTCGGGCGAGCGCGGCGGGTCGGTGCTGAAGTAGGGCGCGGCGTGCGGCTGCAGCAGCGTGCGGCACACGGAGCACACGCGCGCCGCCACGCCGCGCGGGCCCGCCGGCACGCTGTGCGGCAAGCACGACGCGCAGAAGATGCGCCCGCAGTGCCGGCAGTGGATCTGCAGCCAGATATAGCGTCAACAACGAAATACGTTACGTGTCTCATTCGATAGGGATTCGAAAGGCTATATGACTAAAAATTCTGGATCATCAATCATGAAAATTTGAACTCATATACAGTGACTTCCAAAAATGCATAAGCAATCTCACAAAGTAATAGCTTGACGTTTAGTTTGACTTACGACCTTCTATTTTCAAGTTGTCTTCAACAAGTGATTGTCGTTCATAATTTCGTCATTTAAAAATGAGTTAAGATGGCCCAACGTTTAGCGCCCTCAGAGAGAAATTGAAATCAATGTGTCGTAAGTTCAAATCCCACGCATGACTTGATTTTTGTAAGTTCTTACCCGATTGGAAGTAATGGATTAGCAATTTATTAAATTATTCTTCAACTTGTTCACACATTTCGTAAAGTTAGAAAGGTAGATCACAAAAAACTAAATTAGGAATTTAGATTTCTGCGAGGTAGACATGAGTGTTATGAATATTTAGCTTGATCGGAATGAACTGTCGGTTGGTTGAAGTTGTTGGTTAGTGACGTGTGATTAACAGTATTGTAATATTCTCAAAATGCTGGCAAATATTAGTATTGAAGTGAGGGCAACTTTTATTGCGCTGCATAAAAGTGGTTTTAATAAAACACAAATATCTGATGAAACCGGACTGAATGTGAGTATAATACCTATTAATGAATTGTAACTTTATAAATTAATCTTTCAATTAAATAAATTAATTCTTTTTATTGGTTTTTTAATCCATCCATCATAACTTTATGAGGCTTAAAAGAGAAATATTAGTGTTTATTATTGGATTTATAAATGCCGAGTTTTATTTTAAAATTATATTAAATAAATATGATTATTAACATATTATTTAAAAATTAAGTCACTTTACTATTTTGTTAAGTATAGCTGCCTAATATCATTTTTTTTTGTTTTAGAGAAATACTGTAAGTCTTTGGATAAAAGATATTCCCAAGAATAACACTCGCTGGTGTGATATAAAACGTAATCCCTAACACCGAATCAGATCGAATTACAATTAATATGTGGGGATGGATGAGTGCAGCAGGATAGGAGAACTGGCTTTCATTCCTCCTCGCGCAAACAGTTGGACTTATGTGGAAGTGTTAGACTTAGTCATGCTACCTACTGTCCGCAACATTTACCTAGCTGATGAGTTAGCACAATTTTCATTTGTCCAGGACAATTGTCCTATTGACCGAGCGAGTACTGTGCGTGAGTGGTTTCACAATCACCCGGAGGTAATTCTTGTTCCATGGCCAGCGCGATCACCTGACCTCAAACGATGGTGCAAAGGTGGGACTCGCGGGATGAGAGGTCTACGGAACACTTAACCCATTGAATGCCGAAATTGGCTGTACGGCCAAAGTTGGTTGCCACCATACATTTGTCTATTTACGGATATATACGTATATGGCATCGCGAAAAAAAAGCCTGCCTGGGTGCCGGCATACGTATAAGTACATATACGTATAAATACGTAGATTCGGCATCCTTGGTACTTAATTCACGGTTCAAATATTGGAAAGACACCAATCCTCACGAAATGAGAAGGTTTATCGGGATGTTACTTTATATGGGCATTGTACAATTACCACTGATTTCTTACTACTGGCGATTGGATAAACTTTACAATTTGCCGTTATTTCGATCCCTCATGAGTAGAAACAGATTTCAGTTGTTGCTACGATATTTTCACTTTTCGAAAGATGATGATAAAGCTACGAATAATCGCCTTCATAAAATAAATCCTATCTTGGAAAGATTCAATACTTTGATGCCGGAAATATATTACCCAGAGAAAGATCTTAGCATAGACGAATCGATGGTGTTATGGAGAGGGCGTTTGATTTTCAGGCAGTATATAAAAAACACAAATATGGTGTAAAGCTGTATGAATTATGTGAGTCTTCTGGTTTAGTAATGAAAATTCGTGTCTATAGGGGCAAAAGTGAAAGACTACCACCCGGAACATTGCACAGTACAGAGGTTGTTCTTGATCTTCTTGATGGGTACTTAGACAAAGGCCATATCCTTTACGCAGATAATTTTTACAACTCTGTAGATTTGACAAGACGTCTTGGCCAGAAAAAGACGTATGTGTGTGGTACTTTACGTAGTAACCGAAAAGGCAAACCAGCAGCCGTGACTACAGCACGACTGAAAAAAGGTGAACTGGCTTTTCAGTCATGTGCCGACATAACTGTTTGCAAGTGGAGAGACAAGCGAGATGTTTTGGTTATTTCAAACAAACACAAGCTGGAAATGGCAAAAGTAAAGAACCAGAATGGGAAAATTTCAGATAAGCCAAACATAGTTGCTGATTATAATTTAGGCATGGAGTCGACCGAGGTGACCAAATGATCTCCCATTATTCTTGCCTGAGAAAAACATTGCGATGGCATAAAAAGTTGACTCTGCATATATTTGATGTTTACGTGCAAAATGCGCACAGGCTTCTTCGAAAACAAGATCGAACTTCCAAAATTTCGTGAAGAATTTGTTACACATCTGTTGGGAATGTCGAATATTGATACAGAAACTTCTACATCACGGACGTCCATGTCATCACAATCAATCCATCCAAGCAAATCAGATGTCTAGAGCTTCTCCAGATAATTTTCACTACTTGGAAAAGATACCTCCCACCGAAAAAAAGAAGATCCCCGGTAAACCATGCAGAGTTTGCACTAAACAAAAAAAACGCAAAGAAAGCTGTTACTTTTGCCCTGTATGCCCCGAAAAGCCGGCCTTATGCATTCTCGAATGCTTCAAAATATATCACACAGATCCTAGATTTATGTAGCCTGATTTTATTAGTTCTTTTTTATGTATTAGAGTCCCAAAATATATCTTACGAGTATTACAAAAGGCTGATTAGAAGTTACGGTTATGATAAATATTTCTGAGTTACTAAAATGTAAGACTGATTTCGTCTTGTTCGGAAAAATAATTATGTTAGTTTTATTTTATTTTAGTGTTTGCGCCAATAATCAGCAATAATGCCAAGTCGTTCTTTGATTTTCAGAACAAAAATCGAGGTTCTAAATTACAAAAAAAAAGTATTACTATTAGGTCTAAAAATTTCCAAAAAGCTTTTGAATTTAAGTGTTTTCTTCTTACTTATAGTCAATAAAGTTACTCTTTTATTAAAGCTTGTTTTATTTGAGATGCCATCCTATATAAAAATACCTTATTGGTGAGGCCACCTACTGTAGATTCTATTGAAACTCGTATAGAAGTCCTACGTATCTATCCGTAGTCGGCATTCAATGTGTTAAAAACCCATTGCATGGAGGTGTGGGAAAATTTAAGAGGGAGCGAAATATGCAGTAATATTGTTGTGTCCACGCGCAAACGTCTACTTGAGTGCATCGAAAGTAACGGGGGTTATACAAAACATTAATACTACTTTTCTTTGTTTATTTTATAATAATCAGACCATGTAACTAAATATTTAGTAGGTAATTTTAACATATCCGTGATTATTTAATCGTTAACGCAACACTATATTAATAATGTTGTGTTTACTTTAGTTTAAAACAGCTATATCTTTTAACTTGTGCCATCGCCTTATCTTAGGAATGCAGTGAACTCGCTACGAATTTTGTTGACAATAATNATGGTGTTATAATGTCATATGCGGACGACACTGCTCTATTATTTTCAGCTAAGTCCAGAGCTGAGGTGTATGAATATGCTCAAAATGGTTTTAACATTGTTTCTAATTGGCTTCGTAATAATCTCCTAACATTAAATGCAGATAAAACAAATTATATTTTATTTACAATGAGAAATACTAACATACCGCTTACTAATCTAAACATTCACGCACATAATTGTTGCACGTATGCTGACACTGTATGTTCCTGCCCCACTTTAGCTAAAGCTGACCATTTAAAATATCTAGGTGTCACCATTGACTCAAATCTAAATTTCCGTAAACATATCGAATTACTGTGTACAAGAGTGCGCAAATTAATATATGTTTTTAAGAATTTACGGAACATAGCCGACTATAAATTAATTAAACAGGTCTATTTAGCTTTGGTTAATCCATTATTACATATTGCATAACTTCTTGGGGTGGTGCAGCAAAAACAATTTTACGAGGGTAGTCCTCAAAAACTAAAGTTATGAGCTCCGCTGTTATTTTAAGTATTTTTTCTGTAAATGTGCTTTATTTATCATAATTATAGTGTAAAACGATACATATTAGTCTGACTACGAAGTGTACGTGTTATCTACAAAAGAAAACAAATATTAGTGAAAAACAAAAACTCATCTATCAGCTGTTAAAAGTGTAAACAATAACATCAACCTTGTGATTCAGTGCAGTTAACCCAAATAAAGTGAACCCTTGAACCTAGTGACTAAAATAAAATTGTCAATTTGGTGAAAAAAAAAAAAAAAAAGAACTAAAAACCGGGAAACAAACATATTTCTTCTGACTCAGTTATAACGGCTTTATTTATTTAAAAATATAACGCGAAGAAACGGGTGCCTAATTTCATTTTATGACTTAACACATCAAGTGGTCGAGAGGCTAACAAGTGGGCCATGTAGATATGAGGTCGCAAGTTCGCGCCCAGCATCAGTCAAACAGTTTTTGGATTTTTAAAAAACAAACTTCGTACAAATTCTATTATTCAATTTGACTCGTTCCGAAACGGAACAGTAACGTTATAACGATGGAGAATGAACAAGGTGATAACATCACTTTCAGAAAACCACAACGCTCGAGTTCGCTGTGCGACTTGTCTTCGAATTCGAACCAATCATCCCTGTTTGACACAACAATGATGAGTCTACCGAATACATCTATCAATGAGTCACAAAACTACAAAGAACTGAGTGATAAAATTAATCAACTTCAAGAAGAACTACTTACAGCGAACCAAGAGGTAACAAACTTAAACTTAGAAAACACGACTTTACAGCAAGAATTAGAAAAATATAAACTAATCATAAATAACTACAAAAAAGTCTGCACAGCTGAAACCCCTATTCGTACATCAAAACCTAAATCTGGCAAAAATAAATTGGTTTCACTGACTCCGAAGTCTTGTTTCACACCACCAAGACCACTGCCTGTGAACAGTGAACATCCATTAAAGCAACAAGAATGTACAACATCACAAGAAAAAATGGTAAATCAAGAAAAAAACCACAATCAAAAATTGAAACCAAATCATTTATCTAAACAATATAAGAAATTTAGTACCACAGCTTCAGACGAGGAAATAGAACCTTTAAATAAAATGGCCAAAAGAAGAAAACTATGCGTACTCAGCAACTACACACAACGAGGTATGCTACAAGCTATTCAAGAAAATTTTGAAAGAGACTTTAATTATTGTAATTATCCATCACCAAACTGTAGCATCACACAACTTTTAGCGGGTATAAAATCCAAGTTAAGATATTTTAATATGAATGATTATTGTATAATTGTACTGGGAGAAACAGACATTAGAACCAACGATAACCTTATTAACTTGGTTAAAGTGATTAATGAATGTTTAATTAATGTAACACACACAAATATAATAATATGTGCACCCACATATATTCGGGGGGCACTCATTTATAATTATAAGGTAGAATTATTTAATAACTTACTCTGTATGGATATCCAAAATAATAACTATGCATATTTCTTTGATTCCAACTACGGATTAACATTTGACATGTTTTCGAATTTTTCAGGCAAATTAAACAAAGATGGGATACAATGTATATTTAGAGACATTATGAATAGAATTAAAATTGACTTGGAATTATTCCCTTATGACTCAACTAATGACATCAATCGACAAAATTCACAGTTTTTTCTTTTATAATCATATACGCATTCTACACCAGAACATAGCAGGTCTCATAAACAAATCTGACATCCTGACGGTTCATTTAGAAGAATTAGCACAAAATAATAAGCCCATAGACGTAATTTGTATAACCGAACACTTTATGACGACCGACCAGGAAAGCATACTTGACATACCCAACTTCCGCTTGGCAACAAGTTATTCTCGAAACATAAAGAGGGGAGGGGCATGTATACTAACTAGAATTGGGCTTGAATATATAGCATTAAATACTGACTGTTCTATTAAAGGTGTCATAGAGTGCAGCGCTATAGAACTTAGTGATCATGAACTCATAATAGTTTGTATATACAGAGTGCCAAATTCATGCATAAACATATTTTTTAATAATTTAGAAAAGCTGTTGCGCCAAGTTTGTAACAATACTAATAAAAAAGTAGTTCTATGCGGAGATTTTAATATAAACATTCTTAAAAGAAACCGCCATGCTTTGGACTTTGAATATCTACTGGAAAGTCACAATTTAAATTTAGAAATTAGAGATGCTACTAGGCTTGGCAGTAACACTTGTCTTGACAACTTTGCACACAATATTAATAGATGCAAAAGTGAAATAATTGAATTTGGTATATCCGACCACACGGCCCAATTGTTACAATGCCCTGTCAAAAAAACCTGCGTGTTGAAATCTTGGCGTATTAAACGACGCGATTATAGTATTGAGAATCTCGCAAAATTTAAAAATTGTATTGACAGCTTGTCGTTTTCTGAAATTTATCAAACGGATGACCCGAACGAAGCTTATAATTGTTTTCTAAACCTATTCTTGTGTTTTTATAATCTATGTTTTCCGTTTAAATTACTAACAAAAACATTAAATAAAAAACCTAAATGGATATCCAAAGGTATTAAAAATTGTAGTAAAATTAAAAGAAAAATGTTATGGCAGTATAGGGCTAATCCAACAAAAACTAATAAAAACGCCTTTAAGCAATACGCTGCGAGGTTAAAAAAAGTAATAGGACTAACTCAAAGGTCCCAAAACAATTATTACATAAGTACATCTCAGAACAAGTCAAAAGCAACTTGGTCAGTCATAAACAAGTCTAGATTTAACTTTCCCGAAGAGCCTATTACAGAAATAATTAAAGATAACACCAAGATTACAGATCCTAAATCTATTGCAAATAATTTCAACGACTTCTTTATTGACCAAGCCTCAGAATCAGAGCACAAAAATAGTCCCCAAATAAAACCTTCTACTCACAAAATAGACACGAACGTAAATTCAATTTTTCTTACACCGACATCACCCATGGAGGTGGCTAGAGAGATAAACCAATTAAAAAATACTAATAGCGTGGGTGACGATGGAATTTGCACAAAAGTTATAAAAAATGTATCCCCGACAATTGCAACTCACTTATGCTACATAATAAACTTGAGCATTTCTAATGGAATCTACCCAGATAAGCTTAAAACCTCGATTATTACTCCACTACATAAAAAAATGACAAACGAATTATGGGAAACTATAGACCCATAGCGTTGATCCCCATCTTTTCAAAAGTATTTGAAAAAGTCATATATAGCCGACTTTACAATTATTTAGAAAACCATAACATTTTAGTAGACGAACAGAAAGGTTTTCGCAAGGGTAAATCGATTAATATGGCCATTTATGACTTACTTAAAACTATTTTGACAACCATGGACAAAAGTAACCCAATATGCGCTATCTTCATGGATATGAGCAAAGCCTTCGACCGTGTTGATCATAAGATTTTGATTCACAAACTAAGTATGTATGGCATTAGAGGTAAAGCACTAGATCTTATTTCTTCATATTTATGCAACAGACATCAAATACTAGAAATTACACAAATATGTCAAAAAACACGTAATGAAGTTCAACATAGATCATTAAAAAAACCCGTAAAATTTGGAGTCCCGCAAGGCAGCGTATTAGGCCCTTTATTATTTTTAATATATATTAATGATCTTCCGAAACACATTTCGCAACCAATGGTGCTTTTTGCGGACGATAGTACAGTAATTATTAAATGTGACAACGAAACAAATTACGAAAATTTAGTCAACCAAACATTGTATACAATAATTCAATGGCTATCAAACAATAACCTGAAAATAAATATGGACAAAACGAAAATTGTACACTTTCACCAAAGAATACAGCCCAAAGACATTAATGTCAGTTACGAAGGCAAGACAGTGTACCCTGTGACAGACACAAAATTTCTAGGAATTCATATTGATAATAAACTATCATGGAGAACACATTTAGAGCATGTCTGTAAGAATGTTAATAAATCCTCGTTTGCTCTCTACAAACTTTCGAAGATTGTCAACACAGAAAGTATTTTAGCCGCCTATCATGGACTTGTTGCACCTATTCTAAGATATGGTGTAATATCCTGGGGTAACTCGGTTGAAAAGGAATCGGCTTTTAAAGCTCAAAAGAAATGTATCCGCGCAATTTGCAATCTCGACTTTACTACAAGCTGTAAACCATACTTTAAAAACTTAAAAATTTTGACACTACCTTCATTATATATTTACGAATTGAATCTGTTTGTGAAATCAAATCCTAAATATTTCAAGACTGCTTTTAAAAGCCATTATAGACAGTTACGTGACCAAAAAAGATTAGAAATAGTAATACCGTATGGGAAAACAGCCTTGGTCAATAAGAGTGTTCTTTGTATGGCATCTCTGATATATAACAAATTGCCTGACGATTTAAAAAAGTTACCCATTCCACAGTTTAAGTCAAAATTACACAAATTCCTAACTGACAGATGTTACTATGATGTCCAAGAGTATCTACAGGAAAAAAATATTGTAATCTAGTGTTAAGTATTTTAATCGATGTTGCTTATATGTATAACAATAATTTATTCAATTATAATTATGTGTGACATCCTATAACAATTTATTATGACCTGTATTTTTAATCAATTTGACATTTAGTATAACGTCTTATGATAATTTAATATGACCCTGTATGTAATGAATCTGTCAATCATAATGACATTCCATGATAATTCAATATGGCCTTGTATGTATACTAAATCTGACATTTCAATTTGTTATTTAGATGGTGTAATTTAGCTTCAATTTATTATAACATTACTGAAATTATTAATTTGTGAGTCTTAAAGTCGTGATATTTGCACACCATCAGGTAATTGTACAGTGTATCCATCGAACATTATTTGTAACACCTTTATCAACCTGTATTATGCAAATAAAATATTTGATTGATTGATTGATTGATTGACTTTATTATTTCCACCTTACATCATCGAAAAGATGAATTTTACAGATCACTAGTCACTACTAAATAATATCAAATTACATGATTAATAAATCATATTCGTATTATGCAACTATTAAGTACAAAAATACAATAAAAATTTCATAGAAATATAAAAACAACTTGTTTTTTATATCTTTAGTAGTTTCAAAGAAAGAAAAAACAGCAACGGGCCATTATTAAGATTGGAACTCAGGTTTCCCTGATTGCGAATCCAACACTTAGCCCAAACGGCTACCAGCACATGATATATTCACGCGAATTTTATCAATGGAATGGTAACAACAGGCCGCCTCTGTGACTGTGTGACGGCCCGGGTATTCTTAATGACACAGAAATAATAATTATGATGTTCTTACGCGTAGTGTGACGACAGTTTCTTAGTGTGTGTTATCTGTGGAATGTTAAGATACTCATACACGCGCACTAAACAACAACTAGAACTTACAAAAAGTCTGATCATGCGTGGGATTTGAACTTACGGCACAATGACAACTTGAAAATAGAAGGTCGTAAGTCAAACTAAACGTCAAGCTATAACTTTAAGAGATTGCTTATGCATTTTTGGAAGTTTACTGTACGTTTTCGTGTATAAGATTTGATATCGCGATACATCGTGTAAGTTAGCGTCAAAAAGTCACAAATATATCTCAGACCTCAGTTTTAATCACAAAACTAGAGTTACGAGCTACTACAACTACAACTTAGTCACATTCTGAACATGAATGATGGTTGACAGGGCAGAATGAAGTTGAGGCGATCCCAAGAGCAGAAAGATGACGATGATGTAGAACATAAATGCTGGGTGTTACCTTCTTCTTGTTGTTGGGCAGGTGCGTGTGGCAGGCAGGACAGTCGTGCACGTCGTCCTCGTGCTGCCAGCGCACCTCCGTGTCCGCCTCGCGGATGCGCTGCAGCTGCACCTACACATCACACACGCCATGAACCACTAGCACGCTCTTACATCATAACCAAATAAGGCCGAGTTTTTTTATCCATATACCCATTGGTTTTAATTGTGGGCACCTTAATTTCGATCAATATTTAGTTTGACCAATGGTCAAATAATAACTAACAATTATTCGAAAAACGCATTTTATGTGCACAATTTTTTAACCAAAGAGTGGCTACGGATTAAAAAACTCGCCCTTGGGCAATTAAACATATCCCATTCTGCAACGCACGCTAGATTCGTATGCAGCATTGAAAATTAGTTATCATCGGCCAAGCCTTTTCCCAACTATATTGGGGTCGGCTTCCATTCACACCGGACTACCTAACAGATGATGATGATGAAGTCCGTGTAGCAACTGCCAAAGATCTACAAATGACAGGCGGACCTTGATAGGCACGGAGGAGTCTCGGTATGTCAAGACGGTCACCCATCCACAAACCAACCTCGGCCAGCGTTGCTTAACCTTGAAGATCGACTCGTGCAGCTGTTATTATATAGCCACGAGCTTTTGAGGAGTGATTAGTAACCGAGGGGAGAGAAGAGATTAGTAATCGAGCAAAATGCAATTGGAGTTTCCTGTGACCTCTCCAAATGCTTTTGATTGTTTACACCATGATACGCTACTGCGTAAACTGCGTCACTACGGTCTCCCGAATGAAGTTCTCAACGTCATAGATTTTTATTTCAATAATAGTTTCCAATGTGTAGATGCTAATGGTAAGAAGTCTTCCGGGCTACCAATTTAGTTAGGTGTGCCTCAAGGCTCAATACTGAGTCTATTCTTGGCGGAATAAACGTGTTTTCTTACTTTCTTATTCCAACTTTTGGAATATGTAAATGATTTAGCATTCTTTTTAAAAAGTGCATGGGGGTTATTGTTTGTATGTGATCCCTCTCTCATCAATAAAGGAGATAGGAATAGACACGATGGATAAATACTCATTAACATCCGTTTCGGAAAGAAACGGTACTCATTTGATAGTAAGTTACATTGTTGCCATCGCGTAATATCTGGATGAGGCTGGCACAGGAAAGTGAGGATCGACACATGACAAGAGAGACTTATGCACAGCAGTGGGCGAAGTCGGGCTGTGGAATTTGATGAAGTAAGTTATGATACCTGCAGCGACTGCGACAGGCGCACGAAGTCCTGCTGCACCTTCTCGCTGTTGTCGAGCTCCTGCTGCAGCACGGAGACGCGCGAGCGCACCTCGTGCAGTGACGTCTGCAGCCGCTTCTTATCCTCTAACAAGCTCTCGATCATGTCGTTGGAGTGCCGCAGCTTGTCGCCCAACTCCTTCATCTGCTCGTGTTCTGTTTGTAGTCTGTCTACTTCGTCTCTGTAACATTCAGAAGAGAAATTGTCAACTGTTACTTTTAAGTTACTGATCACTGTCTTATCCCCTCATCATCTGTCTAACCTGCCGTCACGGATGAGCTACAACAAATATTAAACGCCGACGACAATATCCTGGTGCCCTGAACCGGGACAGCTACACAGATATTGAGGACGGGTAAATACATTACCGTCGCCCTGAACGACGGTCATAGCGTCTCAATGATATCCACAGATCGCAATAAGGCGTTCGACTCCATCAACCATGGAGGTCTCCTACGAAAGTTACAACTTGCAGATATCGCTAACCACATCATTAGAATCATCAAGATTGCATCAATAAGTGCAAATTCAGAGGCAGAATTCTCACCATGACCGGTGCCGAGAAACTCCTGTCACACGGCGTCCCACAAGGCTCGACCTTAGGGCCGCAAATTTTTAACATTTACATCAGTGACATAACACCAGCCGACGAAGCGGTATACTGATGTTTCAAATATCCGAATATTCAGATAACCTGTGTGCTGAACACCTCCAAATGACCGAATAACACTAACAAAACATCCTGCGAAGCTAATCAAACCTCAATATGAGGGCGTTGCGGCCCTAAGGCCTACGCACACCGGGACGGAATGGCAGAGGCTTTACCCACCGGTCAGCGCACACTAGCCGCTTAGTTACTGTAGCATGCGGCGCCTAGCGACACATCCCGCGACGTGAGCCCTTAGCGCGCTCTCCAATGTTGTGACAACAAATCCATTCCGATGCCACGGAATCAATTTAAACATTGTCATTTATGTCGTATTCCTACTAGATAAGTTTGAATGTCCTTTGGTAAAAATTTAAATCCTCTGCCATTCCGTCCCGGTGTGCAGGCTTTTAACGGTGTATTCGTTCAGTAGCCATTAGATAGCGTTGCCAGTATACAAACAAACCATTTCCCTTTTACATATAAATAAATAAGTTGGTCCAACCTCCTACAGCTCACTGATTTAGTTGAATTGACAGCTTCGCGTCTAAGCACTGTAAAACAACAAGTGTGCTTTCGCGGGACGCACGGCAAATGTGAAATGTTTGCGAAAGAGATGAGGGATCGCCGAGCCCAGTGGGGAGAGTCTTGCGCATGGTTTTCTTTATTTTTCTCAATTCAAATATTTGAATGTCGGTAGGTAGTTTGAAACTTGTATAACAAATTGCCATAAATTCTGCATTTTTCATTTTTGAAGTGATAACTTCTTATGGGAGGGTTAACCGCTTCGTAACGTAACGCGTTACGGCGCCAGTCTGTCTGGCTTCCCTTTCTCTCACGCATACGGCAGCGGTAGGCAGGCTCTTCCTCTCTCACTCTAACCCACAGCGCTAGTCATGTTTCGGACAGACGGACAGACGGACCATATTAAACAGTTCAATCACTTCTGTCGCACACGTTTTTTGTACTGTGTTTTCGTATTAGTTTTTTCTAGTATTATGATTTGTGCTTTTGTGTGTAGTGTTTTCTGTTCTTGTACCAAATAAATGTTTTATCTATCATAGCGACGCGTCACCAGCGTACTAGATGTTCCGTAGTGTCACAACAGTCGGTGTGACCCGCCGCACATCTAAATCTTCCCCAACTAACCTGGCCAGTTTCAGCTGAGCTCGTAGATTATTAAGCTCGGCCTCTTGGCTGTGGAACAAACTTCCTTGCTCCAGCAACTGAGCTCGCAGCTCTCTTTCTGCGTCGGCAGATTCTTCTCTGCCTATCTGGCAGAAGATGAGCTGTTCCCGAAGCCGGAGAGTGTGCTCTTGGAGCTCCTGGAAAAAGGAACAAGTATGGATGTCAACTTTACTAATAATAATGGATATTTCGGGGTTTACGGTTGAGTAAAATCGTTTTAATTTTACTTCCGAGGTATTTTTACTGGTTTAGAAACGAGCTAATAACAATAAGAAAGTTTGTGAGGCTGGATTAATGGACGGATGTTGTTTGTTACTCTTTCACGCAAAACTACTGAACGGATTTTGATGAAATTGTACAGTGGATTACCAACTTTTGCCCGCGACTTTCCGTTCCCGCCGTTCGCGTAGGAATTTCGGGAAATCATCTTTCAGTGGTCCCCTACACTCCCAAAGGATCAGCTCTCTACAATGAGTAGTTTCGGCTGTGCGTTGTCTGTCAGTCCATCATTTAGTAACGGAACAGTTTTATTTATATTGATGTCACCGGGAAATTGCAGACTCCGTTAGTTTGTAATTAGTCGTGATTAGATTATAATTTCTCGATATATTATTAAAAAATGTGTGTGTCTCGAGACGCCCGACAGAAGTGATAACTTAAACTAATCTAAGTTGAACTATTTAATATGGGAAGCGTCTGTCCGAAATACGACTAGCGCTGTGGGTTAGAGTGAGAGCGGAAGAACCTGCCTACCGCTGCCGAATGCGTGAGAGAAAGGGAAGCTAGACAGACTGGCGCCGTAACGCGTTACGTTACGAAGCGGTTTACCCTCCCTTAAGAAGTTATCACTTAAAGAATCGTTTTGTATACAAACAATCCCATCCTAATTTAAGAGTTTCCAATATATCCATGTCTTATTTAGAAAAACAAAATTACAATTTCACGCAATATTTTACAATCTGACGGCGTTTTCCATTTTCCGGTGTCATATTTATTGATAAATCGAAATGAAAGTTTTCTATACTGACCTCTACATTATCAGGTAAGTCTATGATTTCGTTCTGCATTTCAGCTGCTCTCTTCGTGTATTGTCCTATTAACATAGCGTTGTCTCTTTCTAAACTGTAAACAAAAACAATTCTAAATATGTCGGATTCAGTCATTGGTATGGACTTCGGAAACGAATCGCAAGCGCTCTCTGGCGGTGTTCGCACACAACTACAGTTTGGCACGCTTTACATAACCGCAGTAAGCAGCGATTGATATTTCGATCGGAGGACACAGAAATGTGATCGCTTTCCAGTTAGCTCGTGGCAGTAACATACTCTATATTTGTTTTGTTTTAATAACCGTAGTGTATATTTCACGATTATATATACACACTGTCCATGCCCACATCGTAAGTTTACCGCATAGATTCGTAAGTTGTCAGCACGAACCTGTCGAGTTTCTTCTGCAGCGTTTCCCTGTCCACGGTGAGCTCGGTGACGTTCTGCAGCGCTCTCTGCGAAGCGGCGTCGGCCTGCGCGGCCTGGCGCTCCAGCGCCTCGCGCGCCTCCCTGGCGGCGGCCTGCAGCGCGGCCAGCGTGTGCGCGGAGGCCTGGCGCTCCGCGTGCCACGCGCGCACCGTCTCGTCGTGCAGCGAGCGCACGCCCTCCAGCTCGTCTGTCGCCTGGGGGAGGACGACTTACTACGTACAGGGAAATAAGATTCTCTGCCTGCTATCAGGATACGATATGTCGTCATGTTAGGTTACCAACGTTGAGGTGACCAACCAATATGTGAAATGGCCGATCACTCATGAAATGGTCAATAATTCGTAGCCATATTAGCAGTGATCGGATAATCTACCTAAACTTCACTTTTATTCCCACGAAAGTATAATACGGACAAGCTTTTCAGAATCACAGATCCCGGAATTGTTCGAAATTCCTGAGATTGCTAAAAATTGCCCGCATACAAAATATAATTAGAACTCGTGAACTCTCATTGTATTTTTTTTCAGCCTATTTTAATGGATCTTTCAATTCACAATGAAAGTTTTGAATAAAATAAAAATTCTAAATCATAATAACCAATGCTATAATTTCATTAAGTTTGTTAAAGTTGTTTTTACAAAATTGTTAAATCCCGGGAACCCGGGATTTAACTTATTAATTCAGAAAGGAATGTCCTTATTATTCTTTCACGGGAAGAAATTTAGGTATGCGATCACTGCATATTAGTCATGTGGCTACGACTGATATATGGATGGATAGAGGTAAATATTATAGTTGTTTCAGGGGAAGTGACAAATTGAGCTGCTTCACTTTCACTGAGAATCTTACTAGCTTTATTAATTTTGTTTGGGAAAATATTAACAAAAGAGTATGTACTATGTTAACTCTTGAGCTAATAAAAAAACTAAGTTAATTTTAGAAAGACATACATTACCATCTGAAAATTTTATCAAATTATTTCAATTGCAATCAAAACTGAGCTATATTGAGAGGCTCTAAGCTCCTCTTTACCGTAACGTATGTTAGTTCTGGCCCACCTGTTTGAGCGCCAGTTCCTTCATGTTCGCACGGTCTCGGGACTGCTCCGCCTTCGCCTGTTCGAGGACCAACTGCTTCTCGTAGTTCGCGCACATGTCGCATTGTCTATTCGTTTCTGCTAATATTTAATATGCCATGTTAACAAATTAAATTAAGTTATTTCAATTGAAAGATACATGTTATTCATTTTGTAAGTTGGCTAAGGAAACACTCAAAGGTTTTCTTTTCTTACGTTAATCTTTCTTGCCAACTTGAATTAGATGTTTTCTATCGGTCTCTTTTCCCCATATATTAGTTCATACAATTCATGAAATAATCAAGAATCAGGGGTACTACTCTTTAAACCCGAAGTCCGTAGTTTCGGGCGTATTCTAGTCCGTATCACCTACGGACTTACGATTAGTTCCGAACCCGAACTAAGAATGAATGACAACACGATTTGACAGTAACTGTCAGATCGTGTTGTCATTAATTCTGAGTGGTTAGGTGATACGGACTAGAATACACCCGCAACTAAGATCGAAACTTCGGACTTAGAGAGTAGCCCCCCTGATGAGAACCATGTAGGTTTATGTCTGAGGTGGTCTTTTAAGAGAAGCAACTCACAGATTTGAGTGGATATGTTTAGACAGTGCAAGCATTTGCCAGTTGTCGTGTAGATCAACTCATAAGTTTAAGGAGCTCAACGATCCGACGAACAATACCAACTTCAAAAGAAGAAAACTACGGACCTGGTTCTGGTTTAGCGTCTCCGCTTGAGGTAGCAACGGCTGATGCGTTCGCTTTCTATAACAAAAACAAAACTTAGATCTTGGCTCCATAGTAACGATATCTCCGGACAATCGTCTGCTTGTCGTCTTCACTTGGACTATTGACCAAGGAAACGTCTTTTGACACTACGGAAGATAAAAGATACAGCTTGTAATATTAGGAAATAGACTCCAGTATGGAATTCCACTTCTTAGGTGTACGCTGTACGAATGTATTCCCCTAAACGTCTTGCGTACCGGTGGAGCATCGCCGTACGTCTTATAGTCCGATGATAGAACGGGCTAGGCGGAATTAAGTTATCTTCTTACTATTCCCCATAACTGGCAGGCAGTGAGTGAGATACAAAAGTATCTCACTCACTGCCTGGGTCACAAAGGGTCTTATTTCTTACTTACCGCTATAGCATCTTGAAGCTGTGCGTCAGTTTCTCTTAGCTTGCCCTTCAGTGCTGTGATCTCCATCTCCAGAGGCTGGATGATGGACCGGAGCAGCTCTTCTTCCTACAGACAGAGAGGTATGTCAATAGCGTTACTTTTTGTGATCCCTCAAGAGGGTAACATGCAATTGGTCAAACTTCCTAAAAAACAGCTTCTGCAACGCAAAAGCAGACCAGGAGTTTCGGTGATTTTGGGATAGTCTGTAAAAACTATCTACCTCCGAGTAAAGCGAGCTACAATTAATTCTTGGTCCTTTTAGCTCAACTAATCATAAAAACAAAAAAAACGTAGTAAGTGAATGAAAAGAAAGACAGAAACACCTTAAAATTAAACAACATAAATAATAAAAACAAACAATGCCAAAAGGGCCTCAGCTCAGCATAATGCCAGGTGGCAACATCTGGTATACCACCTGACGCTGATTTTCAGCTGCAGCCCACGAGTGCCATACCTACGCTCGCATCACTTCAGTAATTTAACTGTAACTACTAAGAGACCCAGACCCTTAATAAAAATAAGATACTTGAAGTTATACGTACTCTCCTAGGCTGCTGCTCCTCGGCCTCAGCGCCCAGCTTCCTGGCCAGCGAGCGCACGATGTTGGCGGGCGCCAGCGACACCTCCTGCCACACAGCGCGCGCGTTTATTACGTAGCTCAGGTCCATTGTACTAGCTTATGACGTCGGCAGTGACGAGGACGATAGGGTTCAGGGTTGCCTAGCTTTTGTCAATTGTTTGAACACAATAGGTAAGGAGTGGGGAGGATTGAAGGGTGTGCTAAATTAGGTGGCTTTTACTTAATTTTGAACACAACTTGGCGAAATGGGGTTCTATAGATCCCCAATGTGAGTGCGATGGGATTTTAGAAATGGCCTGGTAGGTAAATAAGCCGAAAATGTAAACAGAAAGGGAGTGTTACTGGAAATCTGGTATTGTGGTAGTTAAAATTCAGTACACTTTATAATAATTCATAGGTTCTGAGTTTTATAACATAGTTTTCCTATTAAATTCCATCCATTATAGTTCCAATATAATTATCAAACAAAAAACACGTTTTAAAAACACTTAAAACCAATATCATTTACGCAGCACAGCTAAACAAACACTAACGACTTTTAAGTTACACTTGAGTGTTTTCCAAGTAAGTATGATAACTCCACACTTGCTTCACTCTGCGGATCCGCCGATATGCTAATGCAACGATAAACGCACGACAGATATAAATTACGACATTGTTCTGTAAGTAATACTTGAATAACGTTACATCTAAGTTACTTTACTTATCAAACCGGTTTGGTAAAGTTTATGTGTCGTGTTTAGTATGATTCTAGTGTGTGCGCCAAACGGTTTTCTAAACATCTGTTTTTTTGTTTAAGTTTATATAAGGTGTGTTTATTTTTTATTCTTGTTGCACATTTATATTTTGAAACTGAATGGGCGAAATATTTATTTTTGCAAAAGTTGAAGTAGATAGAAAGTCTTATAAGAACTCGCAGATTATAAAAAAACCTCTTACTTTACTGACTGACTGACTTAGTGACTGACAGACAACGCACAGCCAAAAGTACTGGTCGTAGTTTTTTTTTTTTGGCATGTAGGTTCCTTGGGGAGTGTAGGGAAGCACTAAAGGACTTGTCACACTGGATGCGTTCTGCGTCCTGCGGTCCGGTCAACTCGAACGATAGCCGCACCCTATGTTCCATGTGACCGGACCGCAGGACGCAGAACGCATTCAGTGTGACAAGTCCTTTAGAGAGGATTTCCCGAAATTCCTGCAGGAAAGGGAAAAACGAGATGTGCGCGTACGAAGTCGCGGGCAAAATTTTATAAAAAACGATTTATTAATAAAGTTAGTTCCGCTTAGCTATGATTTTAACATGTTTTTACTTTGGTTTTAGGATTATTTTTATAGACATGTGAATTTTCCTGTTTAACTAAAGGATCAAGACCAACTGCTTGTTACAGTTTGCTCTAGTTAAAACAGCCTGTATTTAAATATGTACACAGTGTGTTCGGCCGAAGCGAAGATAAGTAAACACGGACTACCTTCAAATGATAAAGAACAACACCGTTGTCTGTCGGTCGAGCTCCACTAATAGCATACCGTGTACTCACATTTTTAAAACTTGGGTCGTGACGTAGTATCGTAATTTGTGATATTTTTTTACTTAAAGCTACAGCCAAAGCTTTTAATTAAATAATTTACGACCAATTGCACCAAAAATGTTATGAATTGTATATTTGTTTTATATATGAGATGAGTTTGCTCTTGACTCTAGTCTAGGTCATAGATGACAGACAAAAAGTCGACGATGGAGCAAGCTTACCCAGAAGAAGCTTGTTCACTCTTGAAGAGATTAGGGTTGTATGCGTTTGGAAACACAGACGCAGGCAGAGAGTTCCACTCCTTTGCTGTGCGCATTATAAAAGACGTTTGGAAACGTTTAGTGCGTATTGGATGACAATCATACATGGCGGTTCTCGTAATGGTAAGTCAGCACAACTTATAGCACATATCTGCAATACCAGAGCCATCACACATCGCTGCCAACCCAGAGAGGGAATACCTCACAAGGCTCAGCTGAAATGTCTTATGAGGCAAAAACACTTGTTCGTTTGCCCGAATTCGATTGCCTATGGAATTCGGGCATACGACGAAGTAAAAATTTGCAAGAAGGCGTACAGAAACCTGGGTTTCGTCCTGAGAAAGTCGCAGGGATTTACGAACTTTACCACGCTTAAGGTGATGACGCGTTGGTGAGAAGTCACTTAGAACACAGTGCGGTGATTTGGGCTCCTCATGAAGCGAAATACAATGTCATGCTGGAGCGAGTACAGAATAAATTTACAAGACACTTGTATTTCAAAATTTATGGAGTTTTGCCATTTTACCCGCTGATGTATCCTACACTGTTTGTGCTGGGTATGGTGGGGTACAATGAACTCAGAGTGCGCAGGGAATTTACACTCGCGGCGTATGTGCTAAAGCTCCTGCGTGGAGTTGCACATAACCCGGGAGTGCTGCGACACCTGAAGCTATGCGTGCCGGACCGGTACGTGTGGAGGCGGCGGCGACCGCCACTGCTGGCCGTGCCTGTTGCCAAAACCAACCTGCTGTCAAAAACACCGCTCACCCGCTCATTACGTGTACTAAATGAAGTGCATGAGAGGACAGACATATTTTCGTTGAGTGAATTCGCAAGAGTTTTGTTGAATTTTGTTTCTTATATTTAATTTTTACTTTTTTTTTGTGTTGTTGTTTTTGTTTGTTTGTTTGTGTTTTACATGTTATTTTTAAAGTTTAGTGATTTAATTATAGTATTAATCGTAACTTATTTTCAAATTATCTTGTGTGTGTTTGCAAACCACTATTGTATTGGGTCTGCCTGTAAAGATAGTGTGTTTATAATAAATAAATAAAAAATAAAAAAGATTACGGAGTCGCGTGCGCCCGTCTTCGGACGATGTAATCTAGCTAGATGCCAGTTCCCTTTCGCTCCTATCCCTCCTTTTTTTCAAACTATGTATTCGTAGTCGTTTGTTCGTATTCTAGAGCCAGTGACCAGTGTAATGCATCGGATGCCTGAATTCGACTAAAGTCTTTCGAGCACCCGAATACAGGCTAACGACCACGTGTAATTGCACAATTACGTGCCTGTAGTACCAGAAAAAAAATTATCTGCTAATATCGGTAGTGAATTGTACGTGTGCCGATAAGGAGCGAAGACACTAGTACCATGAATATTGAACAGATACCGATACCAGTTTCATGGCTTCAACGATACACATGTTTGTGTGTTGACTTTATTTCAGTGCGTGTTGAAATATGGTTTAAAATGTAAACAGTGATGATATGTAAATGTGCGACTTGAGAGGACAAAACAGAGTCAGTAAATAGAATATTTTTAGGCTTGTATTAATCACTAATTGAAAACTAACTCTCTAACTGGGAGGCCAAAGAAAAGATGGATGGATGGTGTTAAAGACCGTGATCGTGAGAAGTGGGAGGAACCGGACAGATGGGAGGAATAAAACGTGTTACGCCGACCACCCGAGTAACATGGGATAAGGGCAGGATGATGATAATGACTCTCTAACAGTTGTTAATTTTTTTAAATCATTTCAAACTCAAAAAAAATCATTGACCTTATATAGGGTTGATGACATCAGACAAGTATCTAGAACAATGAATGGGGTCGATTTGCCAAATAGGGTTGGGAAAGGTGAAGGTAATAGAGGCTTTTGCTGACTGGCAGACGGAGTAACGGACATACAGAATATAAACAAACGCCATATACGAGACTGAAGACTTATATTTTGAAGTGATAACTTCTTATGGGAGGTTAAACCGCTTCGTAACGTAACGCATTACGGCGCCAGTCTGTCTGGCTTCCCTTTCTCTCACACAAACGGCAGCGGTAGGCAGGCTCTTCCTCTCTCTTTCTCTCTAACCCACAGCGCTAGTCGTGTTTCGGACAGACGCTTCACTTAGATTAGTTTAAGTCATCACTTCTGTCGGGCGTCCCGATGCTCACGTTTTTTTTTTTTTTAATACCTTCTATGAGTCGCACATCACGAGGAAAGATGGAAATAGCTTAGAACTGAATGATTACTGGCAAGGTCGGTGACCAGGTCCGAGGGGTCGTAGTTCACTTAGATGGACGGGCAAAATTTGTTCATCCCTGGAAATTAACTCCACGAAACGCATCGCAATGCCAAGGATAGGCACAGAAGGCAACAAGAAACATCGTTAAGAAAATGACTTCACGTCGGGGAAACCACGACCCTCGGCTAGACGAGTCTCAAAAGCTTATATGAAATTTAAATCCGAAATTAGGCTCTCTGCTCATTCTAGAACTATTTATTTTGATGGCAGTTACATGGTGAGTATCTTAGCTCACCTGCTGCTGTGCCACCTGTCTCATTTGCGTCAGGTGCTGTTCCAACTCCATGTTCCTGGCCCGCAATCTTCTGACTTCTTCCGTCCCTGAAGACGAGACTTCCACTGTTTCTGTTGGCAAAAAAAAGATTTCATTAGCGTTAATTTACTCTTGATGCTGACTGATGTTCAGTCTTTTTGGAGATTTATCTATTGATATCATCATCATTCTTACAGCTGAAAGACGTCCACTGTTGGGCATAGGCCTCCCCTCAAGTGTCGCAACATCGACCTATCTTGTGCGTCTCGCATTCAGCGGACTTCATCATTGGGGTACTTTATGAGAGGCCTTGCAACGCAACGTCATCCGATATGATATGCGGTCATTTAAGTACACATTACAGAAGAAAATTATACGGAGAGAAGAGCACAAAGGTGCTGCTCATTTCAAAAGATGGTTCTTCCAGCAGACCTGTGACAGACGAGTAGTTTGAGAAACTTCTCCTAGACATATCTTTTCCTACAGCCTCTTAGATCGGTAATGACATTGGCAGTTTTCTCGATACCCATTTCAGAATTATTAGCATCAAATTATTTTATGTTTTTGAAGTGAAAACTACTTTAGGCGCGTTGAGCACTTTTTGGGTGAACAAAAATCATGGAACTCGCGCCATCGTCACCGAACGCTTTGGGTGAACAAAAATCATGGAACTCGCGTCATCGTCACTGAACGCTTTGGGTGAACAAAAATCATGGAACTCGCGTCATCGTCACTGAACGCTTTAGCTTTCGCTTAGTTTTCACTTCTATCGGCAGTCCCCAAAGACTGCAGAAAGTCGGTTTTTTGCATACTTTTATTTTTTAAAACACAACCAGAAACCAATATTGTTTTTAAAGAACACTTCAATCATTTAATTAGTTTTTATAACATTACCTCTGGAGCCCCATCCTAAACAAAAGTTCTGCAACATTGTCCACTTCTGAGCTGAGTTCACAACATCACAAAATAAATAAGGAAAATGGTTTATCAATAAACAGTTTTAAATTATTATGATTTGTAACTACACATAGCAATGTTTATATTGTTTGTTGGTCTGATCCGTAAATCAATTCAGTTTAGAACTGATTAGAAATATGTGAATTATACAGACATCAAATTTTAAAAGATTATTCATGATTTAGTCTTATATCGCCTTGTTCAATGAGTTTAAAGTATAGCTTACTTTAATTTGTGTCAAGTGAAACCAGAGCACTATAACAGTATCCGGTTGACTAATTAATTTAATTTGATAACAGAAAAAAGTTCTACATGACTTCCCATCAAGCTAATTAATGAACTACATTAATTTTGCATTTTTAGTATGCTTTAATCATAACAAACGCTCACAATCAGAATAGTGGTCATGTCAACTTTTTATATTTTGTCTTTTATAAATTATTTGTATGACATACATACATAACATAAACATTCCATTTCATTTGTCTATAATATGTATGTATTTAGAAATATTTAAGTATGTATATCAGTTGTCTGGTTGCCATAGCACAGGCTCTGCCTAGTTTGGGATCGGATGACCGTGTGTGAGTTGTCCCAAGACATTATTATTATTCCTTTTTGCCATATTATAAGTAGCAGAGAGTACAGTACGCCACCCTATAAATCAGGTAGGTAATAATGGTTTATAAATACATCAACTTCATCATCATCATCAGCCGAAAGACGTCCACTACTGGACATAGGCCTCCCCCAAAAGGAGGTTTTACCATAATCGCCAAGCTTAGCAGGAGGGTTGGCGATCGCAGCGTAGCTGTTGCAAAGCACACAGAATGCTGCTGATCATTCTCCGGTGAGTCCCTTAGTCGCCTCTTACAACAACCACGGGAAGTGATGGGATGGTACTATTCTTTCATGTCCAACACCATACAGTACAATGATAAGCTTAGTAGTCTTCAATACACAGGCCCTATTTTGTTTAATTTGCTTTATTAGTTTTATATAATTAGGTAGGTAGTGTCTGCATGATGTATTAACTTTTCATCCCATGTACAAAATCAAGGATTTTTTTTGGTGATAAGTACTGATAATATTTTAGTTGGTGTTACCTACCACTAACAAGCATCTGCAAACTCTGTATCTCAGACTTCTGGTTCTCGCTGAGGGTCTGCAACTGCTGCAGCTCAGCCCGGAGCCCTAGGACTTCGGACTCCAACTGCTCCTTGTCCTGGATCATCTTCCTCATGTCCTCTGCAAAGAGAGAAGGTAAAAGAACTTTAATATTTTGGCATAAAAGAGGTTCTCTTCTGAGTGGTATTGTGTCGGTGTGGGTGTGGATTTAGCACTAAGTTGGAAGTGGTCAGATGTTCCTGAAGTGTAGAAATAGAAATCTGTAAGTCTCATGAGTGTGCCATTTGAAACCTTAAATGGGAACCATGTACCTTAATTTAGATGGTATAAATGGAGATGGAAGCCCATTCAATGTCAAGATATAAACAAGACTAATAATTTAATCTTTACTGGACCTAACCCAGCAAAAACTAGATGCTATTATTTGTGAAATAGTTTCTACAACCATCAATATTTTTACTGTACACTACAATGTAGTAAATGATAACATTGGCATGTGTTTTGTTAAGTGTAAGGTAGTCATCTAAATGCTTCTAAACCACTTCACTATGACTGCTAATTAATAATAATAATAATAAAAGATGGTGTACTTTATAGTTTTTCAGATTTTATTGGTCACAGTAAAGCTTCAATAAACAGTATTTTGTTTGTATTGATTTCTTGTAACATCAAGTTACAAGAAATCAATACTCTCCCTTCCACCCTTTTGCTGCGGTCTGGTAAAAATAGGTACATGTTGCAGGGAAGTTTGTTGCTCCAAGAGATCTTCTCTGCTAGGCAGTAGCAACCTGTTTAGAGCAGGAGGTTGGAGGGATCTTCGTGCTATTTTTAAAATTGCTTGTTAAATATGACACTAATTAAAAAAAAAAAATGTTGATATTGTTGCTATAAAAAGCAACCGTTTGGATCCAGCAAATGAGTTAGCAAGTAATTTTTTTTTATACATGAAGTGTGAAAAACTTCAACCGTTGTGTTAATAGCAGTTAATCACATGATAAACCATCACCAGTTAACCAACTAAAACTCCAAGCTGTCTTCATTTTGCAAACAACACAAAAGATTTTTTTAATGCAATGACAAACTACTTAAAAACTTGAAACATTTTACAACCTTGGTTTAGTTTTCACTACACTTTAATGCTCCATGCATTATAAGTATTTGGTGGAACAATACCAAATGAAATAGTAAATAATAAAACAAACAAATTGTTTTAGAAAAGTGACTGAAACAATGAACAAGATGAAGTTTTGACAAATAGGTGTAAATGTTGTTTACTTTGCAGTAGGTAACATGCAAAATGAATGCATTCAAGAATCTAAAATGCAGTTAGTGAATGTTGCAAAAATGGCCAACTACCTGATGTTATGAGCAAACCAGTTTGTGTAGCAGCTGGGACAGGTGAACACAAGGACAAGGTCGACGGAACATATCAGGATGTCAACCACCAGGTAAACAATTGGCAGAACAAAGGTACTCTACAATATAGATTCAGTTTGAATAACTTTGACAAACAGCCACAACAAAAACAATGTTATCACGTGAATAATTGTAATTTCATGCACTTCAACAAACCAGAACCAAGCCTACGATACCCCGCGCGGCCTACACTGCTGATAACGAACAACGAACCTTCTTTTTGCAAGAACAACTCTTTCATTTTCGCTCGCTGAACATTAAATTCTTCTTCAAGTAACCGTCTCGTTGGGTCCGGGGCCGGGCCGTTGCACTCGCCCGCGGCCTCCACTTGAAAAAGAAACACCATTCAGTGCCTCCACGGAAGACATTATAGCCTAAATTAACAAACAATTGAACAAAATAACACACCTTTCGCAGTCTCTGTTGTATCACTTGACATCGTGGACTGGATGTCCATTAACTCTAGTTATTGCTAAAATAATAGTAGTCTTCGAATTATTCGCATTATTGCACAGATTTACAACTTCAAAAGTTTAGAAATAATGATTTTGCAGAGAAAAAGATGAAATCACTGAAACTATTTGACGTTTCTCATTCTCAGTTGACGTTTTATTTTTTTTATATTTTTTTAATTTCCCCGTAGAGACGGCTATAGTCTTTTGACCATACTGCCTTGTTCATGTGTTTTGCATTAGAATGCGGATGTAACACATTCTGTTGTTCACATGGTGTTTAGAGTATCTGGTAACAAATATATCGATTCGGCCTCGGCAAGTTTCTAGTGAGGTGGTCAATACTACAATAAAATTCTCCATAAGGCCACGCTTGGCACTTGGAAGGCGGGTTGGCGATCGCAGTGTAGCTGTTGCAATGCACAGAGAATGTTGCTGCCTATTCTCTGGTCAGTCCCTTAGTCACCTTTTGCGACACCCAAGGGAAGTGATGGGATGGTGCAATTCTTTTTAATTTTATGAGTTTATGAAAGTTATTAAAAAGTACTGTTGTGAGAAAATGGCCACTACTTATGGAAATCTGCAAAACCAACCTAGAGACCAAAACATAAATACATATCTCAAGTGCCAGTTGTACATAATTCCCTTCTTTAAGGAGTGCTTCTTTGAGGGAGGTGCCACGACGTCCTCACCTTCCGCTTGACGCAGGTACTCACCGGACACGGTTGTTTCGGGAGGCACCTGTATCGGATTCGTCGGGAGAACACGCCCAGGTGTTATCACTGTATGGATCGACCGGAGGATACGGTAGAGCATACGGTGGTTGTTTACCCTGCTTGGTAGCGACGATCGTCGGCGAGCAGTAATGTAAGCAAAGGAGGATGCAGGAAGCGTGAGGGAGAGGCAAACCTCATGCCCCAGCCGCCGCCGCAGCAGAAGAAGACGCCCCGGGCGTTGGACGTATCAGGGCGATTCCCGGCTACCGAAGGCGCGGGCCTGCGGACAGCGAGCAATGGGTAGCTCATTTTGTGTGTCAAGTTCCATCGTGGCGCGGGATACACCAATCAAACGAATCAATTCGACACAAATGTTAATTTGTTGAAGAATAAATTAATAAATACGTTACACGACAAGTTTTGTAGCCAATCAACTGCGGCAGGTACCACGACACGATACAACACAGTTATGTGACACGTCATTTATTGTTTTATTTCTCTAACATTATCTTACTTTCCTTGCGTGTTTCATAAATGACTGCTATATTCATTTTATTCTTAGTCTCTCTACTACTTATAGTGGTAATAATCAAGAGCATAATTTCACTAGGAACTCTACCTTTATTATTCTATGTATGTAGGTATGTACATCTAGTTTAAAATAAAACAATGTTGGGAGTTTAGTTCTTATGGTAAAAATGTAATCCAAGTAGGTGGGCCGGCACTATTCCGCTAGGTATGTGAAAATGATTGTCTAGTCAAGTGTATCTTGAAGATGCAGAGATAATAATAGGTAAGTACCTACTTATTTAAATCTTCTTGGTAGGTACCTATGTTATAGAGCCCATATGGTATAGGTCCACTGGTGAATAGAATGCACTAATTTGCTTAGAAATTTTAACTCCTGAGATTTTCTTATTTATGAGTAAACTTCGTAAAATAAAACAATACACACACGATTTAAAATAAATAATTTTATTTGGTATGAACTAATTCACATTTATTTCTCTACGTTATTATAAAATATCTTTGTCTTCGTAAACAAGAATTAAACTATTGTTACTATTTATAACAATAGAGAATCTGCATCATTGTCATGAGTGTTTGTAACAATAAATAAATATCTTAGTACCTATCTATTTAAAACGATGTTTTTTATTTGTATAGCGCCATCCTCTAACAAAAATACTCTCTAGTACATTTAAAGGCACAGACGTATCACAGCTTGATGTCTAATGTTTTATAAGAACATTATTAAAATTTAATCATTATTTACAATCTCAATCAGAGAATAACACGAAAATGCAAAATTTACAGCATCAAAAAAAATCTGTGCATGCATGACACACTATCGTGACTACTAGATGGCGCTGATGAGTTTAATTCCGCTATTCTCCGCTACATGGAGTTAAAAACCGAGCCTTGCGTTCCGAAACCGTCGCTCGTCGTTAAGGTCTTCGAGGCAGGGCACTTGGACGATGTTGAAGTAGATGTGTCCCATGAGATGCGAGGCGGACGTGTTGGTGGTCTTGAGGCAGTCGAAGAGCATGTCATCGCAAGTGCAGTGCGACTTGCTGTAGAGTGAGTTGTTGGTGAGGTTGTATCGACTGGAGAAAGCGCGGACCTTGGTGGGGCAGAGGTCGTGTGTTCGGCAGCAGCGATCCAGGCGTCTGTCTGCGCCCAGGTCGTGGTAGTCTGCTGCTATGTCACCCGTGCCGCACCACTTGGTACCTGTAAAGTTTATTATAAGAAAAACATTAGTATGCAATTGACGTCAGTTTTGTAGATCAACCAAGCTATAAGTACTATTCTTGTGATGCTCAAGAGTCCCACTATTCTCGCGTCATTATACTTGCTGAGAATTTCCAACTATCACATAGGTATCATCTGTGATAGTTTGGCTCGATATTTACCTGGTATGATCCCCTGTAGCAGCGTGAGTGGACTTCCCCCCAGCAGTCCCGCATGCGCCCCGCCAGCGTCCAGCCTGGCCCGCGCCGCGCCTGTCTCCTGCCAGCCGCCCCCACTGCTGCCAGGCGTGAGGGTGTCCTCGTCGAAAGCTTCTACGCCTGCCACCTGGAACAAGTATTTATTGTGTAAAGGGATTGTTGTACTGCTCGGATGTAAGAACCCTCGAAAAACCCTGACGTCTAAGTATAAGAAACTGATACGGTAGATGAATTCAAATTAAAGACACTTCTTATGGTGCAAAAGTGTTTTAACACGTGAAATAGACGAGTATCCAGAGTGTGTATAAATGAAGTGACAAAAAAAAATGAATGAAATGTTGGGCCGGCAAGATCGATCCTATAAATTTGGCCCATTCTTCTCAAATCTGTTAGCAGAATGTGGTTCTCACATTTTGCGCACGCAACTCCGTCTGGCGCCTGCACTTTAAAGCATTTTGTGCATATTATGGCTTTCATTTAAAACTAGTTAGCTACACGCCCCTAGATGGCGCAACCATTATGCGAAATATTCACAGAACGGAAATATACTTTCAACTTTTCCGATTCTAAGTAATGATAAACAACAAAGGAATGCGGAAATTGATTTTAATTGCGAACTTATACAACACCCTAGCGTGCATTACATGCGTGATACATAGATCACAATTTGAATAAGAACGCACGCGGGTGGATCTATCAGATAGCACATGAACGGTGTATTATTTCCACACGACATAATATTACCGTCAGACCGACTCAATTATGGTAATAGAGATAAAAATAAATACAAAATTTAATATTGATTGTTTGACAGCACAATAATTTCGGGTTAAGGACGAATAGGAGGTCAATGTGGTGGAAAAAAATGTGGCATATAATGAGGAGCTCATTATACGGTTCGAAGAGGGCATTCGTTTTTGCTAACTGACGCTGCTGGAAGATATAGAAATGACATATTTTTTCTTATTTTGCTAGTGTACGGTGTTTGCCCTTTAGAACTCGCGACAATGTTACTACTTACTTTTTTTGCTTTAGAAGTTGAGTTCATTATAAAAGTAAAAGTTTTCATCTGGTGAAATGCTCTAGATAGGGCAGACAGGATAAAATAGGGGCTACAACACCATACGATCCTTTCCTATGGTTTTGGTCTCACTGAGGCACAGCTAAGCACTTTAGGAGAAAGCAATGACCCGAAGGACGTGACCTTCGACGAGATATAGATAGAAAGGTCGGTTATATAAAACTGCTTTAGACAGAGGTTATCGCTATCATGAGGGCCATCAGTCTCACGTACGATTAACACAAAAAGAAATACAGATCGAAAGAATTTTAAGAAAAAAAGTGAAGAGATAGATTGAGGGAAATACTACATAATATCTATCTAATTTTATTGCTATGATCTAAGTACCAATCAAGTAGTGGTAACGGCCAATCATTGTGGTCGGTGAACGATGGCTGACAGAGAAAATAGGAATTAATGGTTATTTTCTACAAGAAAGGCGCAAGTAGAAACCGCCCGCCCTATAGAGAGCTTATCTAGCTAGCTGAAGCCGAACAGCCCTAAAAAATGCCGCATTTACAATAGTAGTTCAAGACAGTAAAATTATGATAGTCTTTTGATTACCTGTGGAGTACCTACATCATTAGGTAACTGTGTATGGAAGAAAACATGACAAGATTGCAAAAACTACTACGCAAGTATCTTGAGCAATCGCTGGTAGTAAGTACAGGCGTACATATGTACTTCTGATTAAATCTTTATATTCCATGACAAATAGCTAAGGCGGAAGATGGCTCGTTTTTCCCGGGTTTTTCGCACGGATCGAGGGTATAGTAGAAAAAGTCAAACTTGTTTTATGTGTATGTACTTTCAGGTTTTTAATATGTAATTTAACTCACACACTGATCCATTGTTTTTAATTATATTGTAAATATGTGAGTACCATGTCCCTTACTAGCAAACTTAATTTTATCTCTGCTGGTATTGCTTTGTTGTACCTATAGTATATAAGTGTGTGCTGTATATTAGTGTAATGTTGGATGCATTGTGCTCACATAATATAATNATTTTTAAAAAGATTAATATTATGACAGTACCTTGTCAATTCATTTATGAGAATATTATGTATGTAAGAAAAAATCGACATCTCTTTAACAAAATTAGTGATAGACATCATTTTAATACTAGAAATAAAAATAATTTAGATCAAACATTTTATAGATTAGCCAAAGTACGAACATCTTTCATGGGGTACTGTGTTAAATGTTACAACAAAATACCTTGTGACATATTAGAACTAAATGAAAGAAAATTTAAAACTTACATTAAAACCACACTTTGTAAACAAGCATATTACAAACTAGATGATTATATTAAAGATAAGAATGCTTGGAAACATGCTGGTCCTGCTCCATAGGACAATCGAGGGTATAGTAGAAAAAGTCAAACTTGTTTTATTTACTGGTGTACTTTCAGGTTTTTAATATGTAATTTAACTCACACACTGATCCATTGTTTTTAATTATATTGTAAATATGTGAGTACCATGTCCCTTACTAGCAAACTTAATTTTATCTCTGCTGGTATTGCTTTGTTGTACCTATAGTATATAAGTGTGTGCTGTATATTAGTGTAATGTTGGATGCATTGTGCTCACATAATATAATTATATTATAATCAATTGATCAATGTACCTATGTATACAAAATATTGTAAAACTTATATTTGAAAAGAGTAACTATGGAGTTTCTTGTCCGTTCTTCTTCATAAGAATCTACCTACTTTTTGCGAATGGACAACTAGAGTCACTTATATTTAATTTTAAACTGTAAATTTGACGTTCAAAAGTGCCTTTTAATGGTCTAGTTGAAATAAATGAATTGACTTTGACTTTGATTTATCTCTAGCCGTCCAAGATACCTACGTGCTTAGAAGTTTTTGCAACCTAGTCATGATATCTTCCACACCCTGTATTTTATCATGGCTTGTTTACCTGCTGGCACTGGGCCATGAGTCTGACCATTTGCGGGAAGGTGACGCCGAAGGGCCGGTTGATTCTGCTCAGCTGCCGCAGCAGACGGCCCGTGTCGTCCTCGTCACTGGAAACAAGATAAATATGGTGAGCTTGACAGATATACTTCAATGTAAGGAACTTTCATCTCTTTCACAGTCCTACGAAAAGTAGTTAACCTTTGGTGGTAACTCTTTCCGACATTTGAAACGCATTCTGATGTCACATAGTATTAGCCAAAACACGAAAACTTATTGAATTCTATAGGTAAGTACTATTGTTTCGAAATTATACATGTGTGGTACGCAAGTCTTCACTAGACTATCAATTTCCAGTTACCACTTCCTTAATTAAAAGAAATCAATTATCGCTTCCGTAATCATACGCAGGATATCCTCACACCGGGAGGTGCAACCACTCGGGACGGGTCCGCTGGGTCGCGCGGAGAAAGTGGTTACACTACTAACTACCACTGGTCAGTGGTCAGAGTCAATGACCGGATATTACGTAAGCACTCCAGTGCCTATTACTGGGATGTTGACCTAGTCCGTCTATGACGTTTGAGTCAAGGTCCTTTGAGGACGGCCCTTGGCCCTATTGCCCTATTACGCACAAATCTCTTAGTACACACATTACGTGTTATCTGCGTGCTCAAATGTTTATTGTTATCGCAACAAGTCAACGATTTGTGAATAAAACTTTTCTGGCGACCTTAGACAATACTCTCACATATCTGCCTGTAATTTCACTGGCTTTTTGGTCCGGAACACTAATGCAACTTAGCGGAAAATAAAACTGCGAAAAAAAATCTTTTTTATATAGCTTGGACGCACACTAAAACAGGAACAGCTTTTCAGCTTAGCAGATTCATCTATTATTAGGTATAAAATGTAGAAATCTCAAATCTCGATTTTCTAGATCCCTGTTTATTTTCAAATAAAACCTAATACCACAATGGTATCATGACAGCTTCGCGATCACGCCACCCTGCCGTCCTATTGCAAACCCGAGGCATACCTACATGGCAAGGGAAATAGCCGTGCGATCGTCACCGTCGTGCATACCAGGACATATCAATAAGCGGCCATTGTCCAGCACTGAGCCGGCCCATTGTGCTGCACGGCTAGGCGGGCCGTCACGTGGCGGGAGATATATGCCTGGATTTAGACTTGACATGGTTCTAGAAAGATGCGAAGTTTGGTCGTTGTAAGATTTCTTAATATACCAGATTTAATTAATGCCACCGATGCCGCGATGCTGCAATTAATATAGACACATAAGGGGTTCAAACAATCTAAGGAATAGACTCGAAAAAAAGAAGGGCATTTAAATTCAAAAAAATATCGAGACTTGCCATGACCATGGTGTCCGAAAATTAATGAATCCTAATAGAATATGGCTTTCAGTAATGGCTGTTACTGAGCAAGAACAATATTAAAATGAGAGCTCGAGGTGCGAGCAAATCGCAAAATTCAAGTAGGTGGGTATAGGTAACTTGCAAAAGAACGCAATCGCAAAACAGCAGAAACATTCAGAAATCAATTAACTGTTTAAGAATTAGCAAGTACCTACTCGTCCAGTTATTATCACGGAGTTTGGTCCTTTGTAAAAAGATACAATTGTCAGAATATCTGAAGAAATATCCACGAAGGAGATCTAAGAACTGAGACAGACACACAGGAGATGTGACTATGGTAGGCGCCAAATAAACTTGCAATAGCTGCCCTTTTTTTTTGATGTCGGGGGGAAATCCTCATGGAAATCCTCCACCCTGGGGCGGGTGGAGGGGTCTGTCAGACTCTTACTGACTAAAACCACCCCGGTGTTCCATCTCCCACCTACGCCGGGGATCGCGGGAACAGATGCGACTTCCGTAATCCCCGGCTGTGCAATAGCTGCCCTGAATCAACAACTATCGGGATCCTTTACATTTTCTAGTAAACGATTCATGATTTATTTTTCGGGCACCTACGAAGATATATTAAGGAAATGTACAGTACTTTAACCTAACCTAACCTTGAAAAGAGTACTGGAAAGTTGAGAAGGTCTTGTAAGAATATGTAACAGTAACACTAAAGTAAAGAGAATCCGGAGAGGTTGCAGCAGTTATAACTTATACCACTAGAAATATTCGTAAGAAAAGTAACGCTCGGCAAGCAACACCACACAAATGACGGGATTTAAATAAAACAATAAACTAGTTAGCACTGAGAAGGCTTCGCCGAGCTCGGGCCAGTAAAGCGGCACCCAGTGAGCTGGGTCTCCGACTAATTGAATTAGTTATCATAACTTGAGCGCCACTCCGCTCCGTTACGTCACGTTTGGGTCACGTTTTTACGTGAAGGGCTGGCTGCTGGACGAGTTTGCTGGAAACGTGAATTGTTATGCTGGTTGTTTATACCGAGAATTGGTTGTTTTCACCTAGTTTTAGTCGTTCCAGGGCGAACTTAAGAATACCTCCTGCCAAGGACTTTATAATAGGCATAATTTTATATGGCCTACACCTCCTTTCTGGTTCACGAAAGGAGGTGTAGCCCGGACCTTTCCGAACGATGCGTTGATAAAATAGAAAATTGATCAGTACTCATTGAGAAAGTAGATTTAAGACCATGTTGATGACGAGGCAAATAAAGCTTTGATGCCTTGCACTAGTGACAAAACACCTACTTACTACAGCTTACTACTTCAGCAATATTATATAAACTCGAAGTTACTATACTTCGATGCCGATGTAACGTTTACAAACTATCTTCGATGTCAATTAATAGTGCAGTTGTGCTCTGCCTATAACCTTTCAGGAAGTATCGTCGTGAAGGTTTCGTAAGTTGAAAGCATATATGAACGCTATGCTACAAGTCCACAGCCCCCAGTCATGAACACGGAATATCGCACGATAACTATTAGTAACTAATCGCTGCACTTGGATGCGCGTGCGCAGCCACACGCTGATTGCACTTCCGATGTGTATTGTACAGAAATTAATCGATTTCGATTCCGTAGGTAACAGATATGAGGAAATTGTGTGACTTGCATGAAACCATACAATGCTACATACCTGTGTAAAATATCTGACAGTCAAACCAGATTTATGGAGCGGATCATTATTTAATATACTCGAAGTTATTTGCGAAAAAAAAGGGAAAATGGTGCAATTCAATGCTATTAAATACCCTTGATAGCTCAATTTTCCAGTTTTATAATACTGAGCGTATTTAAGTAGCTGAGAATTGCTCTAATTTTAATATTATCTCAAATAGTCCATTCATCAAAATCGGTTCAGTACTTTAGGCGCTACAGTGGAACATAGGTACATACATACATAGACAGCTAAAATCATAATCCTTCCTTTTGGCTTTGCCGAATGTGAATTGCTCTATTTTGCTGCTCTTTTTTTTACCCGTCTAGGGTAAAAAAAAGCAAAATAGAGCAATTCACTGCTACTCAAATACCCTGAAATCGCGAGGCTTGTTATGTATTTAGGCTATTGTGTAGCCTAAGTGGAACAACATTACCTAACTACGTAGTGCCAACCGCGTAGTACAGTCAACTGAACATCAGTGAGCACCAAACTACATGTGTTACCACTTACGTGCGGTTCACTGTACCAAACGTTTCTTTCGTCTATTCAATATTGAAAGAATAGTAGTTACAGGTACTTAAAAAGACATTTTCGCAGAAATCTATTATTTACTGGAAAGTTAATTCAATTATTCAATTTAATTGATCGCTTTCCATGACAAAGGTAGCCTAGAGCTCCACGCGATCTTTGTGACTCTCACGATGCTCCGGCGCATGTGGAAACTGCGCGCGCGCCGCTTTCTATACGCCTTGTTAGTTTTCACCTCAATCAGGTGCCTCTTGGAAACTATACCATGACACAAGATGGAACAGTAGGCTCATTGACAACTTACCGTGATATTTGGATAGCTCTGAATGTGAAGCTGAACTAGTTCGATCCAGCCCGTTCCTAGCTGTCCTCCCCTAGTGACGCCCTAAGCCGAGGCCCGTACTCCACAGCAGTGCCCTTAGCGTGTAGTCGCTTAGTTTGTAAGTTTTTAATAAGCCCTGACTGGAGGCTTTAATATTTATATTTAAGGCCACCAAAGACAAGCCCGGTTAAGCAGTCGACACCCTCAGGTTGAACTGCGACACGCCACACAAAAAAAAAAAAAAACTGAATATAATATATTCCCTTTATACTATGACGTATACTTTACGTATTTGTATTTGCTTTTCCTTTTTAGTGCCATGTTGTGTAACGATCTAACACACTAGGCAGTGACGAATTAATTCCCTGCCGGAATCTGTGTTTCCTGAAAGCTACACTACAACCTAGTGGTCTTTAAGTCAAGATTGAACAGGTTACTTCTAGGCCAGCGTGCTCCATCGTCAACCACGTCATCGTTTTCCATAGATCATGGCAGTTTGACCACTCGCGAGACCTTCAATAATAATTAAAAAAAAAAAAACAAAATTAATCATAGATGTCGATATCACCGAAAAATTGAAAACGACGTAAGATTGTAAAATATCGCGTGAAATTGTAAACTATTTTTTCTTAATAAGACACGAATATATTGGAAACTATTGAATTTAGATGGGATTTATTGTATATAATATTATATTATATTATATTATTATTATTATATTATTAAACTACGACTTTACGTAGGCCTACTGTATTAGACTAAATTGGGTGTCGATGTCTCCGGAAAAATGCAGACTCCGTAAGATTAATTAATCTTACGGAGTCTGCATTTTTCAGTCTGCAGTCTAATACAGTAGGCCTACGTAAAGTCGTAGTTGAACATCATGTGGTTTTAGTAATTAAGTGACAAACAAACAAACACCTCTGCTTGCTCTACTAGGGTGAAGCCATGGAGGACATTCACAAAGATTCCCTAACGCAACAAAAATTTAAGGAACTATACGCACGTGGTACTTCTGTCATGTCTGCGGTGCTGCGATTGTGGCTACCGTGGCGGTGTGGATAAACGGATAAACACTATGATTTGTTACGGGCTCGTGGAACCAAGAACTTGACATTGGCGCGACTAACAAGAGAAAGATAGACACAATAACACTTATTTAGTTAGGTACCAGCTTACGTAAACGATAAGAAGGGTTTTGATGCGTTAGGAAGATTGGAGAGTCAAAGCACGGCTAACTTCTTAATGATCCTAGATGGATGAATTAATCTTAGGAAGATTGATTCATCCATACAGCGTTCCCGTGTAACCGGGTGCAGCGGAGTAACAGTTTACATGAAGAGGTTACTTATCTGACTTGAACGCAGTGATTGAACAACTTGGTACCCCTTGGCAAGACGTGTGCCAGACTTCTTGACTTCTGACTACCCGTAAACGATGTCTAAGATCTACAAAAGACAGCCGGATTTCGGAAGCACTGAAGAAGCTCGGATTTTTTTTAAATGGGAAATCATCAAGTGACTTCTTCTGCTCTGGGTGGAGCGGAAGAGCGTGTCAGACTCTTACTGACTAAAACCCATCCGTGTTCCTCCTAAAGCCCTTTGCGTTCCAGGGTCGCGGTGACTCTTTCGAACAAATTCCGCAACAAGCTCGGAACGTTAAGATGGTCACAATGACCTAGATGGATAAGTCGATAATTCAGTCAATTTCCATACTTAGTTGGTTTATCTATGTTAGAAAGATGTGCTATTAATTTACGTAGGCGGAAACTCATCTCTTATGATTCACACATGGAAGACGAGGCGAAAATATAAGTATTGCTATATCGATAGTATCCAATGCACGAAGCAAGAATCAAATAGAATCGAAGATTTGAAGTAAAAAATACAGCGTATCCGAGTTACTATTTTGGGGACTCAAAAGTGACCTAGAAAATGACGTAGTTACTTAATACTTGGTTAGCAACGAGTGTTGCGCATCGCCGCCACCCGTGTTGCTTCAGTTACCGGATGCCACCGGATGTTTAGCTTTGTTACAACACTATTTTAGATGCATCCATGTTTAATAACATATTGGCTGCTGTTACCATTGCCTCACTATCTTCATTATCGACCTTTTAACACTAACCCAGATTAATTATAAATAAAATATTTTTTGCAAAAAGGTTACAATTACACGCAAATCTTATTTGTCAAATTAATATAGATAAGGCCGGTGTTTCCTAGCGGACTACCCTGAGAAGAAACAAACACCAGATGAAGAATTTCCATTGGCAAGCTAAAATAGACTACCAGAGGTCTATTTTATATTGTCCCAAGAAGTGCTACAGTAAAATTCTACGATTCGTATATAAGCTACTACAATTTCTTTCCAATATTAGCTGTATCATTCATTGATGAGTTACCATATTGCTTCATTATCTCTTGACCTTGCATTCGCGCCATATTGACACCAAGAGCTATCCAATTATACGCAGTTACTAAGCTAGCGTGCACGCACTCGCACAGGGCAACCATTCTAATGGGATATTCATGTGACGTCTGATCACTGTCTCTAAGGGCTAATTTTTCTTTAGCCAGATATTTGTAACAGAAAAATAAATATCGCGGTTTCTCTAATGCCATATTCCATACAAAACCTGTTAAATCACCATCATCAGACTATTGAAGAATCAGCTCTAACTGCGTACTTATTGCGATTGCGGTTATCTGTAAATACTAGAGGGATCGAGAAGTAACTAGAAGAACTATTAGAAGGATTTGATCAGAAAATAGTGGTCATTCAGCATCACATAAAGTCAGAACCTTAGTTCTAACTCCTATTTAGTTTTTGTTCGACCTTGTACCATTGCGGCTAGACCAGATAGTAAACACATATAAATATCGTCTATGCAAGCCTAATTACACGTCGTTTGTAAGCGCAGTGACTGCTACAGTTGACCTGGTGCTGCGCAGGCGCATCCTTGTGCTACATTGTGTTGCGCAAGTCCACTAACCGAGATGAAGTGGTTGGCTTAATGGCTTTTTGTAATAAGGTGTGCTTCTGATATGTTACATGAATCAAATCATAAAATAAATAAGCGGTTAGTGAGGCCAACCACCAATATTGCATTTAATATTTTTGCCTTGATCGTGCGATAGATGTCATAGGTCAGATTATCATAATTTACATCTGCCTAGCCTTTTCCCAATTAAATCGAGGTCGGCTTCCAGTCGATCTGGATTCAGCGGAATACCAGTATTTAAGTGGTGCAATAGAGAGGTCAGGTAAACAGTGTAAACTTTTTGAAAAGACACGATGCTAAAGAATTTTCCTTTTACCACAAAAATGTGAATTTAAGATAATAACTCTTTACTTACTGTGTTTACTTTAGTAAAGTTAGTTGACAGCACTTGATGCATTGCTGCAGTGTATTTGCTTGTTTACAGGAAAACTATGCTGTTATGAGCTCGCATTGCAATATTTTTACTTATTTGGCGAGTCGGAACTGTTTGTTTACTCAGAAGTAGGGAAAGGAATAGTGCATTATGACTAATAGGTAAGTCCGTGTGTATAGCCGCCTGGCCTTGGCTCAGTTACGTTTTATTTTCTCTACAGAGCACTTATAGAGTCAAGGTGTTAAGATATCGAGCTTAGACGGCTGTCTTCCTACGTACCTACTACTTAGGTACTAATAATTAGTTCCAATTATAAGTCTAAACGGAAAAGTTTATCAATACTTAAATATAAAATTCTTCTGTTACTGACTGACTGAGTGACTGACAGACAACACACAGCCGAAACTACTGGTCGTAGAAAGCTGAATTGAGGGACCTTCCTTGGGGAGTGTAGTGGAGCACTAGGAAAGATTTTCCGAAATTCCTACGGGAACGGGAAAAAACGGGATATGCGCGTACGATGCGCGGGCAAAAGCTACTAAATATAATATCAAGTTGATCAGAGTGTCGCGATAAATTTTTCGTGTCTCAAATGCCCTGAATAAAAACATTCTTAGATAACAAAAGCACACATAGGACGGTTCTTATACCTAATTTAGTAAGATTCTCTTTGAATAAAAAGTGTACAATTCTAGGGCTGGAGGAGCTCGTGGCTAAATAATAACAGCCACATGGATCGATCTTTAAGGTTAAGCAACGCTTGCCGAGGTTGGTCTGTGGATGGGTGACCATCTTAACATACCGAGACTCCTCCGTGCCTCGGAAAGCACGTTAAGCCGTTGGTCCCGGCTGTTATTTGTAGATCTTTGGCAGTCGTTGCGGATAGTCAGAAGCCAGATAATCTGACACCAGTCTTGCCAAGGTGTACCGTGTTACCCATTTAATGGGTTGTGGAGGTCTGGTAGGCAGCCGCTCCACGTAAAATACTGGAATTCAGCTGAATCCGGTTTGACTGGAAGCCGACCCCAATATAATTAGGAAAAGGCTAGGCAGATGATGCAGATGATGACACCCATTTCATCAATAGAAAGAATAATAAAATTGTAACAGAGCGATTATTTCCGGTCGTCCGACTGTTAATGAAACACTTCGTTTTCCATTTTCCCCATTTCCCGGTATTCGCTGGCACTGATTGGTAGCGGCCGTGGTACTGATTGGTAGCGGCCGTGGCACTGGTTGGTGGCGGCCGTGGTACTTTTTGACCAACAAGGGAGCATAAATGGATATGTTTTTAGTAAGATGAGTTTGTGTAAAGTGTCGACAAAAAATATATTGTTATAAAGTGTTTACTACAGGAACCAGAAGACCAAAGAAAGGATTGATGGATGTTAGGAACGTACTACACTTTTGCAGAGCATAGGCTTGTCAAGCAGAGAAGACACTGGGCACGCCACAATTGCGGCGGTAGGGGAGTGGCTGGAGAGGCGCCACGGCGTCCTCACCTTCCGCCTGACGCAGGTACTCACCGGACACGGCTGTTTCGGGAGGTACCTGTTTCGGATTAAGAGGGAGGACACGCCCGGGTGACAGCACTGTGAGATTCACCCGGAGGACACGGTGGAGCATACGGTGGAGGTCTGCCCTACTTGGGCTGAGCACCGCCGTGTTCTCGTCGAGGCGATCGGCGGCGGCAACCTCTCGCGTCCGGCCCTGGTTGAATCCATGGTCCGGAGAGAGGAGGCTTGGGAAGCGGTCACCTCCTTCTGCGAAGCAGTAATGCTAGCGAAGGAGGAGGCGGGCCGCGCGAGGGAAAGGCAAGGCCTTCGCCCCAACCGCCGCTAAAGGAGAAGACGCCCCGGGCGTCGGGAGTAGCAGGGCGTCTGTCCGAAATACGACTAGCGCTGTAGGTTACAGTGAGAGAGGAAGAGCCTGCCTACCGCTGCCGTATGCTTGAGAGAAAGGGAAGCCAGACAGACTGGCGCCCCGTAACGCGTTACGTTACGAAGCGGTTTACCCTCCCATAAGAAGTTATCACTTCAAAATGGAAAAAGGACGAGACGCAGGTGAAATGGTTTTTTTTTTAATTTATAAGTCTGTAGCAGTTGATAAGTTCTCTATCCCATGACAAAAATATACTTGGTCTATTAGTTGCATTGTTGTATAGGTAAGTTACTTGTTTCCTTTGTACATTTAAAAGTTTCGCGACTTTATGGACCTAACTTGTGGCATTAAAAACTGAAAACTAAGAAATATTTTACAACGAGGTAAGTTCCAGTTACAGCAATTTTATTATTTGTTATTTATAGTTAGAAGTGATTTATCTCGTCTTTGATAAAAGTTCAATTCTAAAATAGCGGTTTGCTGTTGGTATGTAGCCTGAAATGTTCTGAATCATTTTATCGTTGGAATTATTTGCCACATCCGTTGTAGAAAGGAAAATTTCGTCTTAAACTAAATGAAGGTTCGAGGACAGCACCAGCACGTTCTAAATAATGTCTGTAAAGTTGTAGGTACAATCACTTACAAAACAGTTGCCAATTAGTGCCGAACTGTGAACCGCAGATTCTGCGGGTACGGGGTACCCAACCTTTTATAACAAACTGCGATTATGCAAATATATATTTAATTAAAATATACATATGTGTATTTTATGATTTTTTAAATTTTGATCATTTTATTTCCTCATCCAACTTATTGAGCAATGCACCTGCCGTGTCATCTCTTCACCACCCTCGGTTGACGTGTACAGAATGTGTGAATCCGCCTTTGTATCTATGTGTGTGCATGAAGTCCAAATACATATTTTTTCAGCGTTTTACAGAGGTTTTATTAAAAGATTTTCCTCCAAGAAAAAAACCGTTTTCCCAAATCTAGAATTCTAAAGACATCTTCTTGATCTGCTACACAATCCTTAATTTCCGTAACCTGATCCATGTAGACGTAACAAAATAACAAGCACACTTAGTACTCTGGTACTGAGAGCTAGACAGACAGACGCGTCACTAAACGTTATGTTATATCACGCTATTGTTTTTGTGCTGTTTATGACACTGTGCTCGTCAGTACCGCACGTGTATTCAGAATGGTCGCATTCGCAAGCGTGCAATTCTGAACATAACTACAATATTTAATTTTGTGAGTACAACGTGTAACAGAATAAACGCAATACCTCTTAAGAGGTCATTGTTTCATCATTATGAACAACTTTTACCATGGGATCGACACCAAAATCGCAAAAAAAATCAGCTATTTAGTACATTTTGTCGAGTTATACGCACACAAATGTATGGGGAAGTGGATTTTTTTTCACGGTTTTAGTGAGGTATTGCGTTTATTCTGTTACATGTTGTATACGTTTATGTAAAAGAATTGTATTACTATTTTTGTTGTACAATAGAGTATATATCTACGAGTATCTATTATAAAAGCGAAAGGGAGTTTGTTTGTTTGTTACTTCGTCACGTCTTAACGGATTCGGATCAAACTCGGCACACGGGAAAACCATATACTGGAACAGAACATAGGATAGTTTTCATCCTGGGAAAATGTTCCCTTGGGGTAATTTTCAACTTTCCCGCGAGTGAAGCCGCGGGCACAAACTAATCTGCTCATCTGCTGATAATTTGTTGTTTTGGAATAAGAGCTATTCGGTTATATCATGCGTATAACCCACTTGTAACTTATAAGTGGGTTATACGCATGACTTCGTCGCATCGGCGTGCATTTTATTAGTTTGTGAGCTTCTTGCAATGGTAATTTATGTATTTATTGACACACAAAGCCGATACGAATGGTATGTAAAGATTGTAAAAAAGCTGCCATTAAAACCAACTGGGAAATGAAGGGTTTAAGTCAACGAAACATTGCCTGTGTACGCGATTCAATTAACATTCGCCTTATTTAAATATATATATTTAAATAAATATATATAATGTTTTGGCGAAAATAAGTTACAACGTGCATACAGAACTACAGTCGAAGTGTATAAACTTTATCTACTCCTTTTGATCGGGTGTAAAGGGGTTGATAACAAATTAGAGTATTAATTAAATAACCGTTTAATTATAACATGTAATCACATCGTAAAGAATGTACGATTTTATTATACTACCTAAGTACTCATTTCAAGTCTTAGGTACAGTATACCACACAACACTGCAATGAATCATTAAAACGTAATGCAAGGTTCATTCAAATATATAATATAAACATTCTAATGACCACTCGGTGGTATACCATTACCTATGCTAATATCTAGACAGGCAATAAATAAAGCTTTAAAAAATTACATGTACATACAATAAGTATAATGCAATTTGCAACTTTGTTTTTCGTTATATTTAAATGATTTAAATCGACGACTATAAGGCCATTCATTGTGTAAAACTTTCGAATACTATGCGAGTAAAAACCCAAATTGCACAAGTCATTCACGAGTTTAACAAAATCTTACCTAATGGACCGTCCACACGATATAGACTTCCATAAACTACTATATAATGTTATCTGTGCAGCAAAACAATGCAGACAGATGTCCTTGTGATAGATTTTTGAAGTGAAATCTTCTTTAGCGGTGTTGTGCACTTTTTGGGATGGGAAAAAATGTTAAACTCGCGTCAGGACACGTGACCTGATCGAAAATTCGTCAGACGTAGGGAGAGTAGACCGCCGGCGCGGCGTAGGAGAGGAAATAATACGCCCCTCTCTTTCTACCGCGCGGCGAAAATGTATGCCTCAATGCATGCATATGCAATCCGTGCGAAATTATTCACTAACCATTCCAAAATATCAAAAATGCATAACGTTAATGTGCAAGTTTTCACTTCTGCCGGCACTCCCTGAGTGCAACCGTTTTTTTTTAAATCTGATTTCAAAGTCAGACAAGAGTTTGTATCGTGTGGACCCACTCACTATAAGTGCATGATACATTCTGGCATAACGCGGACCTATTACAATTGCTCAATGATCCAATCAGGTCTCCCCCCTCGGGGCGAAGCCCCGCACGCCTCCCCCTCCTCTCGCTACATCTTCCTCGGCACTTGATACTTCTAGAACTGGGCAGGTTGTAAAATTTGGCCGAGATTTGAGACTCAGTTGTGTAATGTCATTGACATGACTGAATGGCTGCCGAGATTGGCTGATGACGCTGATGTACTCTTCAAGGTTGGAGGCCTGTACCTACAAGTTTTAGAAATCTATCACTATCACTACACATTATAAAACAAAGTCCCTCACCGCGTTTGTCTGTCTGTCTGTCTGTTCGCGATAAACTGAAAAACTACTGAACGGATTTTAATGCGGTTTTCTCCAATAGATGGGGTAATTCATGAGGTAGGTTTAGGTGTATAGTTCGTCCCGAAATTCCTACAGGAATGGGCAAAATGGGATGTGTGCGTACGAAGTCGCGTGCAAAAACTAGTTTGTAATATTTTAAGCTTTCAAATGGTACAGGGTGGTTAATAAGTAGACAGATGTCCTGATGAAAAGTGTTAACTGTCAGTTATCTCTTATGGACAATTGCAAAAACAAATGCATAGGACGTTGCTGCATCTGCTTGTCAGGAGAAATAGACAATCCAAATAAAAAAGAAAAAAAAAGAGAAGATAGAGAATTAATAGTCAGTGCCCAATCGTATTTTTTATCAACATACAACCTGACACTGGCCTGCAAAATGCAAAAAACGTATGAAAATTTGAATTTCGCGCTACCCTGGCCCTTTCGACCTTAAGCCTGAAAACCAGTCAAACTTTGGCATTCAAGTATGACTTGACACATCTTTATACTCATTCAGAAACCGGCCCTAATTGATATGTTCCTACTTCCAAACTACTGTTTCTTTAATGAAGTTTCCAACGAAAAATGCCGTCGTCCTTGGACAGGTTCAAGAATAAGGTTTCCACGAGCCTGACTAGTTAATGACAGAGCCACCTGTGACGATCCCACACAAATCGTTCAGTCGGCCGCGGAAAAGGTCACAATAGTGAGCTTATTAATATAAAGTGGAATCCATTTATCATTTAACTAGGTCTTCACGTTATTGTTGGGAAAGGTATTAAACATTAAAAGCCTCAATCTTCCACTACGTTGTAGTAAGTTAATTGATCTAAGTATTCTGAGCTGTAGTGACCTTATTTCGAATAGGTCTTTGTTGGACTATTTATTCTCCCGATTTGAATTTTTTGTCGCCTGTCGACAAGATTGGTCCGTACCTTGTCCAAAACCGAAAAAAAGGGTGGAAATTTTGGAATTGGAAGCCCACACTTTTTCTAATAAAAAAGAAAACCAATCTGCCACGTGCCTGACCAAATTAATTTAGATATTTAAAAAGTTGGTGGACAAAAAGATGCCTTCATATGCTACAGTAACCTTCTGAAAACTGACGTTTATTTATTAAGGTTACGGGCAATAAAAATTGATCAATTATGAGCAACACTGGTCGATTGTGACGTCACAAAATATCAAGCAATTTACGGCAACAGCAGCAAGCATCCATTTGGCGAAATGTTTTGCAATGACAATATTGAACGATATAATATAACAAAATATATAAAATATATCATACGATACTCCAAGATACTAGGCAAGACACAGAGAGAGCAAAATGGAATATATGGAGCAATTAGAAACAATATTGCCGAAACAGTTGCCGCATTTTATTGAAGTCGCTGCACATTGCTTCACTAATTACTCCAGATTGATCCATACGTGTTTCTGAGCAATAATTGCTTAAAATTGCTCGTGTAAACGAACCCTTAAGTAATTTACCTACAACCAAGTTACAACTTGCACAAAATGAAATTGAAAACCAGGACAAAAAAGTTAACGGAACTGGCATCAATTACCATAAGGCTGATGAAATATTACTATCACGATCACGTATCACTCACACTTTCATTCAGCCGATCTATATCCGTGTAGAATTGAACGAGACTTTCACTGATTGCTTCGCGTCAATCAATTAGCGAATCAATCATCATATCATTATGATTGGCGTGGCGAATGAATGAACGAATGTGGAGTCAGAAGCGGTGTTTCAGGTGTAGCGATTTGGTGTCGCTTTGTTAGAAGCTAGATCTATTTACTAGTGACGCGGGTTATGCTACTGGGTTATTTTCTTCAGTTGTGACATTGTTCTGTAGAAATCTGTAATTTGTCTTTGTTTTCACGATAGTGACAGGTCATGCTCGCTGCAAGCTTGAAGGTGTGGTATATATGTCACCGGAAAATGGCAAACTCCGTAAGATTATAAAATAACTTTAGAGATTATAAACTCTCGATAAATTGTCAACTGAACATTTGAAATACTTTTTTACGCATCAAAATTTGATAGTCTATAATATTTCGAAGTCATTCCGAGAAATAGTGGACTGACATAAAATGGCGACCAATCGGACCACAAGTCTACAACTTATCCGTTTTCGTGTGATAGTAAACCTGGAAACAAGGCTCTCATTGGTCTGTTCAGATATGAGCTCACACCAACAAAGACCAATGAAGTTTCGAATTTAACTATCAGACCGAAACAGATAAATTGTAGACCAGAGTGATGATTGGTCGCCAGTTTATGTTAGTCCAATTTCTCGAACCGATACGGAGATATTTTAGACTATCAAATTTTGATGCGTAAAGACGTATTGCAAATGTTTAGTTGACAATTTATCGAGAGTTTACGATCTCTCAAGTTATTAGTTATCTTACGGAGTTTGTCATTTTCCGGTGACATATACAATTCTTGGGACAGGTCTCGCGATGATGTGGGATGTGATGAGCACAGGTGCGTGGGCTAAAGCACTCAGCATTGTTGGAACCGATCGCAGATATAATAAAATTCATTTAATGACTGCGAATTTTTCTAAATGATCATTAATAATTTCCAAAAGATTAATGAATTAGACAAGTAACTCTGCGGTCTCTCTTCTCGTATCTCCTCTTGGATTTTGCAGGCATTATCATAGGCATTGGCACAGGAATACCCTCAGAGACCTAGTCCACTAGACTCATAATCTACAGCGGGCGAAGTTGGGATGTGGATGATAATGAAGTAGACATTTGGAAATGTAGACGTGATAGTGTAATGAAGCAACCTAGCATTGCTACTCAATGTCAGTAGTGTAGTTTAACTGCAGTACCCTTGTGGCCGTGACTCCGTGGGTCGGGCGCTCCGGAAGACGGGCAGACGGAGAAAGCGGCTCCTATTAGCGAAGCCCTGCTAACTGCTCGACTTGTGACTTTTTTAGATTGACGACGACCACGTGTGGAATGTAGTAGGCATTGTCGTTGGTTTAAAATATATATGTCTAATTGTAAAATATCGCGTGAAATTGTAAACTATTTTATCTTAATAAGACACGGATAAATTGGAAACTATTGAATTCGGATGGGATTTATTGTATACAAAACGATGTTTTCATAATATATATCGAGAAATTATAATCTTATCAAGTTTTCTTACAATCTTACGGAGTCTACAATTTTTCTGAGTCATATATGTATATCGTTAACTTACTACGTCACCCGCTTATGTCTACAGAACTTACATTTCATATCCTGCAGAACAAGGGTGACAAATTCTTCATCAATATATCAAAACTTCAGCCTATGAAGCTTTCAGATATGTATTAACTTTGATAAAAGGATAGTCATCGAATTTGAGCGTCAACCACATTAATTGCTTGAATTTTCAAAAACGGTTCGGAAGTCGCTGAAACAACAGGTACTTGACCCAACACCTAAAATAATTTTGAGGACTTGCTTTACATTTTCAATTAAAACTTTGTAATTTGAAGGATATTTATTTCTTTTGTTTATTTTTTCTGTCCCCTAGTAATAATTATGTGTACTTTAACATGTGTCAAACTGTGTTTTGCGAATAAATTATTATTATTATTTAAAAAAAAATATAATAAAATAAGGCCGATAAAATTAAACAGCGACGTTTAATGAGAAGACTAGGCAGCCAATTAAATGGCTGATTAAGCTAGTTGGCTGCAACAGATATACCAAGACCTAGTTGGGGAGACTCAACCAAGGCCTTTTACCTAACCTGTCCCCAGAGTACATTCAAGGGAAATCCACTCCTACCAAGAAAACTCGGACGGGTTTGTTATAACACCGATAGTAATTCGTAAGAGGCTAAGAGCTAGGCAATGTCCTTGAATTATTTAGGAGGTTCTAACCGGCCACGAACCGGGCCACACTTAAGACTCCCTTCACTCCATAATCTACACAGAACTGGTTTATCAATACTGTCATATCCAGTTCAGTTATTATTTACTAATATGTTTTGCTCACCATGAATAGCGCTGTTGTGACCTGGACGCTCAGTGGAGGAGGCTGTGTACAATCTGAGAGATGCATAGAGAACCATGGAGCGATTCCTGCTTGGCAAACGGCTCTAGATCGAGTTCTTTACGTCTAGATCTGAAGACGTACGGAGATTTTGGACATCCGAAAACGAATTACCAAACTCAAATGCTTTGCAGGCCAAAAAATTATGGGATAGACCAGCACCACCGAAATGTGACTGAGTTATTTCCTTTTTTTTTAAGGATGGGAAATCATCAAATGACTTCTTCCGTTCTGGGTGGAGCTGAAGAGCATGTCAGACTCTTACTGAATAAAACCCATCAGTGTTCCTTCTTTGCGTCCAGGGCCGAGGTGACTCTTTCGAACAAATTCCGCAACCCTAGCAGGCTCTGGCCCTAGCGGGCCCCTTCTTTTATGGTGACATCTCTTTGAGGCGCGCGTGAAACACCACGCGCCATCGACCCGGGCCTGGTGGTGATCGGACAGCGAGCCACCCAAAGGCGAGTCATTCCCTAACATTTGTTTTTTTCGACAATTCTGATCTCTGATAAAATATCACTTTGTCTATAGTCCTTCCTGTGGCATAGTATGTCAATGCTTGTGCCCTACTTTCAGCGTTGGAAAACAAAAGAGTATCTGATATTATTGATGGCTCCAGTTACGTGGTGTTTGTTTTCACTCTGAGCGATTGGAGCCAGTGTGGCCTAAGCTGCCGCACCGTACTACAAAACAATGTAGTTTCTAATAGTAAATTCTGTTATTCTAAACTTTAATGCTTTGATTTACACCTTGGAATATGTGGAAGAATCGTTTTTATACTTTTATACTACACCTGCTTAGAAAGTACCTTGATACTTTATCAAATTTACGGTAGAAAGTACGTCATTGCATATCGAACAAATATGCGGGGAGAAAACGCATCTGAGCGGGAGAGAAAAGTGTATGAAAATCCATTTCTTACGTGGTTTTTCTTTTTTAATTTTGGGTAAGACTATGCGCCGGTAACCTAAATATCAAAAGCCAAAAAGTTTTTACAGTGAGTTTTTATCTCCAAGTTCGCAAAATGACACTGGCCACTAGCTGTGTGTTGGATGGTGTCGGGCTGGCAGTGCGACCCTGCGGCGGCAGGATAAACAATTTGAAAAAAGAACATGTGAAAATTGCAGACGCCATTGGCGCCATTTCCAATTTGTGTGTTGTTTGAGGATTCAGTTTTAACTGCAACAATTTCAATATAAATTTCAATTAGTAAAGATTTCGTTTTTTATTTTCCTTCTAGGTGTAGTATAAAGCACTATGTATCACTCGAGAGAAACTGCGATTCCCGATCTTGGGTGTTTTAAAGCCCTCGCCTACGGCTCGGGCTTCAAACGACACCCTCGACGGTAATCGGTCACTTTCTCCTCTCGGTGAACAATGTACTATTTTTTATATTACTTTGATTGTGAACGAAATGTAAAAACATCAGAAAATCGTTTAACTTAAGCTGAGCATTACGTGTAAACTTAATAAAGCATAATAATGATGCTCATAATGAACCAGATATTTATATTAAGATTACAGACATAAATAAAGGTATAGATGAATTGCAATTATTCTACAATGTTGACCCACTCTAGCTTAGTGGTGTGACGACCATTCTAAATCTCACCGAAGGCAATCAACTCCTGTTTCATAGTCAACGCACGTCGAAGTAACGCCTGCGTTAGTGACGTAGGTATACTATTAAGGTTGCCATGTAGAAATGTGACGACGCAAGGGTTCATGGACACTGTCCACTCCCAGTGACAATGCCATAACATGTCCGACGCACCCTGGACAGGCAGTCAAGATTGTGATGGTAGATGACGAGTCCCTAGTCCCGTTAGAGCCCATTATAATTTGCGTCGCCGTGATTCTCTTAGGGAAGTTTTTAAAAAGATTAATATTATGACAGTCCCTTGCCAATTCATTTATGAAAATATTCGACATCTTTTTAGTAAAATTAGTGATAGACATCATTTTAATATTAGAAATAAATACAAATTAGATCAACCATTTTTTAAATTAGCTAAAGTCCATACTTTTTTCATGGGATATTGTGTTAAATGTTACAACAAAATACTTTCTGACATATTAGAACTAAATGAAGGAAAATTTAAAACTTATGTTAAAAGTATACTTTGTAAACAAGCATATTATTACAATAATTAGAAGATTACATTCAGGATAAGAATGCTTGGAAACATGCTGGTCCTGCTCCATAGGACAATCAAGGGTGTAGACAAAATCAAACTGGTTGTATTAATTTTATAGATATACTGTTTAGTTTTTTGTCTTTTTATTTTTCTGTTGACTCACACACTGTATAATTAATGGTTCCAATGTTTGTAAATATGTGAGTACCATTTACCTAAATATCTTTAGAAAATGAATAAGTTTACCTCTGCTGGTGATACTTTGTTCTTATAAGTTGCATACTCGGGGTGCATCGTCCTCACAAATAGATATTAAATTAATTTTTGTATACCAAATTTTGTAAAATCATTATTTGAAAAGAGTAACTATGGAGTTTCTTGTCAGTTCTTCTCCATTAGAATCTACCTTTCCGAATGGACAGTAGAGTCACTTTATTAATGTAATATTTTTTTTTTTACTGAACTGTAAACGATGACGTTCAAAAGTGCCGTTTAATGGCCTAATTGAAATAAACGTTTTGACTTTGACTTTGACTTTGAATCCTTTTACAAAAGGCGAAGAAATGCTCGGATTGGTTAATTATGTGCTTATTATGCGCTTTCGTTGGTTGTTAAACTGTCAGATTCGATTAAAGGCCGATTTTGTAACGCAATTCTAATTACTAAAGGAATGAATCAGGTTAGACCGCTTTGCAGTTTATAAAGATTGAAATCACGCCACAATCCTGGGGCCCTACTATGAAGTCTTAAAACGATCATGATTCTGCTCTAAGAGGGAGACGGAGCTATAGCATGAGCACGTCATAGTAGGGCTGCTGACCAACACCACAACATTTAAATCTCAACGATCATACAATCTACTCCTGATTCTTAGATAATGCAAGTCTAAGTAACGCCTGCATTAGTGACGTATGCTATCAAGTAGCCATGTGGAAATGTGACGCAACTTGACGCTAGGTTCATGGAGACTGCCCACCCCTAGAGGTGGTATCGACATCGACACTATCGATGCCTTGGCACACCCTGGACAGCGAGCTCTGATACGATCGTGACAGGACTGACAAACTAATCTTTTTAAAATGGCTAACAAACGAGCAGATTGGGCGATTATATACTTTCTGTAGTCATCCAGGGGATGGATGCGGTTATTACGTCGTTAAACTGACTGCGATAGTCAGTTATGTGGTAGGTAATCATTTAATCCGACACCCAATAATGGTCCGACCGCGGAACGACTTTAGGCTAACAATATGCTTTCTCGAATCGCGGAGGTAAGCTGCAAATCTCTCTTAAGAACCTCGTATCTGTCATCTATATACTATCTATACTAATATAATATTAAGCTGAAGAGTTAGTTTGTTTGTTTGAACGCGCTAATCTCTAGAACAACCGGTCGGAAAATTCTTTTTGTAAATGATAGCCACATTTATGAGAAATGCTATATGCTAGACGGGAACGAGACATTCCCAAGGAAGCGCGAAAAAACGGGATATGCGCGTACGACTGTTCATCCAGGACCAACAGCTAAACGTGGACAAGGCACAAGGAGGCTCACTATGTAATGAATGGTCACCCATCCACAGATCGACACCGGCAAATGTGATTTATCCAGATCGAACCGTGCGGCTGGTATTATTTAGCCACGAGCTCGCACGAGCTCGCATCAAATGACTCCCTCCGCTCTGGGCGGAGTGGAAGAGCGTGTCAGACTCTTACTGACTAAAACCCACCCGTGTTCTTCCTAATGCCCTTTGCGTTCCAGAGCTGCGGTGACTCTTTCGAACAAATTCCTGTACCCTAGCAGTGCTGCCTACCTGCGGTACCGTGGCGTGATGTAGATCTACAATTGCGTGGCAACGTGTCACATTGTGACAGGCAGGTCCCGTGTCGGCCGTGTCACAAAGTGTATGTTCATTGTGTATTGTGCTCGTGCTCAGTGCTCCGTCCTCGCAGGCGACAACCAACACCTCTTAATGTGTGCCGCCGCCATTTGATTGATAGAGATTTCGTTTGTCAATGGTCTGGCGAATGATGTCTTTAGTTTTAAATTTAAATGAATCAATGTACTAGCGGTGGTTCAATTATTGCACCAAAAATTTAACTAAGAGTCAGTTGCATTTCTTATAATAAGATTACTCTAGCTGGTGCAAGCGGGCCGAAGAATGGTATGAAGTATATCTGTTACCGGAAAATTGCAAATGCCGCCGCGCCGTAAGATTGTAAAACATCGCGTGAAATTGTTAACTATTATTTCTTAATAAGACACGGATATATTGGAAACTATTGAATTTGGATGGGATTTATTGTATACAAAACGATTTTCACATTATAGAAATTATAATCTAATAAAGATCTATTTCAATCTTACGGAGTCTGCAACTTTTCGGTGACATATATCCATTTAATTCCTCGGTCTACCACGTTTAAGTCAAATTGTGGTGGCTTATACACCCTTAACAAAACTGTCACGTTACATCTTGGTAGTAGGTAGGTACCTCGCGGATTTAAGGATTTAAGCGAATCAATCCATTCTATTTTGAGAGTTTGAGTGTAAAAACAAAGCCATATGAAAGAAAAGAGAGCGAATGATGATGGTGTGGATGGTTTACGGCAGAATGGAGGAAGAAAATGCATTGCACCGATCCTGAGCAACGAAACAAGAGCAGGAAAATCAAACTGAGTTACAAAATATCCACATCCCTACAAATTATTCCTACCTGGTTGCTATTCCACCAATTCACACTAAACGTTTCCAAACGTCTTTTAGAATGCGCACGGCAAAGGAGTGGAACTCTCTGCCTGCGTCTGTGTTTCCGAACGCATACAACCCTAATCTTTTCAAAATTAGAGTGAACAAGCTTCTTCTGGATAAGCTCGCTCCATCGTCGACTTTGTCTCTGTCATCTATGACCTAGACTAGAGTCAAGCAAAACCCATATTAAATAAAAAAAATAAAAAAAACCAAACGACTTTAGTATCTAATCAAAATGAATGATCCAGTTGTATCCACGTTACTCTAGAAAGCAATTAATAACAACGCCGTCTATGCACCTATCTACTTAATATTATGTAAATCATATACCGTGTGATGTAGATATGATGAAATGAAGAGAAGCAGAGAAAGCGAAAGCAAATGTTTTGGAGCAAACATGTTGCAAAAATATTTGAACCAGTTCACGACTTACCGTGACATTCTAGATGTGCCGACTTCTTTTGCCAACGTAAGTGACTAGCCTTTCCCCATTTATTTGTATCGACATTTACTGCTGTTTTAATAAATACTTAATTAACTGTATGCACTAGAAATAAAAAAAATAATCTCCTAACTAAATTTACCAACGATATGGCGTCAAAAAATTCATCCGCATCGTTGTCAACTAGAAATATGAAGTGTGCCTGTCGAAAACTCTGTAAGATTATAAAATAGATATCTTGATAGATTGTAAACTTTCGATAAATTGTCAACTGAACATTTGGAATACTTTTTTCGCATCAAAATTTGATAGTCAAGGCAAAAGGCAGCCCTTGGGTCACGCAAAGCGTCAACGAAGCGTCTGTATAGGGACTATGAAGTCTTAAAACGATCATGATTCCGCTCTAAGAGAGAGACGGAGCTATACATAGCAAATAGCACTATCCCTTTTACATCATCGGAATTGGATGGCTTTAGCACGTCATAGTAGGGTCACTGATCTTTAAATAACGAGGACTCGGACCCCACGGTCCAAGAGTTTTAACCCAAAACGGCTCGAACAGTTGTTTTATTTTCGCGATTTCAGAGTTGGTCCCATAGTAACGGTCGTTCATAATGATGGGTACGTACCAATTTTCATATATCAGGTTTAGTGTTACTTGTAGTATCTACACCCTACGTACAAAATGATCAAACTAGCAATCGAAGCACCAAAAGTAGACACATGATCCTATTTTTTTTAAACAATCATTCGGCTGAAATACGCGCATCATTGAATTAAGGAGTTCACAGTTTTCGAAGGAAATAAGTGGGTAGATTTAAATACTTCAAGCCGCCAAACAAATTGTTTGTGGAAAAAACCGTAATGGCCAATGGATGTGTAATGGATTAATGGATGGACGATGGGATGTCGTAGAATATCATAATGGAGGTCAATGAACTGACTATTGAACATGTAAATTCGCATTGAAGGGAACATTGCCGGAAGGGTCCTAGAAGGGAGCAATTTATAGTATAGGTAGTGCAAGAAAAAAAAATACAGTGATTTTGGGTACTTTTTAGACATGGATATGAGTTAATTTATGACTGAATGCCTTCTGTCAATCAGGGTTGGTGTCCTACCAACTTATCAAAAGGTAGGTAAAGAAACTAATCCAGCAACATTGTCATCCAACTTCGCATTGCGGCCAGTGTTTTGGGTACTTTTCCCGCTGACAGCGATGTGGAGGATTTTTTCGGTGCTTTTTTTTTATGTGGCCTCTCGCCGTTCAACCTATGAGGTTGTCGACTGCTTAACCGGGCTTGCCTGTGGTGGCCTAAATATAATATTAAAGCCTCCAGCCAGGGCTTATAAAAACCAATGAGCTCTTCCCCTTTTTACCCCGCGATAAACCATGTCATTTAGATTTTAAAAGACTGTATTTATCTGTAAATAAAGTTTATACATATCAACAAAATAAATTAAACCAATTAAATATAATTTTCCTAATCAAATATGAAAAAATAACAGAAGCATTTTATTACTGCAATCAAAAGAGCCTTTAATGATAATAATTATAATCTGCCATCTAATTCAACATGATGATCACGCAACATGACAGCGGCGGCCATGCTTATTGTTCCATTTTCAAATTATATGAGAACACGTCAATCTCTGTTGTATCTCGTTGATGATGTTCAAGAACAACACAATGAGTGTAATAGTTATGAGATAACATATTCGAATATCTTGTTAAGTGGCTACGAGAAAACAAATCGCTTTCTCAGATGAACAGGGGTATTAACTCAACAAAATAGGTTTTACAGGTGAGCAATTTAGAGTTTTCCCTTAAATATATTCAAGAAGTCTGGCTCTAATCATCAAGTTAAAATTATAAAATTGGTTCCTGAATAATGAGTCAGTACAGTTGAACTCGACTATATCATGTTTCAGGAACTAATTTGTCTATAGATTATGAAAGCCCACCTTTGCTCATGACTTATGATTATGACCTTCAAGAATGCTCGAGATTAGTTGCCTAGTTTATAAAACTACACACTCGCACAATAGTGTTGAAATATTTCCTGCTAGCAAAAAAACTAAACAAATAAGGTCGGTTACAGACTATGTTGATATACCAAATAGTGTGATGATATGCTGTTTCTTGGAGTATAGGTCCTCGAAGTATATGATTTGAGTAGGCATCATTATACTTAACAGCTTCCTAAGCAGAGCTACCTCTTACCATTCCTTAGAATAAAAAGGGGCACTCCGGGAGAGCCGGCAGAAGTAAAAACTTAAACAAATTAACAGAAACGTGCGTTGAATTGTATAGCAGCACTACTAAAAGCATTATAGGGGAGCAGCTCGTGGCTAAAAAATATCAGCCGCACGGGTCGATCAAGGTTAAGCAACGCTTGCCAAGGTTGGTCTGTGGATGGGGGTAACCATCTTAACTTACCGAGTTTCCTCCGTGCCTCGGAAAGCCCGTTGGTCCCGGCTGCCATTTGTAGATCTTTGGCAGTCGTTACGGAATGTCAGAAGCCAGTAAATCTGACACCAGTCTTGCCAAGGAGTACCGTGTTACCCAGGTTAATGGGTTGTGGAGGTCTGGTAGGCAGCCGCTCCACGTAAAATACTGGTATTCAGCTGAATCCGGTTTGACTGGAAGCCGACCCCAATATAGTTGGGAAAAAAGGCTAGGCAGATGATGACTACTAAAAGCATTCCCTTTTTTCCAACTCTCGTTAACCCACGATTCCCATACCCCCACTACTAGTGATACTACGTTATACACAGAGATGTCGGTTACGGTAACAGTGTCGCAAGCTAGATGGTTTTTCCCCATCTCAAAAATGCCTAAAGAAGATTTTACTTAAAACAATTGTCTTGGTGAAAAACAAACAACAAAGATGTTGATGGTCAAATCATTGCAAAGATAATAAAAGAAACACGAAATACCTAATTACTAGTCAATAAACAAGTTATTTTCGTAACTCCTATAGACCAAGCCATCTCATTTACCTACAGCATTAGGTAACGCTTGCAGTATAACATTAACTTAGCCATTCCTAACTCGTCCACGCAAGTTACACATCATTTACATGTGTCGCCCTTCGTGATTTATTATGAGCTACTCAGCAACTTTTTTTAGACACATGTACATATATATTTATAAAGCAGTTCCGTGACTGAATGACGCACAGACTTAAATACTGAAGACAGAAGGAACAAACTAACTATATTCTTGAGATAGGGATCCCCTTGAATGGTTCCAAAAATAGCCTGTAGATCCCAGAGGTTGCTGGGACCGTAAATTCGTAAAATCGGACTCATTGACCTGGCGAAGTCGACCCCGCCATCGTATGTAGGTATGGCCTCAATAAAAATATTTTGTCATGCATTTGCTAATAAACTTCCAATGTTAATACTATTAGAATTGACAAGTGATTGCGCATTTTGAAAAGCCAGGCATGTGATTAAATGACTGAGACTTTTAAAACTTGTCAAATACCTAATGAAAACTTGATTATATGTACCCAAATCAAATCAAATCTAATTCTTTTATTTGCTAGAATGTAGGTATAAATTACAAAATGGAGGAATGTTACAATTGAGCCATACATTCTGCCCAAGTGGACATACAAAATTTCAATTTAGCACTATACTCTATCCGTTTAGGTAGTTAACTAAAGGTAAACAATCTTGATGTGTCTTTTTACACAAATTCATATTAAACAAATAAACTACTTTTCAAACTTATGGTTCAATTGATTTAGTATTCGTTACTGTTGTATTTACTTTGGTTTTTACTTGCATTTTATTTTTAAACTGAGTATTTGTGTAAAAAGACACATCAAGATTGTTTACCTTTAGTTAACTACCTAAACGATAGAGTATAAATCCAATTAAAATGGTCAAATCCAGTAAAAATGTCAAAATACAATCATGTTATTTGGATACAATCATTAAAATGTCTAAATACGAACAAAATATTCGGATATAGTTAAAAATGGACAAAATTCAATTATGTATTTTACGATTACTTACAACATTTCGAAATCTATCAATCAAACTCAGAGGGAGCTGTCTCTCACCAGTCTAGCCAAGCCAGTTATTAGTGTGTGGAGGTCACATGCTCCATGTAGAATACTGGTACCTACCCAGCTGCAAGACGACCCCAACATAGTTGGAAAATGGCTAGGCAGATTGGTCTTTGACTGTTCACACTGCCGCCGGCGAGGTCTCTCTCTCCATTACTTTATCGCGACAAGGGCTGCCAAAGAAATATATAGTTGCTAACTCTACCCGTCAATGGTTTCCAGTGGGACGGTACCTTAATCTACCCATCAAACAAAAGCGTATCAATCAGTAATTACAGCTCGATCGACATCTACCCCAAGCCAATCGAACCTCTGGAAAAAACCAATCTAAATAATAATCGTACAGGCTATCAAATAGCTGTATAACAACATCGAGCACGGAACCATTTTAACGGCAGTGCGGTGCCTTACTATAATAAGGTCCCATTAAAATAGATGGACAAACTCTTAGAAATCATTCAGACCACCAAAATAAGGACAAAGATAAAAAAAAGCTAATAAGAAAAACGCATTAGATACTTTCAAGAAAGCCTATTGTGTAAAACTATGTGTGTTAAAACAAGAAAAAAATCAGTTAACATAAATGCACTAAAACTGTTGACAATTTATTATTTTAGGTCAAAATAAAAAAAATCTTGAGTATTTTTGTTAGACGTACTGAACGCTGTGTTAAATGGGACCTTAAACAGTAAGGCACTGCACTGTCATTAGAATGTTTCCGTGCTCGATGTTGTTATAAAGCTATTTGGTGGCCTGTAGTCCCTGAAGAGGTCGAAAAGTATCCCACTTGAACGTACTACTGGTATTAGAATTATCCTTTATCCTAACCCAAAGCATTGTTTAGAGCTAGACGTTTGGTACCTACAGAGTTAGACCGTAGGTGCTACTAGAGGTTTGCTAACGTGAAAGTTCAAAATAATCCAATGGGAACTTATTACCGGTTTTAAAGTATATCCGTGTGATAGTTTCATCCAAATTCGTTTAGTCGTTGAGACGGAATTGATAAACATACATCCAGACATACAAACTTTCTCATTGAGGTACAGATAGATCACTAAGATCGGTTTAAGCTTAGATAACGTACCAAACCAACCCACAGCCACATATAATTTTAAAACATTGTTTTCCGATCGATCGGTTCTAGGTAAAATGGCGTCGATAGGAAATGTGGTAGTCATCAATTGAAAGTTTAATGAAGGCTTCAGTGTCAGGGCCACATACGACGAGGGGCGACCTTCGGGAGGGGGGCAGTCGATCATTATGTCTAGGCTATGACTAATGATGTGGCTTGCACCCTGTCATTTGGGACCTAGGTTATACGTAGGTATAAACTAAAAGGTTAAGGTTGACTGTCCACTGGAGCGGAGAGGAGAGGAGTGGAGTAGAGCTGTTCCAATATTAACTAATGGAACTGCATAAAATCTCCGCTCCGCTTGGGTGGACAGGGGTTTGCGAAAAATTCATACAAACCGGGAAGCGGAGCGGGAAAACGACCGCCTGCACTACCTCGCTCCGCATCAATGGACAGACACAGTCCGCAACTCCGCTCCGCATTACTTCGGTCAGCATCAATGAACAGACACAATTCGCTACTCCGCTCCGCACTACCTCCCTCCGCATCAATGGACGGACTCAGTCCGCAATTCCGCTCCGCATTACTCCGTTGTTCCGCTCCGCTGCCTCGCTCCGCGTCAATGGACAGGCAGCCTTACCCTTTAGTTGATGGGTAAGACCGTAATTGACAAATGGGAATTACTACCTCGTTGCGAAGAATCGAGAACGTGCGAATGGAGTAGCCTTTCTCTTCTTCTTTTCAAGTCAAAGGTTCACTCTTCATATTGCTTGGGCCCAGTAGGTGGCTCCTTTAATTGCAGCATCGGTGGCATTCATTAATCCCCCGAAGAACAGTGTAGGGGCACTTGGAGCACTTCAACCGACTTCAACGTATGGCTCATGTTCTGGACGGGGGCACTGCACTCACATTAGGTATCCGACGGGTCAGACTACTGTAGGCAGATGATGATGATCCCATTGGTCCAGTGGCTCCAAGTGTAAGACAGTATAGTCGAAGGTTCGAGGTCGAGCAAAATGTTATTAAATTTTTAATTAGGGTTATCTTGTTTTTAGATTATTGTACGGTTATTGGAAACAAGATCTCTTCATAATTCAGAACGGCACCTTTAAAGGAATACAAAAGAATGAGGATTTCATATCTGGCGGAAAATAGCAAACTCCGTAAATTGGAAACTTGGCCCCTCATTGGTCTTTGTTTTCTCTGAATAGACCAATGAGAGCCTTGTTTACAGGTTTACTATCATATAAAACGGTTAAATTGTAGACTTTGCTCTGATTGGTCGCCATTTTGTGTCAGTCCACAATTTCTCGGAATGACTTCGCGAGATTATAGACTATCAAATTTTGATGCGTAAAATAGTAAGTATTCCAAATGTTCAGTTGACAATTTATCGAGAGTTTAAAATCTCTCAAGTTATTTAATAATCTTACGGAGTTTGCTATTTTCCGGTGACATGACTATTAAAGTGATGGATTCGAGGCGACGATTGTGAAATCCAGGAGTTAGGGCATTTCGGTATTGTTGCACTTACAGACAACAATTAACAAAGATTGCTCAAACAATAGTGGGTTTAACACTGACCTTTAAACTTTTGTAACATTATTTTTACCTAAAAACATCGATTTCGGAATTAGGCAAGTCTGACCACACATCTAAGTTATGAAACGCGTTGATGTCTTTTGAATAAATTATCTAATTGATTAACAAATCAATTTATATTAATTAGGTTTTGCCCGCGACTTCATACGCGCATATATCGTTTTTTCCGTTCTCGTTGGAATTTCCCGTACCTGTATGGCCTTCCTCATAAATGTGGCTATCATAAACAAGAAGAATTTTCCAAATTCGACTGGTAGTTCCAAAGAATACTGCATTCAAACAAGCAAATTCTTCAGCTTTATTATATAAGTATAGATTAAAATCTTGTTTAATACGACGCAAACGGTATATAAATAAATAAAATATGTTATTATGTTAATCTGTCGCAAGTACCGGTGACTGAACGGACTCTCTGACCGTATGATCGAACTAGTGTTGTAATCAGTGTCTGTGTGACCGTTGAGTTAAAGTGGTCAAGGGTAGTGAAAGTGCTAACACGTAATTCTACGTAAGTAAGTCGAGTTTAGTATAATAAGTGTTCTGAAAAAATGTGGTTTATTCTAATACACTACATAATAATAATATAAGTATGTATTCAAGTATTTATTGATTTTTAGGGTTCCGTACCCAAAGGGTAAAACGGGACCCTATTACTAAGACTCCGCTGTCCGTTCGTCTGTCTGTCTGTCTGTCTACCAGGCTGTATCTCATGAACCGTGATAGCTGAAATTTTCACAGACGATTTATTTCTGTTGCCGCTATAACAACAAATGCTAAATAACAGAATAAAGTAACTATTTAAGGACCGTTGCCATTTTTATAGATAATGGTACGGAAACCATCTCCGTTTTTTTACTCGACTAGGGCTAGCACCTAAAACTACTGAATCCGTTTTTATACGACTAAAATCTATATGAATGTTACATCTTAAACAGAGGAATTCTAAATTTAAAAACAACATGTTTAAGGTCAGGAAAAAAAAATAAAAATAGCAAATAACAATTTTCTATATTTCAGCGTTTATTCTATGCTTTTTCCGTAGTTGGGTTAACTTAATGTTAAGTCTGGTTATTTCAGCAGAATATTCTTAGTAGGTACCTAAATTACATCCTGGACTCTGGGTTAGTGCCTGGTGATTCGGCGAATGCCAGATATTTTTTAAACAAATTAGTTAGTTCGTTTTCTAATTTTTTGAGAGCAATATTTCACAAGCCCAGCTTTCTTCGGCAACCTTTAATAAAATAGTCACGTCCTCTTTAACTAATTGTACGTAGAAAGTAAGTATCTGTCTTTAAAAGGGCCGACTGTCTTCCACTAAATAATTCACGTCTGGCCGACACATGCGCCTCGACTGCTAAACGAGGCTACTTCGGCGGTGTTCGGGCAACGTCGGATGATTTTGAATTTAGAAATGGTGAACGTCATTTTGGAAACCGCTATTCAAATTCGTTATAGGTCCTTTAGTACTTGTGACCACTGGCAAATGAAAAAAAACTAACTTTTGTGAGCGGCTTCGCCTACGGTAAAGTTGAAGCACGTCTGAGCCCGTGTGTCACTACAGGGAGCCAAATGAAAACCAGCGCTGGGTGACTGAAGCCCAGCAAATGCTAAGTTGGTAAATAACTCTTTCCCCTCTATTGTATCATTCTGTACTATTCTACTCTTTTACTTTTTATGGTATGTTGCTGTTGTGTTGTGTTTGTGTCAAATTAAAATGTCTATTCTATTCTACACACTACCGGGACTGCAGTATCCAAAGTCCTAATTCATTCCAACCGTGTTCCACGTCCAATTGATCAATAAACAATGACATGCTAGTGCTGCTGCTGCGGCTGCAGAGAACCTCAAGCGGCGGAAATATAATAAACTTGTTAGTATTTTTATTTTCGAGCCGTTTGGGGTTGAAACTCTCGGGTCTTGAGGTCCGAGTGCGCATAACTTGTTTAAAGATCTCTCAAGCCGCTTAGTTGACACTTCGCGTGACTCAAGGGTTGGCTTTTACCTTGGTCAAAGAATAAGCATTGCCATTCAACGTGGCAATGCCGCCAGTCTTTTGGGTACACTTCCAGTCGACAGCGATGCGGATGAATTTGTTGCCGCCATATTTTAGGATTAATTTAGTTATGAGTTTTTATTTTTATTTCTAGTGTAGTAGTTAAGTATTTATTACAACAGTTGTAAATAGCTATGTAAATAATAACGTACCAGTTCTTTCAACAAACATCCAGAAATACAGATTTTCATATTTATAATAATTTAGGAGGACGAGGAAGTGATATGCTGCTCGCTTCCTTCTCAACATAAAATCATTATCTAGTATCCTTGAATCAGCATAACAAAAGGGTATTACTGAGCAGTATTGCCAGTCCATTTGGTATATTGCCAGTTAGGCTTTATCAATAGTTCGTATATCAGTAGCCTTGTAGTGATCTCGCTAGTCCTGCGTTAGATCTCTGCATGGTAAATATTGTTGCGAATCAAAATTCTGATGCATGTTTGGACGTATTTCATTACTTCATGAATTTATGATTCTAACAGAAGGTCGATATGTAGATATTCGTTGTTTGAATGATAATGATGATTTTAACTGATCATGAAACTTGATACTAGGAGCCAATCAGGGCTGAATAATAATATTGTGAATTTATATAACGTCGTTGCTGCGTGAAAAATTTAGGTAGGTACTAGCTTGAAGGTATTCCGAACTAAATCTTATTCTGCCTCGTTATTGCTCACAGAAGCTAAATACAATGTTATGTTATTGTAGGATAAATTATGGCGAGCTTAAACCCAGAACTGGGTTCCCTAACAGTAAACCTCAATGCGACCGAGTTAGCAAAATACGTGGATATAAAATACCAGCAAAACAAAGCTTAAAATTCTGTTTACGAATGCAATTTCCTCTGACCGATTTTAATATTCAAAGATTCCTTGGAAGATTAACTCTTGAAAGAAAATAAAGGGTTTCTTCTCCAAGACAGTTTATTTCAAAAACAGTATAATTATATCGAAGAACATTCAATTTCAATCAATACGATTAGTTTCTGCTTTAGGTTATTGAACTCTTGTGTTGTCTACCCAATTATCTGTCACAATGTCAAAGTTAATATGTTGTTGACGTCCAGACTATCATTAATGTCAATCTCCTACGCGTCACATTGTTATTTGATTAAGCTTTGATTTATTATTTCACTGTCTTACTTAAAGGTTACCGAATTGATTATGGCCGTAGGCTCGTCATCTTTTTATAGGTAACTTTTCCATAGACATACTTCTGCCTAACCCATTGGGGCATACAGGCGTGATGTTATGTTTGTTTTGAGAACAAATGAGGCCTTACTGCTGCAGAAGCTTTGAGTAAGTTGACTATGAACAACATTTTTTATAAGGGATCAACAGAATGAATTAATTTCCATAATTGCCTGGAAACTCTACCAGTAACCGGCGTGTGTGTATGACCATATATGAACATAAACGAGGCTATCAAGGGACTATGTAGAGATCGTATCAGGTGGCGTTGTACTGGTAGTTTCCTTCTATGAGAACAGGCGTGAGTTCTACCACCACCAAGTGGTAATCCCAAAATCCAATTACCCAGACTCTATTCAGGAAACAAAGCCACCTTTACCATCATAGACAGCTTGACTAAAAACACGGCTTCAAAAGATTCTACATGAATAATGTCCAAAGTCCCTCATTATCCATTCATGGTATTCACGGCTTCAGATTAGTAGCGGTGATACAGACGGACAAAAGAGCTGTGTCACTAGCACAGGTGTACTACGCAGCTGGTGGAATTACCTAACGTAGGTACAGTACAGTACAGCTGGGTAATTGTGTAACAGCATCAATGGAGATGCCTTTGATATTGACAGGAAAACAGTCTTTAAGTTTTTGCGTTGTCGACCAGACGAATTTTCAAACATATTCCATAATATATGTTTTGGAATTTCCCTTCAAATCCTTCAGATTGTGATCGAAGGTGTGCATAGGTTGTATAGGAGCATTAAATATGCTTTCGTAAGCAACGCTACGCTACCAATAAAAAATATACAGGAACGGGGACATCTCCAATTAAAGTTTAAAAAAAGAACCAGTTAATTTTGATAGAGGACATATGATTAGCGTAGCGTAGTCTGTGGGTATATCTTCAGCGTCCTCTAGTATCTCGATATATAGGTATACACTGCAGAATACACTAATTCTGGTTTTTTTTTTAAATGATTAACCTAATCTCACAATTCTCACATGATGGAAAGCGATGATGAGGTCGACGATTGAGCACGCTTGCTTAGACTATCCTAATCACTCATGACTAAGAGATTAAAGTAACCTGTGCTGCATGCCATATTCTTTAAAAAAATAAGACAACACGATCACAACTTGGCGCAGATAGGTGAACTATGATGTAAAATTTCACTGACATAGTTATGTTAATACGACTTCATATTATAATCGAGGTCGTATTGCGATAATAAGAAGGATACAGGTAGCCAGCGTTGTGTAACCTGGCCTGTCTCACTAATTTGGAGGTCTGTGAAGGATGGGTAAGGTCGTTTAGCGGTTTGAATTAATAATTAAGTACCTACCTACTAATCTATGATACTATCACATCGACATTGGGCGAAAACATCGCGAAGAAACCAGTAGTTACGAATAGATACAATCCAATCCAAAGCAAAGCCTTTTCTCAACTATATTGGGCACACCTTCCAGTCCAGCTGTATGCAGTTAAATTCCAGTATAACAAGGAGCCAAGCTCACCTTCACAACCCAGCTACTGTTTAACACAACACCCCCAGGCAACACTACGTTCTAATTTTCTGGCTCCGGAAGACTATGAGACGACTGTCAAAGATACTGTAAATTGGGTGGTCTGATAATTCTGTAAACTCGAAGTCACGGTCAAGCAAACATGGCGATCATCGTGATTTTAAATGAGTAATTCATTTGCTCTGCAGTAACAGCATAACAGTGGTAATCTCAAAATTGACAAAGAAAGGAACGCGCGCGGATGTGAATCGTATGTCCAAAGAAATTGATTTGACGGAAAGAACTGAATTATTAATTAACTTCATTAAGATATTAAAATTAGTTAGTAATTTTGAATTTAATTTATGAGTTTGAAAGAACCACGGGCAAAATAGACGCGCGTTTTGCGATCCAAAAACATTTTATGTGCCTAGGGTTTAAGTACCTATCCCATTAAGATGATTTACGATGGTTTTGCGATAAGCTTGTGCACGCGTTTACTGCTGACAAGTACCTATAATTTTACAGTGATTAAACACAATCATTTGAATTGGTAATTAATGGCCAAACATACATATTGAAGCATGTGATACAATCTAATTTTTAAAACTTTTTCATCCTGCTATTGTTTAGTACCCAATTTTACACGGGATTACTGGTTCCCGGTTAATATTAGCCTGCTTTATCCCCCAGCCACACACAGCTAAGCAAAGAACTCTCTCCATGACTTCCAGTTCTTTCGACCACTGGTTTATCTTCTCCGAGGTCTGCCACGAAACCGTCTGGTTGCAGTGTAAGGGCTTCACATAGAGGCTGTTTTGGCCCACAGGGCTTTAGCCAATAGGTGATGTGGCCAGCCCAGTCTTTTTTTGTACTGTGCGGCTTTTTTAGCGGTACCGCCAAAATGTGGGTTTTGTTCCACATGTTATTGCACCTTTACCTCTTCAGGCAGCTTAGTAGATGCATGACGTTATGTATTTGACCCTCTTCCAGTTCAATACAAAGTCATCCTTAACCCCATCATGCCCTGCCTAGTCAACTTACCACCGTTATACAAACATGGCTGACCTTATAATACCGCGGTGGTTATAAACTTTAAGAGGCCTTTGAAACGAAGCCGAGGAGTCGCGGGATAATGCTCTGACCTACTAACACCGCTTGCATTGCGCACAACATTAATCTTAAGCCACAACTCCGCAACCTATGTTTAACTTGGGACATCTCATAACACTATTTCTATTATGATTTTGAAATTAAGCTTTGTTAAAATGTTGATAATTATCAATTGAACTGCTGGCCTTTCCTAAATATTTTGGGATCGGCTTCCAGTCTTTTTGTATGCAGCTGAATACCAGTATTTTGGTATTTTATTGTGAGTTTGGCGAAGACTTCTTCGTATACCATGGACCGCCATGGGAACGAATGAGTCCATACTGGTAGAACTCAACAACACCATCTCATCTATAAGCCCTGGCTGGAGGCTTTAATATTATATTAAAGCCACCACAGGCAAGCCCGGTTAAGCAGTCGACAACCTCATAGGTTGAACTGCGAGACGCCACTCACAAAAAAAAACACTATATCATCTGCTTTCTGTAATATGCCAGAAGCGTGCCCTTAGTCAATTCGGGCATAATATGCGTTCATCCAGGCATAGTCTGGAAAGGCTCATAATATTGGGCCGGGTCAAAGGAAAACGCGCTCAAGGCCACCGGCAAGATGGCCCGACGTCATTAAGAAGGCTGATGAAGGCAGCATGTACGGAGCGGTTTACATTGCAAAAGACCGTATGGCTTAGAGACGCATCCTTAGTGGTCGCGATTCTCAGCAGTGAGGAAACGACGAAGACCATTATTTTACACTAGCACTTTGCCCGCGACTTCGTCCGCGCGTATCCCGTTTTTTACCGTTCCCGTGTAGCTTTACAAAAATATTTTTTAAAATCGGTTCTGCAGATCCAGAGATTTACTAAAACATCACAAACTCACAAACTGGTAAAGTTGTGAATGTTTCGAACAAGAAATGCAGCGCCGACCTCAAATAAATTGTGAAAAAGACAGGAGGATGATGATAAACCATTCACCACATCTTTGGAGTCATGTATAAATAAGTACCTTGATATTTTTTTAGTGACCGGAGACCCCGGTGAACGTAAGGTGGGTTGTTTAAGGCAGGGTAAGCTACTGATGTCCTTTAACCTTAAAGGACATCAGATAGAAAAGAAACAAACCTTTCGACTGACTTCCTTCAAGGTCTGTTCACACATAATTATCAGACACGACTGTAATTTAATTTTGGACGGATTTATTTGTTTTTTCATCAAATCCGCCAATATTTTAGTATTTGTGAGCCTGTACTGAAAACAGTTTCAAGGGCACTAAGCAACGTGTAGGTAGATTCAGGAAAAGTATATGTTACAATTTAAGAACGAAGAATTTTGCTACAATGATAAGATGCCGTTAAAGACTTTTTGGAATAGTACATTGTTCACCGAGAGGAGAAAGTGACCGATTACCGTCGAGGGTGTCGTTTGAAGCCCGAGCCGTAGGCGAGGGCTTTAAAACACCCAAGATCGGGAATCGCAGTTTCTCTCGAGTGATACATAGTGCTTTATACTACACCTAGAAGGAAAATAAAAAACGAAATCTTTACTAATTGAAATTTATATTGAAATTGTTGCAGTTAAAACTGAATCCTCAAACAACACACAAATTGGAAATGGCGCCAATGGCGTCTGCAATTTTCACATGTTCTTTTTTCAAATTGTTTATCCTGCCGCCGCAGGGTCGCACTGCCAGCCCGACACCATCCAACACACAGCTAGTGGCCAGTGTCATTTTGCGAACTTGGAGATAAAAACTCACTGTAAAAACTTTTTGGCTTTTGATATTTAGGTTACCGGCGCATAGTCTTACCCAAAATTAAAAAAGAAAAACCACGTAAGAAATGGATTTTCATACACTTTTCTCTCCCGCTCAGATGCGTTTTCTCCCCGCATATTTGTTCGATATGCAATGACGTACTTTCTACCGTAAATTTGATAAAGTATCAAGGTACTTTCCAAGCAGGTGTAGTATAAAGATTATTTCCGGTTTAGAAGCAGCTATTAGAACAAAATGCGGAATGAATATCTTATGAATATTATAGTGAACTGCTTTCAAGACAAAGCACCCCATTGAGTAAACCAATTCAATAATTTTCAACAAATATTATTAAACTATTTCACAGTTTTATTGTTCCACGTAGTTACATTAGTGACACATGCTCCATTAATTTTTTATTATCATTTGATCGAATCAATACGTAATTGCTGTCCCTGGGCCACATACCATGTCTGTCTGCATAATCAACCATTATTTGAGTATCTACTAATGCTAATGATAATCACTTTTTGGCATTTCACATAACATAATGAAAGCCTAATGGATCCTGTGTATTGTACGTAAATAGTTCAAGGAGTTTCAATTTGATGGATATAAATAATTGGTTTCGTCACTGCTTGAGACTGGATAGAGGCATTTTTTCTCTGATTTAATTTTCATATGCTGTCTGTAATACTTCAGAGGTTTCGTCTGCGACGATAATTATAAGTGCCAAATAGATTTATTGGGTAACTACCTTCTGCCAGCGGTTTGCAAAGTTAAGCTACGGAATCGTACTATCGAGATAAAAAGTAGGTAGGTACCTATCCAGTCTCTTAACTGAGAACGCGGTCTGCGCAAGTGCTTTTCATCCACATCCTTTTGATCCATCCTTCCGTTTGATAAAACATTATACAGACTTAGTAAGTATATACACAGTCACATTCTATCGTTTCTCAAACCCTATCCACTGTTTTGCGCCCGTGAACAGGATCCAATTCTCCAAACAGCCAAAACATTAAAACCCAGAAAAATCATCTAGCGAATTTATTCTCGACATCACACCACTCAGGCTCGAGTCTCGGCGATTCACGAGACGAACACAATGGAATGGGCAAGCGCAAGGATGATCGACGGACAAAGATAAACGACTCCGGCGCAAGATGACGAAGGAAGTGGACGGATACCATCGCCGTATGTGCGCCTAGTCGCTGTGGCCCGTAATATTGATTGATGAGGTTCATGAAATCATGACTATAATTGCAGAGCATCTGTGGGTTTTGCGAAGGTAGAATTATATGGTAAGGGAAGGTTTATTTCATTTTATAAGCTCGCGTTTGACCTCAATCTAACCTGATGCTAAGCCAAGACCTGGTCGACGATGGTTGTAGTCAAGTACTTAAAAGATCATTTACTAAGGTGTATTGACTTTGTTATAATTTGGCGGATTTTCAACGTTCCGTAGTTTCAACCAAAGTGAAACTACACATATAAAGAGAAAATGTTAATGGAAGATATGCATTGTATTCCATTAGGTAGCTATGCGGAATATTCTGCATGTACGTAAAGATTTTTGATGAGACTCAATTGCACAAACTTTAACTTCAGTAGTTGGTAACATGGACATAATTTTCAGTAAGTTATCCTAAAGCTTAGGTGTCACAGTTTTCCATTTGTATCATTGATAGACTGGCATTTGACCACAATCACATCTGATGGAAAGCGATGGAGCACGCTTGCCTAGAAGTATCTATTCAGTCTTGATCAGCCAGTTCCCACAAATGGTATAAGACATCCAGTCCGTCAACACAGCTGTGCATCTAGATTTATAGTCCTAGGGGGAAAAGGAAGGGTCATCTGACTGCACTGACTTACTCACCTAAGTAGTCAACGGGTGCCGTAACCGCCCGTAACCTTGGTTACGCAAAACTAAACGGTACCTACCATAAGTGCCATTGACGTATGTCATGGGGATATTTTAAGACCTTGTCTTTTTTATGTGCTCCAGGTCTATGGAGAAACCGTTTTTTGAAGTGTTTTCGGGGTCTGCTTTTAGGACTGTTGCTAACCAATTTTGTGGAGCCACGTAGATTAAATTGAGGACTTATATTGTCAAGATAAAGTCGCAATGCAGATGTTTTCGACGGTACCTTACTTCATAGAAACGAATATTTTCAAGGGGTGTTATTTATTTTACACCAAGCATAACATAGTCTAGTCAATTATTTAATAATTCATGCAGCCTACAAAGGCAAGCTTAACTCACAATTTACGTTTTCTTCCTGCAAACGTTTTGTTTGTTTGTAGGAGCTAATTTTGTTTATTGCTTAGTTATCCCTGTAGTCTGCCAGGGTTACCGCGGCCTTGGAACTCATAGGGCATTTGAAGGAATACGGGTGGGTAAGTCAGTAAGAGTCTGACACTCCCGCTACGCCTAGAGCCGGAGATAAAATTGATGATTTCCCATCCAAAAAAAAACGTTATCCCTGTAAATGCATCGGCCGCATGGGTCTGGGATAGGATACGCCTCACCAGAAACGCTAAGTTACGTGGAAACTGTGACTTATGATTATGATGATCCTCTTCATATGTTTGATTAGTGCCTATGCAGCGGCATTGCAGTGCGGGGAGCGAAAGTAAATAGCCCCGAGATTGCGCCGAGTTCCCATATTGTGAAGTGGCATTTAAACAGCGCTAGTGCCAGCTTGCGTTTTATGAAAAGTTAATTACTAGTGATTGGCGGGAAACGTTTTGCTTATAAGGAGTTTTGTGGAATATCGCTTTTATTAAAAGGCGTATTTAAGCGAAAGTAGTGAGCTCTGTTTAATATAGAGCAATGTGGATGGAGTGAATGCAAATTTTCTCATAATCGATGATGTAGGTACCCATTTAATCTTTTGAAGTAAAATTTGATCTTGTGAGCTATTATATATATATTATATTCATTCAGACTGATCAAGTTTATAATTGTCTGTTATTTTTGCCTACCTTTGTGCAACACAGGATTTAATGGAATAATCGTAAATCCATTGCATTTTGTTATCATTTCGTTGAATAGTCTCTAAAAGGGTAGATACCATTAATTTTCCACTTTTATAAACTTCAACTCTTTGGCCACATTCCCAAATCCAGCAACTTTGTGAAAAGCGTTTGATAAAATTGTTTTTGACAGCTTTGTTTTCAGCCGGTTGATTCTGTAAACATGTCGATCACTTCAGTCAAGCCTTCACTTCGTCAAAGGCTTGGCTGAAGTGATCACGAAGTGAGCTGACATTCCATCTTGATTACATGGATTGACAGCTCACATCGTCATCACATTAGGTGATGTGATGACCATGTGAGCTGCCTTCACTTCGACATTTTTACAGAATCGCACTGCAGTTTTCAGTGTGCATTGAATTAGGATTCCCTGGAAGCGAATAAACTGGGTTAACTTGAAAGGTTAAGGTCACAAGGTTTTCTATTACTAGCCAGCTAGCAACAGACTCTAGAAACTACAGTAAATAAAAATAAAGTAAAAAAGACAGCCGTTCCATCTTGTTAAACAAATTATTTGTTTAGTTGAGAATTGCCTGTAATTGGGCAATTGAGCTAAAACTAGTCAGTTACGATAAAATTGCTCTTGTTCCTAATCTTTGTATATCCACTAGGCTACTAGCAACTAGTTTTTCAGTGGCTTGCTCTCGTGGCCTATGCAACAGACAGAAGCCGTGTATTTTTGGGGATAAAAACAAGTCAGAAACTACCTCAAAACGTAAACAAATAATTTTACCTCTTTCTGCTTTGATTTTTAGAAGTTTAGATGAACTACTCGCTAGCATTAGAGTCTAGGATAGGCAGAGGCAAAAGTAAGCCTGTAAACCACGAGTAAATCCTCGTTGCAGTGGACAGCGGTAGTCGGAATCGATTTAACTGACAGCTATTTATTAAGTTTCGTGGAACACGCGGACCCAGCACACGCTTGTTAACGACATTAAGTATTCATTCGTTGGCATGTGGCGACGTTCTCACACTGAAAGCGAACTTTTCTTTTCAGACACATTTTTCCTGAAAACGATTTGTTTTGAAACGTAGGAAGACACCAATGGCCAGATGGTGTTTTCTGTAGTTCAATATTTTGTTGCTAAATCTATGTTCTGCAAATATTATGTGAAAGAAAGAAAGAGTTTAGTAGTAGCTAAGGAAGCTACTCACTGTGTCTCAATGAGTTCGCAGTTGAGCAGCAACTTGTTGGGCCCGAGCTCCACCACGGCCACGGTCAGGTCGTGGTAGTACACCATCCGCAGCGTGTCGTTGCCGACGCGCCGCCCCGTGTAGGGCTTCGCCCCCGCCGCCGGCTCCCGGCGCTCCGCGTCCTCCGACCTGGCCCCCACAGTCCCCACCAGCCCAGCCAGGGACCACCCCGCAGGGAAACTGAACGCGAACGGCTTCGCTGACGCCGACGGAGGCGACGACACCGCGATGCAAAATATAACAACAACTGATAACAAGGATTTCAAAAGTCCGTCCGCCATCGGAGCGCCCCGTGTGATGGCTTCCCGCGCAGAACGGACCGCGCTCAGCAGTCGCCGGAATGACATGTTGTGTTTTTAATTAAACTTTTTATTGCTTAAGGCTTGTTCGGCTCGGCCATGTCGCGAGCGTGCGGCCCGCGCGCGCGACTCTCGAGGACTGGCGCTCGCTGCCCACTGCTGCGCGCTCAGCACTTTCTTCGCCAGTGACGTCGCGCGGCGGTCAGTGTCTGCTGAACGAGCCGGTTTCACTCGCGTGTTCTGACTTCCGTGTGGACTCACCGACGCACCAATATAGGTCTAGGGCTCGTTATTAAGTGACCTAGATCAGCTATTGTAGAGAGAATATAATAGCGGCGGACAGCGAGCCACTGACGCACAGTTTGTAAATTATAACACAGCGTCTAGTCAGCCAGAACGTTTGTTAATCCGCGGTGTTGATTGCAGGATAACGCTAATGGCTAATCCATCATCCCAGTTCCCGCTCTCTTCACAATAGTAGCGGGAAGTGGAACTGAATGATGCCACTTCACTAGACGAAGATCTTAGATGAGGAATTGTGGAGTATATTGTGAGTGTCAATGTCAGAGGAAATGGCTTATTGCCGCGTTTGTGGGCGAAGGCAATGGGCTACCGACCTGACTCTTATCGACTATAAGACTTATTTCATAATATTAGCAACCTGCAGTTGGTATTGGTATGCCGATTAAGACGGAGGTTTGAGAGAGCCCTTCTTTTAAAAAACGGATCTAACAAGTTTTAGTTTTTGTTTATATTTATCTTCTATACATCTGAAAAAAATGAATCCCTATTTCCCTTGGTCACGCGGCATCACGCGTGAACGGCTGGACCAATTTCGCTATTTCTTTTTTGTTGTTTTTGTTATTGTCAGGAGAAGGTTCTTATAAAAGAAAATTTAAAAAAATATATACATCCGGACGAAGCCGGGGCGGGCCACTAGTATATAATAAAAATGTAACGGATCGCTGTCTGTACATCCTACTAATATTATAAACGCGAAAGTATGGTTGGATGGATGGATGTTTGTTACTCTTTCACGCAAAAACTACTGAATGGATTTTGATGAAATTTGGCACAGTGGTAGATTATAGTCTGGAATAACACATATGATTATATACTGATAGATACTTTTTATCCCGGGAATATGTTCCCTTGGGATAATTTTCGACAAACACGCGGGCGGAGCCGCGGGCGGCAACTAGTGGAAGATATATGGACTTTTATCAACGCAAATATCACCCAAAACAATGATTCTTAGAATGTTTGTCCGTTTGTCTGTGCGTTTGTGCGCGCTAATCTCAGAAACGGCTTATCCGATTTAGATGTTTTTTTTTGTAAATAAAAATATCTGCCCCAAGTAACTATTCCACGCGGACGAAGTCACGGGCAAAAGCGAGTTATTATCTAAATAATATGTAGATAAATGACCTAAGCGTATTACAGTCGACGCTATACTTTAGACCTTTGACCTTGACCCATTTGCGCTGCAACACCAAGTTTTCAACATCCTTTTGGATCAGACTCGATGCTGAAGAGGCTGCTGAGCTGAGAGTCCAGCTGAATTTATAGCAGGGCCCAAAAACCAAGCCAGGTGAACCGACGTGATGACCAGAGGAGAGACTAATCGCGAGATTCTGTGTTCGTAGTATTATCACTATATCGCTACTTACTAGAAAGTGGCGTAGGTGCAATAATTTGTAGCATTCTGGTTCTTAGCATAACACCGAAAGTTGCTTTTGATCTTTTGCCAGCCAGAGGTCACTGAGTTCATCGTTATGTATATTATGCGTAAGAAAGGAAAATAAGCGTGAAAGTTAAGCAATAAAATTACGCAACAAGAGCCATGCAAGAAATTAACACTATGAATGAAGTAGTAAAACATTGCTTAGTCATTCTTGACCAATCGCGAATTCCTTTGCTTCTTCTGAATAGTTACGATGAAAACAAACTTAATATTTGCATAGAATTAAGTAATAATAAGTGGGTTGTATCAACATAATGTGAAGCCGCCATATGATTGCATAAGGAGGGCAGAAAGCTGGTTGCAAACGACCAGTTTTTACTTATATCTTCAACAATGTGGAGACATCTATACGACAATAAATGAAATCACTAGCAATAGTGGTTCATAGGAATATTTTGAAACTATTATAAATCCTGTCACCGAAATTAAAAACAAACTTTCTAAAAAACAAACGTCAAAAAAAAACTCAAACTAAAATCCGTTTTTTAATCCCAGACACTAATTTCACAGGTGCAAATGTAAACTCCAAATTGAAAAAAAAATTACAATCACTTGAGATATCAAATTAGTCTCTGGGATTAGAAAAAACCGGCCAAATGCGAGTCGGACTCGCGCACAAAGGGTTCCGTACCATTATCTATAAAAACGGCAAAAAAAACACGGTTGTTGTATGGGAGCCCCCTTAAATACTCATTTTGTTTTGTTTTTAGTATTTGTTGTTATAGTGGCAACAGTAATACATAATCTGTGAAAATTTCAACTGTCTAACTATCACGGTTCATGAGATACAGCCTGGTGACAGACGGACAGACTTAATAGGGTCCCGTTTTACCCTTTGGGTACGGAACACTTTAAACGATAGTTAGTTAAGGACACTATCCTTGACCAACTGTCGTTTTTAGGGTTCCGTACTAGGTAGGTACCTACTTTTCTGACGAAATATTCCAAGCAGTCTGTTGCAGTTACATGACATCAAATCTGTGACAAAAGACAACATATTCGTATGAACTGGTATTGACAGTGTTTTGATTTATTGTCGTATCGTCGTCTCCTCCTTGTATAACTATAAACCTTCTTATGAAATCGTTTGTCCCGATACTCCCGACTGCCTATCAACGCACAACCAAAACAACGAAGTCTGCTCTGGGAGGAGCGGAAGGGAGTGTCAGAATCTTACTGACTATAACCCATTCGTGTTCCTCCTAATGCCCATAGCGTTCCCGGGGCCGCGGTGACTCTTTCGAACAAATTCCGCAACAAGAAGCAGCCTTCGTGTGTAGATGTGTGACCGGCCCGGAAGGATTTTTATAAATTTCAACTAAGTAGGACTTATATTATATGAAAATCTTTGAAGCTGACATCTACGCAGACGAAGTCGCAGGCATCAACTAGTGTTTCATGTGCATGTGCAAGAGATGGTGTCTTAATTATTTTTGTAATATTATATAACTGTTATTGCATATTGCGAGTGTTGTATAATAACTGGTTTTGTATGTAAATCTGTAAGCTGATGTTTTTCTGATAGGAGATTGTCCGATCACCCTGATATGTCTTAGTGCAGTTCGTTCACCCGGTAGGAAATAAAGCATAATTTAGATATAAGTACCTACTTAAGAAAGCACTAATCAAGTCAGGGGTGATCAATTCTCAATTCTTTATTGGGTACCATAATGTATAAAGTTGTTGGTTGGTTGGGTTGTTTGGTTGTTGTTGGTTGTAGGATCAGTAATAATGTTCCCACTGCTTGGACAAAACAGGCCAAGGGCTAGTCTCTATGAGGAGGGAGTGTCATACGACCCCAGTATGGTGGATCACATGATCAGTAAAGAGTCTGCCGTGAATAGTGCGATCCCAGGGTGGGTAAGTTGTTGACATGAACAATGAAGGTAGTAATCTCTGGAAAAAGTAACTCAGGAAACAAGGGAACTGGCAGAAAGTCTAACAATTCCAGCACTTCTATGAGACAAAAGAAACGCTTCAAAGGTTTAACTATAGAATAAATTAATTAACCCGCGCTCATAGACTTTTAACTGACGTCACTAAAACCATATTGCGCTTGAATTCAAGTTCAAGGTTGAATGTATTCCCCTATGAGCGAAGAAATACGACAGTAGACTTTTGGTAATTTCTTTGGCCTTTTTAGTAATTAAAACCAGTATGTAAAGTACAATTTTGCAGAGTTGTTTGTAAGAGTTAACGCGGTCCTGGACCGCAAAGGGTATCTGCAGAGTCTGACACTCCTTCCCACGGGAGAAACGATTTGATTTCCCATAAAAAAAATGTAGGTACTATGGGCCGCACTTCATCTCATCACCTACTGCACCTAGATACATTGCTAGACTCCACTCATCGTTTCTGCTAGGCTCGGGCGTACATAGGTTCCTTATTTATTTAAAGTACGGTGCAAACTGCTCGTGTTTGGAAGCCCTACGTAATGCACGTTGTTTTGTTTGCGAGAAGCCTTATATTAGCACTTCTGACTGACGTATACAGCTAACCTCAAAGGAGGTGGCATACCATGCAGCTCCTAAACAAATATAGCTAGTAATGTAATTCTGTAACCTTATTAATTCCGCCCATTCTGTCACCCTATATGGGTAATGTTTTCTTCATCTATCTTTTCTGTTACTTATGTGGTGTAGGTACAAATAAAGAGTATTCTATTCTATGCGGTGTTCTACGGGCACATTACAATCACAGAGACCTGTCACTTAAGAACTTTATAAGCAATTAGGATGCGATAGAGGAGTTTAAATCCCCTTCTCCACTTCTCATTCCCGTATTGCTTGTTTTAGTTTTTCGCGCATGACAACTGATTATAAATCCTGTTTATCCACGTCTCCTTCCAGTGTTTCTTGCTTTGGTTTTTCTTACTCCTCCGCTGATCTTTCCGAATAATTACCTACGTTGCAGGTTCTAAGAGAGCTGGAACATTTCTCAGGGATTCGTGCATTGCAGAGCTCTTCAAGAAAGTCAGCAGGAGTTGCAGTGGTTGGGTGGGGTTAACAGTGTGGCTCAGACTGGCAGGTTCCAGAAAAATCAACCAGAGTAGGTATAATCTAGGAGAAAGAGTTAAACTTAACCATCTAACTCTCGAGTTTCCTATAGCTTTGGTCTCTTGATCAGAACTTCAAATTTATCATTTTCAGATAATTTTTTTTTTTTATAAAAAATATAAAATTTTTACTTTATAAAGTATCTGGCACCGCACACCCTATACCACAGCGTTGTGCGTTCCAAATTCCCGATCAAGAACCACACTATCGAAAGCCCTGCTTTTATCTATCTACTAAACCCTGATGGTACCACATAGTGTCGGACATAAAATAATAGCACCATCCCATCACTTCCCGTGGCTCTCGTGAGAGGCGACTAAGAGACTTACCAAAGTAGGTACCTATGGGCAGCAGCATTCTCTATGCATTGTAAAAGCTACACTTCGATCGCCAACCTGCCTGCCAAGCGTTATGTGATATGCCTCTTCTTGTATAATATGTAGAACGTTGAATGGTCTTGTGGTGCTAGTTGGAAAGGATTATATGTTTCAATAATAAAATAAAACTGCGTAAAAAGACATAAATTACATAAAAGAGAGAAGGTACCTTTTGCTTTCTTTACTATAAACATAGTGTGTAATCGATCAATTATCGGTGGTAGTAGCCGCACGTGTAATTGTTTACTATTATCAGTAAACCCTTATATCACATTCAATTATTTTTTCAGCAAAAAAACAAAAAACATTCTACGAATGAGATTGATTATAATATTACCTAGGCGTTCAAAACCATCTAGTGATGAGAGGCCTAACAACTCGCTTAAACTATTAGGCGCTAGATGACGTTGTAATATGAGATTCCTTTATGCTATCTACATCTACAAGCCTTCCCAGAATGGGTCGAGGTGAGATGTCGAGGTATTGGGTAATCTCATGTCTTGTACATCATTGTCATAATAATAATGCCAGATTTTTAGTTTGGCTTTTTTTTCCCCTTTCACTTCCTACATTTCAATTTCTTACCATTATTTTTCCCCAACAGAACATCAAAACTTCGAGGTTAAGCAACGCTTGCCAGGGTTGGTCCACGGTTTTTGACCATCTATTGCATACCGAGACTCCTGCCTGCCTTGGAAAGCACATAAAGCCGTTGGTCCCGGCTGCCATTTGTAGAACTTTGATAGTCGTTGCGGGTAGTCGTAGTAGAAGCCAGAAAATCTGACATCAGTCTTACCAAGAGGTACCACGTCATGTTGTCCTAGTGACCCAGTTACTAGGTTTTGGAGGTGAGATAGCAGTCACTCGACGTAAAATGGTACCCAGCTGCATCCGCTTAGACTGAAAGCCGACCCCAAAATATTTGGAAAAAACAACGCAATCTTTGAGAACTTCACAATGAAACACGATTACTAGCATATCATTTATTACTAACAGTGTGTAGAATCCAGTCGTAGTATGCCGCGATGGGGTAGGACACGAACATCTGCTCGTCAGCCTGCAGCACTGCCATCAACTTCACTTTACCGTCGTGAATATAAAGCACGGGGCCGCCGGTGTTCAGCTGAAATTGTATCAGAGTATCACGCATGTACCCTCGGTGCTAGACAGAGATGGTAGGCAAAAACTACACTGACTACAGACTGGTAGATAATGCCTTGTTACATTAAGTCCGCCGCGCAAACGTACCACGATTGTACATAAAGTTTATATAAATAAAACCACCCCTACCCGGGCTAAACGAAGCTGTTTTTTGTAAGATAGCAAACTTGTCACACTAGCCTCGTGTTAGTTATGTCTACAGCCAGGAAAATAAGTCAAGGTACTTGCTAGACATTCTTGCTTCAAATAATAGACAGCCTCGTGTAACTTGGTGATAACTGCTACAAAATGAAGTTACTGTTACCACGGAAGACCCCCACGAGGTGGAGCGACAACTCGGTGAAGGTTGTGCGAACTTCTGGATGTAGGAAGCGCAGGACCGGCCGATGTACCGATACTTAGGTGCGGCCAAAGTATATCAGCGTATATCGTTCAGGGACGAACCCTGCAGAGGGGAACGTTATACACTTCCTATGAGATAGACCCGACCGTAATCCACCACGACTGGCCAGTGCGAGATGGTATCTAAATATCATCGAATTTATGGACCCAGAATATGCCTGTTGCCTCAAGTCACGATGATGTATTCCTCGACAGCGGGAAGGTCATGGCTTTCGGCTGATTCATGACAATGATCTAGACTTAAAGGACTTCATACAGACCTCCGTAACATTGTCCCTGCTGAGCAGACACAGGACTTCGTTGTCCTTGTAGCTGTACATGGCCTGGCACTCCGCCGGGATGAGGATCTCGCTCAGCGCTGACTTGCATCTCATCGAGTCGTGTTCTGGGTCTGACTCGTTCTAAAATAGTCAAGATATTTTAAGCTTAGGTTCCTTAAGACAGCCGGCCAAGTACGAGTTGGAGACGCAAACGAAAGGTCCGTATTAACCAAAAAATCACGTTTCTTGCATGCGGTGTTATAGCAGCAATATATACCTACAGCTATTACGGTTCCTGAGATACGGCCTGCGTACAGACAAACGGATGAAATGTAGATACTTATCATTAGAGTTCCACTGGTTGGGGAGCAGAACCACACAAACCGCTTTCATGAAAATTAAAATTGATGTGTAACGTTGACGTCGAAATATGATCCACGATTACGGGTCTAACTATACTCGTACATTTCATATTTGAACTGCACTGCCTTCGTCTTTGAGTAAGTAGTAATGCTATCTAAGACAACGACGAAGGCGCGTAATAGATTTCTGGACAAGAAGAAGAGAGACTCTGGTGAAGATTAAGACATTTCCTCCATCTTACCCTCGACACCACCCATCCATACGCCATAACGTCTCCTTTCCCCACCTCCCCTTTCATCAGCTCCATGGCAGCACCTTCGACCTCCGGTTCGATCCTCATCAGCGCCAAGAACGACATGTCCTCCTCGACAGCTGGCCGTGAGGAGTTGGAGGCCGGGGGGAGAAGCACCATCGTCACGTTGTGTACTGATCCGTCTATGAGGGGGTCTGAGGAGGGTTCTGCTACTATTGTGTAGTGGCTTGGGCCTGTTTTGTTTGTGCTGCGAATAAAAATGGAATGGAAATCCCTGCCTGAGTCTTTGTTTCCTGATAACTACAACCGGGGGTCTTTAAATCAAGAGTGATTCAGAGTGAATAGTTTATTTCTAAACGAGTGTGTTCCAGCGTCGATCATATAATATGATGATACAGTGCGATGATAAATATAACTCATGTTTGACCATATCTATCTGCAGATAGCATCAGGTGAGGTAGTGGTTAAACGTGAATCTATCAATAATATAATAAAATAAGACGTCAGAATTTCAGGGTCCAATTAAATTGGCTAGCGGAACTTCGCAAACGTGATGTATAATTGATATTTAAACGCAAAATTTGTTAACTACGAGGTCAAGACCACAGTTGGGAAATATAAATTCAGAAATTCTGTTTTCTCTGTTTTATGTATTAAGAAATGATGTACGTCCATCCTGTCTGCGAAGTATTTCTAGTTAATTAAATGACTTTTTATACTATAAGATGCCAAGAGATTCTCAACGAAATAGCTGTGAACACACTTCAACAAGCACAGTTTGGCTTGTGACACAGCTGGCCCTGTGACCCTCTTTCTATCTATTTTGACGCGACGATTCTCAGGATTATGCTAACTTGCAAGTTTTTATAATATAGAATAAATCTTACTTGTTGGCATGCAAGTTACTCAACACATTGATGCAGTTGGCAGCCGTGAGCACCCACCGCGAAGACAGCAGCGTCCCCGCACAAGTTTGTGCGGTAACATTCCCAAGCGTTTCAAATATGGCTACCATGAATGGCGCCTTTTTCGGAAACTCTACTTCCGTCTTATTTTTTACTTCATGAGTAACATTTTTAGAATTACGTCCACGGTAACTTGTTCTAGAGAATGAAGTGAAATCGTTGTCGTATTTGGACTTGTTTTCATCAAAAGATCTCGATACATCGGGTTCTGGCCGATAATTGTCGACTAAGACTGTGTCTAGCACCTCCGAGGTCTGTTCTTCGGGCTGATAGTTGTCGAACTGGTTGTCTCTTCTGAAGGAGGGCACGATGACTAGGTCAAGGTCCTGGCTGACGGCACTCAGGATCTGGTCGGTGGTGAAGGGATCGCAGTCTTGCATGACTGGGTTCTCCTCGCTATTCGTGAACATTGCGTTTTGGAACAGAGTATCGTTCATGGCGTAGTTGAAACCTAAAATAGATGGAAAACGTTATTGTTTTCTGCTAGAATATCAATACTTTATCTTTTTTTTTTTTTTCATCAACTTATATTGTCCCACTGCCGGGCAAAGGTGTCCCCCATAGCCTTCCATTCTTCCCGGTGTGTTGCTCTTTCCGATCAATTCCGTCATGTACGCCTCCAAGTCGTCACGTCACGTTTCCCTGGCCTTCCTCGGCGACAACGCCCGTCCTCTGGCTCCCACTGCGTAACGAATCTGGCCCATCTGTCCCGGTGCATCCTACATATGTGGCCCGCCCAATCTTCAGCCTGGCAGATTTACTGCCCACATCGGCGATCCCTGTTTTGAACTTTATCTACCTACCTATATTTAAAATCAAAATTCGAGATGATTATTCAATTTTGGAACAGCAAACATTGCCAAGTTCAAACTCTATTGTAACCCTTCCATATTTTAGGATATTTTAATATCAATCAATTTCGAGTTGGTGGCGATGAATTCTCGAATAATTAATTCAAGTACCCATCGGGTCCTAAACTATCACCATAGATACCTATAGCCAAAGCTGTGTATTGCTAAGTTTTAGGTATAGAGAACCAGGCTATGTTACGTAAACACGTGTTAACCACACAAACATTATGGTGCCCTACTGTAAAGTTTGTAAACACACGGCACGGACCTTTGTTTCGCAGAAGTAGTATTTAGCTACGATTTTATTGAAACAGGTATGTACCTAAGTACCTTCTAAGAAGAAAAAAGGCACCTCGGGTATGCATGATGCAGGCCCATAGTGTCTGGATTAAATAAGCCAGATAATATCTCGATCACACTAAATCACTTTGAAGCGTGTTCTACATAAAGGCACCTCAATGGAGTATTTGACTAGTATGAATTGCCAAAAATTTAAAAAAATATCGAAAAACAGGGAAGTCAGGGAAGAAATTTTGAAGTTATTTTTTCATCCTTGTCACACATAATGTACCTAATTTGTACTGGATGGCTTCAATTCAATATGGCGGGACTTGTGAGTGACGTCACAAGCAATCGGTGCTGTCTCTTTTTATTACAGATTTTAAAACGCTGACAAGACCGCCACTTTTGACATTTTTAAGCAATATTTTTTTAACTGCACCTGGTAGGTCTTAGTTTTGTGAAATGTAATAAACAAAAATCCAGTCAAATAGGTACCCTATTACGTACATATACCTGCCTGTACATAGGCCTGGTGCTCCCAAAACGCCACCAAGATACAAACAGACCTTCCGGTAAGACTCGAGCTCATCTCTCCGCCCTCGCTTTAGGGAATAAATATATTTTTTGTAAAAACAACTAGTCCAGTCAATTAAGACAAAACGGAGAGGCACCCTCGGAATAATATATCTACCTATATAAAGGCGAAAGTTTGTGAGTGTGTGTGTGTATGCAGGAAGCTGACACCTTGGATTAACACATAGGCTACTTCATATATATATATATATATATATTTATATATAAACACCGTGGGGCGCAGCTAGTTATGCTATAAACTTGGGTAAACCTTTATTTGGAATTCTAAAAGTTGTCTCAAGTCTCTGTCAGCGTCTTGAGATATTCGCTCTACCTCAAAAACGGTAAATTGTATAAAAACCTTCCATGCTCAACAATTTTAATCCCAGGTGCGAATATTAAAATTTAGATAGCGAGATATTTACGAAAACCGGTTTTTTATTACCTAGACATGCGGTTTTATGATGCTTTTGAGAAAACTTTTAGGTAAAATTAAGATTTATTACATGGTTGTAGCTTATTATCTCCAATTCCAAGTTGAAACCCCTAATTTTATTTGAACACATGAACTTTAAAACTATACAACTTTACATTATTTCAACTAGTCAATCTAAAATCAACTAGCATAAAGTCGATATTAGTTTCAGTAGAAATTGAAAAGATTGAGACAGTTGAGTTTACCTGCTAGATTATCCAGTAGAAACACAAAAACCGCTACACTTGACATTTTGACTGGAATTGTTGTGTGTTACTCAATGTTTCGACTTTACTAGCGCTTTCATATAATATGAGCAATATTTTTGGTGACTTCTTGATTCTTTTCCCTTCGAGATTTATCTTTTACTAATAATGTTCGTAGATAAGTCTTCACCGACTATCACTTCTTTTACAGCTTTCTTAGTTTATATTCCAGTTTCAGACTTATTTCAGGTTTCTCCTACGATTACTGCCCAGGCTTGATCTTTGGCCTGTACTGCTGGTTCTCGCTACAAACTGTGTTTTTCAACAATCTCCAAAGTTATCGAACTTTTGCAAAACATTATGTAAAGAAACTCGTGTAGGTAACGGTTCTATTCTTACGTTACGTAGAATTTTGAAAATCTAACAGGTTTTGAGGAAAAAATAGGAGGGCAAAAAATTATAATTTTACACTATCGTTAAAAATATTTTTTTATTTGATTTAACATTTGTTCATTACATTCACAACCTTGACAAATACAAGCATTTATAACGATCACAATCGTCGCTCAATCAGTATTAAGATTATATTTTGTAAACCAAACCCGCACGCCCGCATGCCGTGAGCCCGCAATTTCAATTTCGCCCGCATTTGAACGTGCGCTACCTTTATATTTTTGACTGAGCGACTTCGACAGTTCGAAAGTGCCTTTAAATGGTTTACTTGAAATAATCGCTTTGACTTTGACTTTGCCCTGTAAGGGCAAAAATTAATGTATTGAAAATGAAATATTTCAATTGGTGTAAGTGTTCAAAAATAACTATTACTATAGGATCAACTCAGAAAACCAAAAAAAAAAGGTTTACAGGGTGCTTTTTTTTGCGATTTCTGTCTTAGTTCATAAGTAAAAGTTGTTCATATTTATGAATATTTTCATCCCCTGAAAGACTTGTTTATTTGTGCTTTCAACACATTGGTTCAAGCTAAGATTTTTATTTAACAAAGAAAAAGTGAGTAAAATAGCTCAACGAAATAAACGTCATTCTGTAGAATTAAAGAACAGAGGGTCACATAGTCAGGCATTGCAACCCGTTTTGTTTTTATTTCAAACCGAAGCGCACAACATGATCGATTTTAGTGCGTCCCTCCCGCATGCGGGCATGCATGAATAGTATGGGCTTACTGTCCTTGGCTTCTGAACACTGGATTTCGTCTTTGTTTTGTCATAGACATGTCGCAGTCAACTAGTTTAATCAGCCGTTTCATTAAAAGCCTAGCCTACGTTTCCAAACGTCATTTATAATACGCACAGCAAAGGAGTGGAACTCTCTGCCTGCGTCTGTGTTTCCGAACGCATACAACCCTAATCTCTTCAAAATTAGAGTGAACAGGCTTCTTCTGGGTAAGCTCGCTCCATCGTCGACTTTGCCTCTGTCATCTATGACCTAGACTAGAGTCAAGAGCAAACCCATTTTAATAAAAAAAATAGCCTTTTCATTAAACTGCGCCGTTTGATCAGCGACATGAGTGACATGGTCGAGTCATTAAACGATATTGAACCAAAGATGTCAGTTAGGTCGCTGAAAAATCGGCCCAGTTAAATGAAAGGCTAGGCAACTAATTAAACGGCTGATTCAGCTATTGGGCTGCGACAGACACGCAGACCGGAAAAGTATGTACAAAAGATGGAAAACCTGTCAGTCATTACAAGCCATTCAATATTAGAAAATATTAAATAATCAAATCTCATTTTAAATATTATTTCATGCTATTAATAGTAGCGAAATTCTAAGTAAAGTACATTTAGTTCTAATAGTAATTTTAGTAAAGTTATCAAATACTTCTTGCTATATTTGTAAATTTTAAAATTTATTAGGTACATAGTTATTTACAAATAAGTACTTAAGTACATAAATGCATTATTTTCATGGCTTGAAGTTACTTTATATGTTATCGAGTAATTGTGAAACAGTGGGTTCCGTACTGTATTTTTTAAAGTTAAACATGCTTAGTCATAGATGGAGCCACTAGCGATGCGATAGTTCAAACAAATTATTTTTAATTACTTATTTATACAATACATACCTATGTATACAACGTGTAACAGAATAAACGCAATACCTCTTAAGGGGTCATTGTACTCATCATTATGAACAACTTTTACTATGGGACCAAACCCAAAAACCTACCTATGCAATATTTTATTTTATTTATTTTAGGAACCCCCCTCTCTCTCTCTGGTATTGCGTTTATTCTGTCACATGTTTTATATGTCGTTTACACTTATGAAGGACTGATTTTACAACAGTGAGATAGCTTTTGTTTGAAGAATCGATCCTTAGAAATAATTTAATGAATTTATAAAATATGTTGATTAATAAACTCTCTTAGACTGATATTAATAATAGTACTTCAACATGTATGTACGTTCCCTGAGTAAATTGTAGAAAACTGATGTGGGTAGATCTTTTGCCAAGAATGCTTATATAAAATATACAAGAATTTACTATAAAGTCCTTAATACTTTACACCATATTGTTTGAACACATACAGATTTAAAATGTCAATTCAGAGGATTTAAATTAAACAATTGGTCTATGTCTTATAACAAGGTAAAATATCTTCTGGCAATTCAACAAAAAAAAAAAAAAAAAATAGGTTGAATTATGAACCAAAAAATAAGTCTTCCATAGCCAATTTACTATGGATTTAAAAAAAAAAAGTTTTTGTCCTAGCCGTCACTATAACAATAAAGTTATTTATCCCTCGCTTAGTGTATGAGACTAGATTACTGACTTGAGCCTGCTGTGGTTCCCAGAGGAACGAAGTACCTGCAAACGGAAAACTTAAGTTTTATTTGTATTATGGTCGTCAATCAATCAATCTGCCTGCTAAACATTTCCACAACTATATTGTTGGATTCGGCTTCCAGTCAAACTGGATGGGTTGACGCTCGTCGACAACTCAGTTGACCGCCACGGTCGGCTATAGCCGACAAATGAAAAAGTGCCCAAAACGCCACCGTCAGCTAGGGCCGACAAACAGTACGGCGAATTTGTGGTTAGGCGTCGGGGGCACACCGATGCGTTTTTATGCTCTGGCGTTCAAAAGCTCTGGGATTAGCGGGAGAAGTAATTCGATGATTTCCCATTAAAATATAGAGTGTATCAAAGAGTACAGTAGTTCGCACCTCAGTTTATCTATTTTCGACTTTAAGCACAGCACGGTCGATATTTGTTTGGCAGTGCCAAGTCTGCGATAAATCCACACTCACCTTAATAACTCCAGTGGTTATCCCTGACATGCTGGCCGGTGTTCTCCGGGATGTAGCCCCTGATGCAGGGCAGGCCGGTGCCCACCTTCTTCTGGTACTCCACGTACTGCGGCCCGAAGAACGTGAGGAGGGTCAGCTCCTCGGCGTACACCCTCTCTCGGAAGAACAGCCACGAGGCTACAGCATAGACGACGACGCAGAACGGGTTAAGTAAGGTTATCTGAAAGTAAGATATGGGTAGCTCTTAAAATCATGATGTAAACTTTGCTTCCAGGCTAGCGTGCTCCATCGTCGACACCATCGGCCTATCATTAATTAAAAAAAAACCTGCCAAGTGCGATGCGGACTCGCGTGCAAAAGAATCCGAACGTAAATTTTTTGCCTTTTTTCTTCTTCTTAGCGTGTCGCTGGCAAATACAGTTATCAAATTTTGTGCTTGGCCCAGTACTCAGCAACGGCAACACCGTTCGCTGACGCAGTCATAAGGTCTTCACATGTGCAGGTGACAGGGCATGCGGCGCAAGACAAGAGGTGGACCATAGACTGCGGAGCGACGCCACACAAACACTGAAGATCGGAGCCATCCGCGAACCTCCACTTGAGGAGGTTATCTTTAGTGCGACCGACCTGGGAGACTATTTAGGGTTTTCCCCCTACAAGTGACCCCATTTGAAATTGATTTATTTTCGTTACGCGTGCCACAGAAGTTTATATGTGTACCAAATTTTAATTGTATTGATTCAGTAGAGTCGGAGAAAATTAGCTGTGGCAGAAGGACAGACAGACGAGTGATCCTATGAAGGTTTCGTTTTCGATACGGGCGGTTCGGAGCCCTAGAAATGCAGGCTTGTACTAGCGGGGGTCACAGGCCATTTGATTTTTTGTTTTACTGTTAAATTGGTCCTTGAGCCCCCAAAAATCTTGGCCGAGCCAAGATGACCTTTTTTTTTTTTATGAGTGGCTTCTCGTAGTATAACCTATAAGGTTGTCGACTGCTTAACCGGGCTTGCCTGTGGTGGCCTTAATGTAATAATAAAGCCTCCAGCCAGGGCTTATAAAAAACTTACAAACTAAGCGACTACACGCTAAGGGCACCCCCTGTGGGGTACGGGCCTCGGCTTAGGGCGTCGCTGGGGAGAGGACAGCTAGGGACGGGCTGGATCGAACTGGGCCAAGATGACCCATGATTCTGAGGTTGTGAGTTTTTAGTTGAAGATGCTAATACAAGAGTTTTAGGCGATTGACTGCGGCATTCATTTTCACACAAGGAAGGAACTAATTTAATAATAAAATAAGGGCATTAATTGGTTTTATATGAACGATTTCTTTTATAGAGAATGTAAGTGCAGTGTTTGTGATACCTACCAATAGATCTAATGTTGCCCCGAGCGCACGGCAAGCGAGAACGGACGTCTATCTGCATACTGGTGTGGTAACGAGCCAACTCAAGTACTTGTGAACAGGAGTTTACAGTAAGGTTGAGCTCACACCGACACGCCACGCGACGCAAGGCTTGCGCAATTTCGAGATAGCGATACAATATAGAAGAACTACTAGCTTTTGCCCGCGGATTCGGTCGCGTTAATATAGATTTTCGCAAACAAAAAGTAGCCTACAACCGTCTCCAGGATTCCATCTATCTCTGTACCAATATTCATCAAAATCGGTTCAGCGATTTAGGCGTAAAAGCGTAACAAACATTGTTAGGTTACAAAAATATACACTTTTATTGAGAGACTTCGAATACGCCCCTCGGCATCGAGCACTGGCCTCGTTAAATAACTGGTCTCTTCCAGCAGCGTTGCGTCTAGTTACTACCTGATCCTTAGACCTGCTCCCTTTCCATCTTACACTGAAGTCTACAGGCGTCACTAAATTAAAGATAACTAAGAATCGTAAATCACATTACGAAGCATCAGCTACCTTAAAAGACTTGAAAAACGTGACTTTTATTAGTCATACCTGTGTCCCAATAGACCAGTAGAACCAGCCGACGTAGCTCGGGTGTCTGCAGATGGAGTACACTCCGTGCGTCACCAGCTCGTGATCAGGCCGCTTCACGAACTGCACCTGAAACATCACACGTTATATCACGCTTGTATTCCTCGAAGGGAAGTACAGCCACTAATACCCCCCATACGACGATCCTGTAAGTGTCGCTGAGTCTCACTTAAGGTCTTACCAAGAGGTCATAAACCACGGAACACCGTCGCAGCGTCTGAAGACACTATTGGTAATATTACTTATGGTTGCGCTGCTGCGCTCAGCACAAGTCACGGCTGCTATAATCGGAATTGTCTCAGGGCAACAATTTATGTGAGCTATCATTTTGGTAACACTTATCCAGACGTGGGTTGCATGGAAAGTGATGATAACGTCGTCTTTAGTCCCCCGAGGCGTCTTGGTACTGTGTCAGAGGGTAGAGTAGAGTAGGGACTCCATTTTCCGCACTTACACTCCCATTCAGTCCGTTGTGCGTAGGAAAAGGGGTAGTGTGTTACCCAATAACTGGATTGTGAAGGTTAAATAGGCAGTTGCTACATGTAAAATGAAGAAGCCAGCCCCAATATAATAAGAATGCTTTATTAGTCACAATAAAAACCAGTTATCGGATTAACAAAAACGTTTTAGGCACATTCACATTGGTTTCAAAGTCACGGAACGTATCGCAACTGGCATCTTAGCTAGGTTACATAGCACCAGTTCCATTCCCCAAAGGGTTACAATATCACTATCATAAAATATTGTTGGAAAATGGCTTGGAAACAAAAAGTACTACTTTAAAAATAGGCTGGATATTAATGTTTTATCTGGTGGCAAAACGGAGACGCAATATTGTTGAAAGAGTGGGTAGAACCTGGATTAGGTTGGCACAAGAAAAGAGAGGCCTATGCAGCGGGCACAGTCGAATTTCTGATGATGAAGATTACACATGAGCTAAGGGTTCCTAAGACAGATTCCCTGTATCTCTTATGATGGATTAGTATTTCCCCATGCTGCGCCAGTTCAAAAATCACCGAGTTCACCATTGTAAATCATTAGGAAATGGTAGGATTAACTTACTGTGTGATTAAAGTTGGTCTTAGCTGTGAACATGGCAGACTTCCTGAACAGTTCTCCTGCGATGCACATCACAACACCGCAGTATGACAGCCAGAAGTATGTCTTCATATCTGGAAGAGGCAGATAGGTTCACTGGAAGTGACTTTCTAAAAGAACAGCTTGAGTAATAATAATAACCTCTTTATTCGAGGCTACTTTGGCCCATACATTTACACCTTATTGACTAACATAATATTTACTTTAGTTTTTCCCTTGAGTTCATATGTGCATATCCCGTATTTTCCCATTCCTGTTAGAATTTCCTGTTTCCATATAGCCTATAGAATTCCTCATGAATGTGGCTATCATAAACAAAAATAATTTTCCAATTCAGACAGGTAGTTCCAGAGATTAGTGCGAACAAACAAACAAACGAACTCTTCAGCTTTATTATTAGTATATGTATATTGATTATAATACAGTTATGGTAACACTACTAGACAATTAAGGGGTGCAGAGGTTGCAATGGTTGCCAAATAAAATAAATGACCTAGACTAGAGTCAAGAGCAAACCCATACCAAAAAAAAAAATGAGAAGTGGTAAAAAAAATATTTCCCTGACTTAAGTTTGAATCTGTCTGGAATCTTCTAATATTCAAGTTTAGTTTTATCTTAGTTTGTGGTAGTGGCTTTCCAAGTGGAAATAGATTTTCTTATGTAAAAAAGGTAGAGCAGAGTAGAGCTGGTATCCAAAGGTTTACCTTAGTAACAGTGAGTACCTTAAAGGCTCGTGAAGGAACATTACCTGTCACTGTGATATTGATGTTTGTCATTTACTAAATGCCTATATATTTAGTAAATATGTATCTAAGCTATGTAAGCTCGTGGCTAAATAATAATAGCCGCACGGGTCGATCTTTAAGGTTAAGCAACGCTTGCCGAGGTTGGTCTGTGGATGGGTGACCATCTTAACATACCGAGACTCCTCCATGCCTCGGAAAGCACAAAGCACGTTAAGCCGTTGGTCCCGGCTGTCATTTGTATATCTTTGGCAGTTGTTACGGATAGTCAGAAGCCAGATAATCTGACACCAGTCTTGCTAAGGAGTACCGTGTTACCCAGTTAATGGGTTGTGGAGGTTTGGTAGGCAGCCGCTCCACGTAAAATACTAGTATTCAGCTGAATCCGGTTTGACTGGAAGCCAACCCCAATATTATTGGGAAAAGGCTAGGCAGATGATGTATCTAGTGTTAAAAATATGTGTTTATCTGTGTATATATTATAATAAAAACAAGTAAAGAAGTTGCGCCGACGACAGCCCCATTTTATGTCCAGGCAATTACTGTCCATTCCAGGATGCCTGGTACAGATTGCGGAATGCGATACAAAACTCTCTCTCTACAAACTAAAATACATGATCAATGGGAGGCCCCATTGATCATGTGTTTTAGTTTGTAGTTTTCTTTTAATGTTGCGGTGTACAATTAAGTATATAATAAATAAATATCTTTGTACCGTTATGAAGTAAATTTACTTTCATAAAACAATACTTACCAGGGAAGAAGTAGTACTCCACTCCCCACTCTATCCAGCTAGCCACCGCAGCCACACCATACTGAATGCTGTGGTTCAATATGAATGAGTTAACAGACAGCGTCCTAGGGTTTGTGAGAGCAACGGACACAAACTCCGAGAAATGGAAGAATGATAGTATCACAGTGTAGAGACCGAACACTCTCCAGCCATTGTCAAAGGTGGCGAGGAAGATTCCCAGGGAGAATGTGGCACCAAGGAATGCTGATCTTATTGATACCTGTGTAAGAAATTGTAATACTTGTAAATATAAGATTTACTTCATCATTAATAATTATGTTTGTAAAACAAGTTATGTCATTCCGCTAATGAGACAGAATTACCAAATATAATGATGACTCTTAAAGCAGTGACTCATGTTGACCTACACAAGTTAATTCAATAAGCCAAAATTGAAACAAGATATAAGAAGAATATTATAATATTGAAACTGGAAGCGAGGCTTAGGAAACAAATTCATAAAATTTCATGTGTTTAATTTATAAAATAAAATACAACTTACCTCGTAAATAAAGCCTGTGTAACAGTATCTTAGGATGAAGGTAAGTAAGCAGAAGTACAGTGCTGGGCCCCAATAGGTAAGGGCCCATAGCTCCGACGAGAATCCTAGGACACTTCCAGAAAAGAATGATGTCGTGAAAATAAGTAAAGAAATAAAAAAACAAATTAACGCCTGTTTTCCGGCGGGACAAATGTTTCTAGTCATTATCTTATCAATTTTCTATCATTCAAGCTGTCGGAAAATCTATAATGGACCTTGTTATAATTTTACTACTATCTCCGATTTGAACAACGATATTGTTTTGAAGAAATCATTGAAAATTTGTAAAATAATCCCAAAATTTACATGAGAAATCACTGAAACCACTAATTTATTAACTACGTAATGTCATTGTCAATCCAATGTCAAAGTCTAACCATTTGAATGCGTTCAAAAACCATTCCATGTAATGTTTAATCAGTAATTGAGTTTGGAAACAATATTTTTTAAATACATTGCACAACTAATCACAAACAACTTCAAACAAGAAATCTCAAACGAAATAGAAAATCAAATAATTGTCTAGTGAATGATACTGTACAAAAATATTATTGCATTTTATTTATTTCATCAACTTTTTTGAATGTGTAACCATGGCAATACGAAGTTTGTTTGACAACTAATACCAAGGTTGTTTTCCTTCCACCTTCTTTAGTTTATTTCCCTTCAACAGCTCTTTCATTGGCTGTAAAACTGAAAGCCCTAAAATCATTCTAATGTGATTGGTTACTTATTAAAATTTCTGTCAAACTAGTATCTTGCAACGAAACTGAGAATAGTCTGATCATTTTCAAATTCATGTTATGTTATTCTAGTACCGATTTTATTGTATCAATATTCTTAAAAAGCTGTAAAACAAATAATACTTAATTCAATGTCATATTTTTGCATCAACCGCTCACCTTAGAATAAATTATAGTCAGTGTTCGCCATCAGACTGGGTAAAATACTTATAAACTGACGTAATCGTGCATGACAACATCTGGTACATTGCGATGCGATTCCGTCGGCGTAATGAAATTAAATTTCCCTTGTCTTAAGGTTCAAAATCTGTGATTTATTACATTAGATAGACTGAAAAGTGCCGTGCAATTTCCTATAGCGATGTTAGCAATCGGATATTGATGAGTTAGCAGTTTTCGGGGCAACATCAGGGAGTCCAGGAGCCGTAAGTCGCTTCTGTCGGGTGTATGACAAGGATGAACGACCCGTGGGATGTGAAATGTGTGCGACAAGCCGGCCAATACGTGTCCTGTATGAAAATAAATGGGGTGCCGCTCCTTCCGCCAGTTGTGAGTACATCAATGACATACATTTATATTGTTCTTGTTCGGCCTCAATACTCAATACTCAATACTTTTATTGCATTCCACATGTATTCTTAGGTGGTAAAATAACAAATAGGTTCATATGGACCCTGTCGGGCACAGCAAGATAAGTATCTAGGTTAGGAGAGCGGAAGGATTTTATGAAATGTAAAATTACTTAGGAAACTGTTAATATACTTATCTGTTGAGAGATGTAAATAGAATTAACAAATCAAATAAAAATTAAGGAATAGGTACTTCAGTTATGAGTTATGACTTTGTTGTCTTATACAACTAGATATTTGAAAACGATTTTATGACCATCAAAGACTGCTATAGAGGTACGGTAGGAACATGGAAAGGGCACAGTATGGAACACTCCCTTATTGGAAAATGGAAAGACTTCTAAATCAACAAGATACTTGTTGATTTTCAGTCCTGACTCTGGAGATGGTGCATATAATGTCAAGTCTCCTATCTTTTGCAGAACAGCATTGCCTAATAGTTACCCTAAACAATACACCTTTGGGATCATGAGAATGGAGATTGCAAGATAATAATGTTAGCATAGCATACTTGACATTTTTTGTACTAACATGCACTGATTACAAAAATATGTCACAGTTTATGCGGAATAGCTGATAAATTAAGAGTACTAGTACTAAAATGCAAGAGTGAGCTTGACTTATTTATTTATCTATCCTCTTTTGACTATCAATTCAAAAATATTTGGCCACAAGCAGTTTCAGACAGGCTCTAAGCATGTCTACTGAATATGGTGGTGATCTTCACTGGAAGATGTTCACCTCAAGAGAATTTGCACTCACCACATCTGCTTATAGTTTGCGACTGATCGCTGATAACAAGAAAAAAAAAAACTTAAAATGAGTTTTGTTTTTTTTTTGTATTTCTTTAGCATATCTCGTAAAAAATTAGTCCTTAGAGATTTAACCTTTTGACCGCCAGAGCATAAAGGCATCACCGTGTCCCCAACGCCAAGCCACAAATTCGCCGTATTTTTTGTCACATATTTGTGACGTTTGGCATACAGGGCACGCGCTTGCTTGTCATGTATATGTGACAATGGTGTTCAAAGGGTTAATGACATCAGGGGGCCCTCCCCCAACATGGCACACTGGAACCTTATTAATAAGTCTGTTTGTTAATCCACTGCTTGGCAAAGACCTCCCCCATGTTTTTCCAGCTAACATCTCTTGCCTTCTTTGGCCAATCTGTAAGGAATGAGTCCAAATCATCATGGCAGCATTATTAGGCCTGCCTTGATTACAACATCCACCTTCAGGTATCCATCATGTCACAGTCCATGCTCAACTAACCTTGTGCATTCTGTAAATGTTACCCACTGAATCCTCAAAGATATGTCCCCAACATCAGCAGTGACTGTCTTGAAGCATATAAACGTATGTGTTGCAGATTCGGTCAGTTACTTTTGTTCGCATAATGCTATGCTCCATCGGTCTTTGGAAAACCTAAGGTTTTGACTTCTGAGCCTGACAAAAATGAGACCAATTCTGAGTGCTATAAGTTAGGACAGGCAGGATACACTGGTCAACGAGCTTGCACTTCAGTGAAATAGGAAGGTCGCCTTTCATGAGCGCCTTCATGTAGTTGCTGCCCCAGCCTAGAGCCTCCAGGCTTTCTCAACTCGACACTGGCGGATTGCCCGCAGGCTGAATAGGCTTGAGCCTACGGCGGCAGATTTCGAAATTCTAAAATATCAAACTATAGTTAGATAGTTGTTTTGGGTCTGGCTGTTTGTGTATGTGACTTTATATGTTTGTAAACGCACCCACGATACAGGAGAAATTCCTAGTGCGGGGCAACATTAAAAAAAAAAAAAAAAAACTGTTTGACTTGCTTACCTATACTGTATCTTAAGCCTTCCCTGAAACTTTAATAAACTTTAAAAAAAAAGTAAATAATAAAAGAAATGACATTATTTTTAGAACAATTAATATTAGTCAAAATCACTATTCTAAGTTTCCATGATAGCAAATCTACATTATTTTTTTCATTTATTTGCAGAATTTCAAGCATTTAAAAAAATATCTTCAGGTTAAATACTGTTCAAGAGCTTATTAGAAAAAAAAGGTTAATACTAAAAATGAAAAAAATATTGTTTTGTCTTCTGTTATTATCCCTTACAAAGGTGATGAATAATATCATTAATTGTTTAATGATCATATTAATGTTTTGCGTCTTGATTACATGGTTTTGTTTCAGTTATCTAAAGAATGTCGCAAAGAAATGCAGTACTACAGGCTTCTTGCCAAGGAAGTAGATAAGCGCATATCCCTTCTCCAACCCTTCGTGGCTGACAGCGACTCGGAGTCCGAGGATAGGACTGACGCTCCTGAACTGCCTGAATATGAATACGAACCCCAAGAGCAAGTAAAGCCTGGCTTCTATTCCAAAAATCTCAAAAAATCTGTGGAGTCAGCGCCAAGATATGCCTCTTCACCGCCAAGGCATGCTTCTTCACCGCCAAGACATGCCTCTTCACCGCCAAGACATGCCTCTTTACCGCCAAGACATGCATCTTCACCGCCAAGACATGTCCCGTCATCTCCAAGAAATGCTCGTGCGACTGATGTCTGTAACAATATAACTTCCAATGTGATTGTGGAATCAATAGAATCTGGTTCTAGGTCGAACTCTCCGAAACTTATAATAGATCTCAGTCTAAGTATTAACAATGAATCTGGCAAAAAAGTTGTCGACGTTGTTAGAAAGACGCCCCCCCACTCACCTCCTCAAATAGATCTTCCTGAAAGAGATTACAACTGCACAACAAGGATTACTCGAAAAGTAATAACGGAAAAAGAATTTATAAGAGAAACTCAAAGAAATAAAAAACAAAAAGGTGCTGCAGAAGTTCCTAACTTCAATCTTCATAACAATTTAACAGATCCTTTTGCTGACAATATATCTCAAGATGGTCCCGCCTCTCTTAGTTCCAAAAGCTTCACGGGTTCCCTCAACGACTTGCATAGAGAAAGTCTTAAGGACCTGCAGGATTCTCTGCCACTAGCACGGCAACGATCTTACACGCTGCTAAATCCTAGTCCTCAACTCTTGGCGCATCTAGAAGTGCAATCATTGAACACTGGCGTTGAGATGAGCTGTATTTCGATGAGCGAATCACTATCAAGCCTGAGCCCAACTAAGAAGCGAAGAAGTTGGGACCTGGAGACTGCCAAGGTAAAATGGTCAACCATGGCACTGGAACTGAAACAGACCAAGGCAAATAACCTTACAAGCAACGCTTCTAACAAGAGTGTTGTGAAACAACAAACTAAACCGTCAGCTCAAACCACACCTATCAATCGGTCAAAGTCAATTATTCCAGATAAAACTAAACGCACCATTAAACCAATGATAAAATCTAACCCACCGCCCAATTCAGATACACTACCCAAGTCTGAACCTGTTTCGAAAATCAAGAAATCCATCAGTCCTATCCGAAACAACAAAAACAACAACCGTACATTGGTTAAAGATCCTGGATCAACTAAAACAAATAAAAATCTTGATCTACAACCTGTACCTCAAACCCACACGCCTGCGCCATTAATATCAGAATCAGAAGACCCGGCCGTTCGGGTCAGAGAACTCTACGAGAAGATACAAAATCAACAGTTGTTACAAATGGCGAGTTTAGTAGAAAAGCAGAAAAGGGAACAGATGCTCCTTCAGCAGGTCTTCGAGGAGCAAAACAACTTGCTCTTCAAGCAGCTGAAGACCATTTGTCCCACGTCTCCGATAGAGGTGAAGGAGGCTTGGGGTGACAAACATCTAGAACAGTGCCAGGAAAGTGACAGAGGTCCCGTCAGCCTTAGTCAGCTGATCAACTACAAATCACCCGACCACAGTAGTCTTGATAGTCCCGTTTCTAACACGTTGGCCAATACCAACAACTACATCAACCAATGTGATAGCGTGTTAAAGAAAAGCCGGGATATCACTGGGAGCATCAAGAAGCAGCCGATTAAAGCTCGCAGTCAGAACGAGACTAAGATTGTGTCCCAGAAGACGCAACCAGAAGGGTCCAAGACACGCACTCACTCCCCTAACCCGAGGTCCCCTCAGAGGAACACGCCGTCGCCTCCGCAGAGAAATACTCCCACATCCCGACGGTTGAACTACGAGACAAGTGCATCGTCTGATCGTGACTACGAACCGATGCTAACCGATCGAACGAACGACACGATGGCCGATTTGAATGTTACATTTCCTTCTGACAACGATGATGGCAATTTTTATGCCGACGACAATAACAGTGTAGTTACCAACCATGTGTATGGTAAAGAAATTAAAACGATCCATGCAACTTCAGCAGTGCACTGCAGTTCGGCCGAAACTGCCATTCGAAATATGGAAAGAACTATACACAATTCAATAAACAGCACTAACTCCCTAGCGAGTAAGACTAAATTCAACATCCAGCAAGCAACGCCAAGAGAGGTAACATATTTATGTATTTAAATTGTATACTTACACATTGAGGTCGAGCGCAGTAGTATTTACTAAGTAAATAATAAAGAAGTTTTTATACTCAGTCTTTCTGCAGTTTTGTATTGGTTTCTAAAATATTAATACTCAATTCTTGATTGCATTCCACAATGTAGACTTAGGTGTTAAACATTTCTTTGGTAACAATCGTGGACCCCGTATTAGGACCGTGTATTAGTATGTAATCTGAGTAAAATCTTATTCGAGCGCACATTATGTGAAAATTTATAAGTTGGTTTTTGTTTCGCCTACTGTCAGCTGTCTTTTTTTTATTGTTTTGTTTCCTTGAGCTTATTAATTGTTTTTGCACTCGGTCCTTATCCGCCCTTAATCTTTTAAAGCGTCTTTTTCCTCCAAGTCACCCGTTCAAGCGAATGCTTTACATTTGATAGCGTTTCATGTTTATCTCGATGTCCTTGTGTAATTTTCTTATGAATTTCTTTTACATATTGCCTAGTTTGTATTTTGGATTTGCTTTTTACTTTCCACTTATAATTCACGGTTCCAATTTTTGGATTGTTTCCTCCATCATAATAAAAAATGCTGTAATTACTGACCTGACGGATGATTACATCTGTTTTGGTGCCACCTTCATTCCTGTTAACCCAAAACCTTATAATTCCTGCCTTTCAGCTAATCCTAAAGCTTCTTCTTATTTCCATACTGCCATACCACTCAGCATAACTTGCATACAATTTTATGTACTGTCCAAATCAGCGAGCCGCTGCGACCAAAATAGTGGCTCTAGCCAAGGGTTACCTGGTCCGTCGTCTGATGCGAACGGACCGGGTTCAGGCGACCGTGCAGACCATCAAGGATGCTCTGCTGTGCGCCCTGCAGCTGCATCAGGACCGGGAGGGCATCCGGGGAGCTGATGTCGACCTGCACCGACGGCTGATCCAGCAGGTAGGTACTGGCTTGGTGTGATGTGTGACTGTTCTGGGTGCACTGGTTCTGGGTTGCCTTGAAATATTTTGTGATTTGACGTCGGAAATAGAACAAAATATTAATAATTAGGATATTTATGTAGGTATTAGAAATCTAACTCTTCACTCGATTTGATTATCATTTTTCTGGTTATTAGAAACTACCTACAGTACTAACTAGAACTAGATATAATAAGTAGCTACTGTACTAGTTTTAGGGGAGAGTATATAGTCGATGGGGTTGAAACGTTCTGGGGTACGGTATTGACCGAGTACCGGAATACGCAGCTTAGAAAGGCCTTCAAAAATGTGGACTGATTTCCACGCGGATTCGACCAGGGGCCCTTCTATGAAGTCTTAAAACGATCATGATTCCGCTCTCAGAGAGAGACGGAGCTATACATAGCGAATAGCACTATCCCTTTTACATCATCGGAATTGAATGGCATTAGCACGTCATAGTAGGTCAGGCAGGTGGTCGCGGAAATTCTCTGAACCGCACAGGACCGGTAAATGTGGCGACATTAGGGTAAGGCCTATGTGCAGCTATGGACGTTCAGCTGAAATGATTACTAGTTTAAAGCGGCAGAGATCACCTCTGTCGCTTTAAACTAGTAATCATTTCAGCTCTACTAGACAAACTTTTTCTTAAACTCAACTGCCATGCCATCATCTCGGCGCACGCATACAATTTAGTCCGTTATTTCAAAACATGGTAACATGTTACAGATCACCGCAGCGTGCTACTCCCTACACGACACGTTTGTAGCGAGCACGGCGGCCGAGCGTTGCGCGATGATCGCCGCCGACAGAGGGCGCCGCCGCTCCATCGCCGCGCGACAGCTCAGCAACAGCAACTCTTTCAGACAAACGTGAGACAATGCTTTTATTGGCGTATTTAGTGTGTTCCCGAAATAACGCTCCGTGATTGGTCTATTATATCCTGGGGTGGCCTGTTATTGTGGTGATGAGGGATGCAGTACGACTATTAGTTAAGGTGAAAGCGCCGCCCGCGAAATTCAAAGTTTCATACGTTTTTGGCATTTTGCAGGTCCGTGTCAGGTTGCATGTTGATAAAAATACGATTGGCGACCGTAACAAATATGGTTTTACTTAGTTATAATAATTAAAATCATCAATACATCATCATTAACTCGATTGAATTACTTTTTTTATGAAATAACCGTTCATTCGAGTCATATAGAATTTAGAGGGTTGTATTGATGATTTTAATGATTATAATTCTGTATATAAAAACGTGTTATGGTCGCGAATCATATTTTGTTCAACATACAGCCTGACACTGACTTGCAAATTGCAAAAAGCATAATAAAATTTGAATTTCGCGGGCTACCCTGGCGCTTCCACCTTAAAGAGTTCTGTTGCCAGGTTTTTTGTCAATATTAATTAAGTTTATTTGTCGCTTTTGATTTTGCTTGGTTGAGTTGACATTTGCATATGAATAGAGCGGAGCGCAATATCGGGAAGATATCTGGATACGCATTTTAAAGAAAATTTTGTTCATTATTTAGATTCAGGATTGTAACATAGAATTCCTGGCGAAACTACTCGGTTGAATGGTGTTTGGATCTTTGGTGGAGGGCGCTCATACCTATTAAATTCATCTTCTCATAAAATAACTGAATTTCGTTCATCAATATCTTTGTAAAATTGGCATTTTTTCTCATTTATAAGAAATGAATAGATTTTTCATTTAAATCAAGCTCTATAACAAAACTATACTAAAACAGGGACCTAATGTCACAAAGCCACACCGGGGCGTTTCCCGCGCGCGCCAAGCGACCAACCACGGCCTCGCTGATGACGCAGTCTAACTATGGTAACACTGAATACATAATGTTGCCAGCTTTCTTTTTGTTTCGCCCAGAGGCATGCATCGCCACCCCTAGAGAAAGCTTGAAGATGGGTCACTCAATTATTTTTTTTATTCTTATGATAAGTCGCTTAAAATTCGGTCTTATTAAAAATATTGCATGTGCTTTTTGTCACACTATAAAGTATTCATTGCCAGATCACTAAATGGTATTACCATTTTTCTGTTTCATTACTACATGTCACTTTAAATTATTTTATAACCATGTTTCGTTAGCCCTGTAACATATTAACTTTATTTTGACACATAAATGTATACATGTGATGCTTATTTAATTTAATGATTTTCTAAGAGACTTTTTACTTGCTTTTGCAAGCATGTCCATGTGATGAATATGTTTCAGCAGGTCAAAATAAAATACATTTTTTCATTAGACCATTAAAAGGCACTTTAAATGTCAAAACAGGAAACACATTCAAATAGTGCTCACTATTTCCGATACAGGATGTTGACTTTTTAGTGGCTTTATGAACTGTTTAAAATTATAATTAGTATTATATTTTTTTTAATATTTGACCTACTATTTTATTTATTTACTTTATTAAAAATGTATCGACCCGATATCTATCTATTCTTGTATTGTTTATAAAACCACTAAAAAACCAGCATGCATAAAAGGACATTTATTATAAGCAATTTCACTGTACCACAGAGACGTTTAGCGACGACAAGGGCTCCGGAGGGTCGGTGGCGCGCCACATGGCCAGCCCGCACCGCCGCCCCTGGCGCTGACCCTCGCCCACCCCGCCCAGCTGCCTGCCGCGCTTCTTCGCCCACTGCTGGGCGAAGCGCCATGAAACTGGGCTGTAAACTTGGCTAAATTAACACTGTAAGCCGTTTATACGGCGCTGTATTGTACGATATTTGATGGTTAATAAAAAAGTTGTATTTCAGACAAAAGCCATCACTTGGTTAGCATACAATTTTATTTTTTTAAGTTTTGGGAACCATCAAATCACTTTCCGCTCTGGGCGGAGCGGAAGCTCGGACTCTTACTGACTAAAACCCGGATGGGATTTAGTCAGTAGTCTGTCAGCGCTACGTTCCTCCTTAGACTCCTTAGAATCAAGTACTAGTATTTATAACCTACCAGAAAAACACAACAATTACTATTTGTTATACCTACGCCACAGTGCCAGTGGCCACAGTCCAAGACAGTATGAAACTGCCTTATGATTCAAATTCGACACTGCCACGTGATCAGTAGCATTAAGTCTGCCTTTGCACTAGTGAAAAAATATCGTACTAAACAACGCCGTATGAACGAGACCTAGATACCCAGCTTTTTGCTTTGCCCACGGCAACTTCGTGAATTAATAAATATAACGTTTTTGTCTCGATTTTTGTAAGATTATCTTTAAATATTTTTTCGATCAACCTGTATATGTAACGCTTTTTAGTTAAGTGTGTTAACATATAAATGTTGTTATTTTTCGATAAAATGGCAATGATTTCGAGCCACCAAAATTCATCATCATCATCTGCCTAGCCTTTTCCAATTATATTGGGGTCGGCTTCCAGTCAAACCGGATTCAGCTGAATACCAGTATTTTTACGTGGAGCGGCTGCCTACCAGACCTCCACAACCCATTAACTGGGTAACACGGTACTCATTGGCAAGACTGGTGTCAGAAAATTATTGTTATTAATAAAGTTTACCTAAGTTTTTTAATTATTTTTTATGAGCCAGAACAATAAATGCTCCAGCTTAGTTACTTTGAATGCTTGAGTTAAACTTGTACTGATGATAAGAGATTAATATTAATTGAAAAAAAGACAAATATAGTTTAGTCAACGATTGGCAAGCTTTTATATTTTGTAATCCGCCTTTAAAATATGCTCTCTTTTATAAAAATGTTAATGCAACGACTAAATTGTGCTTTACTAGAGCTGCATTTAAAATTTGTATTCTACTATTTAATAATTCCTCTTTTCTTGAAACTTCGGGTGACCCTAATATGTCTTATATTAAAAATCACCGAAGCAAGTTCAAACAAATTTATAACAAAATTATTTATTGTTAGCGTTTAAGTCATAAATTATGGTTGTAATATTGTTATTCCGTATTTTAAGCTTCCAAAGCAAAGTGCCTATATTTGCACCTATGTAAACTAGATATTAAAATTAAGATAAAACTTCGCGTCAATTTCTAGAACGAAAATTAATGTAAAATTATGGTAACTGCACTTACGGCCGGTCTCAATAACGTATCTACCTTTAACCAACTGTCAAATTAGCTACCAACAGTAGCTGAAACGTCATCTTTGCCTTTGTAACATGACGTTTCAGCTAATTTGACAGTTGGTTAAAGGTAGATACGTTATTGAGACCGGTCGTTAAACTGCTGCAATTGGGTGCTGACAATTCATTCCACCAGACCACCAATGGCAGTAGTTTCCCTGCACTTGACAATTAGTCTTAATTTCCGTTCTAAAAAGTGTGCATAAGTCGCTGTGTTTAGAAACTATAATTTTATAAATAAAACTTAAAATTAAAACTTATGTAAGGTTACCTCCCATAATTATATTTTTAACATGAACAAATAAATAGATCTAAAGTAAATAGAACACACACTTCCTGCAGTTCAAGTAAGATGAAACATAGTTGGTAGACCTTTTTAAATCGTCTCGAATAATGGTATACAGGTTTTAGGAAAAATTAACGAATAAATATCTAAATTGTGGCCACTACATCACATCCTGTGAATACGTAATTTTTTAAATAGGTAAATAAATTGATGTAATTCGGTAAATAATTTATTTTCTGTTTATTGGCTAAATAATTATTTGGTATCATACAATTATGACAAACGATTGGGGACTGAGTTTGGCGGTCGGAAAGAATGTGGTTAAGGCGACACGATGGACGAGCTTAAGTATTCTTAGTTTAGAAAGTAATTTAAATAAATCGTGGTCAGGTTACTTGTAGACAAGCGTGCTCCATCGTCGACCGCAATCACACCCTATAGAAACGATGCCGCGGCCGCGTCGTTTCCATAGGTTGTGATTGCGGTCAAACGCGCGCCTATCAATAATAATAATAAAAAAGAGACTAATGTAAACTTGTAGTATCTATGCACACGTAATTTGAAATGTAACATTTTGTGTCGCCTTTAATAAAAGGTAGAATTTAAAATTGCCAACCTCAAAATTAATAGTACCTACCTAAAAGGCAATTCTTATTAGCCTAGCATACCTATTCTTTAAAAAGTCAACTCTATTAAAGTGCTTCCAAGTCTCATGATATTTTTCGATTGACAATAATAATCATAGATTTACACAAAACTAGCAAAACAACATTTTAGCTCTTTGTAACGCATAACACAGGATATCGTATCGTATAAACCATGAACAGTCTTTCATTATAACGGTACCTACCCATACATTATTAAAAATGCCGTTCAGTAATTTATTTTAATTCTTTATCTCTCTTTAATCTCAACCTTAATTTTAACCTTAGATTTAAACTATTGGTTCAGGGCTGATTTTTCAATATTAAGGGGCCGAACACCGCTAAGGCGGTGTGCGTTCTTCGTTCCGCGTTTACACATGCGCACACAGTAAACGGTCTAGAAATCTGAAGTTCAGTAATCTTTAGCAGTGATAAAACGTCACAGGCTCTTTTTACTAAAACGTTTTTATTTTTTTGACGATTTTTATAATCCTCGTCTCGCAAATCATAAAGAGAACTTTTGTCTCTAACTGATTCAATAAACTTCACGATTTCGTCGGAAATCGTGACCTTACAGCTTTTGCAAAAAATGGTGTGACTGTTTTTATGTGTGTGGGATTCTAAGCCACCGCATATATTAGTTACAGTGAACGCGAAACGCTGAACTCGGAAATCTGACCGCTAGGCCTCTAGGCCTAAGGTAACTTTTCTCAAGGGAATAAATGTGGCGGTTTGATAGCCCTTGTAAAACAAAATATGTCAAATGCCCATTTATATTGTTTAGGTAAAAGTTACTTGACGATTAAGTTAAATCAACCCGTAGTCATATTCAACAAATTATTTTACCGGTATATCGTTAAACAACGTTGTAGGTATGTTTGTGCTAATTATCTACACCTCTAGTCATTTATTTCACAGATCTCGATAACTATTTCTTCTGTTTTCTGTTATTAATCGTACTTTCATGTTATTAACTGCATTTTCCTAACCTAACCATCTGTTATCTCGAAATGGTATTTTATTTGGTTTCGAGGCAGCAAGGGTACGTCCAAGTATTACGCAAGCACAAAAGGGGAGGGTCTTTGTTTAGCTTATTTTTGATGACATGGCGTGCAATATTTTGCAAGCAAAATGTAGATTTTGATTTGACATAATCGAGGCAATCTTTTCAGAGAAATGCCAAAACAGTTGATACTGTTTACTAGCGCGAACGCGCTGTTTAATGGTTAACTAAGATGAAGTAGTGGAAGTACCGCGCGCGTTAAATGCTTACATAAAAGTGCAGGAGTGGCAGCGGCGGATCCAGGGTTGCCGAACCCCGCTGAGATGGTTTTTGCAAAGTAGCAACACTATAGAAGCACAAAACACATTTACAAGCCTTCTTCGATCGCTAGGATGTAGACTAAAAAGATATCTCGGTTTTTGGGGAGGGGGGGGGGG